>VMYD01000358.1:1200000-1706315 GCA_007663325.1 Eucalyptus pauciflora
TATTGTATTTTTGTCAATTTAATACTAAACCTTTTAATTTTGCTAATTAAGTCATAACTTTTTTATATTTTGTTAATTGAGTCTATTTAGTCAATTTGGATAAAAATCACTAATATGGACATTGGCTATCGTATATGACATGGTAGACGTTGACGATGACAAATTTTAATAATATTTTAGTATTTTTCGAATCTTTATTATATATTTTTTTTCCTTTTTATGTTCATTTCTTTTTACCTCCATCGGCCACCGCCAGACCTTGTTGATGCCCGACTTGTTGGGTGGAGCCTTGCTTTTTCTTTATAGGTAAGACTAAATCCACCTTCCCAAATTGAAGAAAGGTATGCAACCTATGATGAGAATAGTGATTCGCAAGATATCACCTTTTCCTTTTGTCGCCTAAATCCAATTGATCGCACAATAGAAATCGCATTTGAGATTGCACGCTTCTTAACGTGCATCCCACTTGTTTTACCATTTATCCAAGAAGTTAATCGTTGGTTAATATGATTTAATACTTTAGAAGCTAGATAAAAGCAAATGTTCATATGTCGCGTGAGCTTAGAACTAGTATATATGAAAAGGAGTTCTTATTTATAGAAACCTTTATCCTCTTGTCAATTTCCTCTGGTTGATCAAACCTGACTCATTCATTAATCACCATAATGTTGGAACTCAAACATGAACTCGAACTGCTTATTAGATGACAATACATTTTACAAAAAGAGCTCATGTACAAGTATGGAGAAATGAATTAAACATATTTGACGCAACTTTCCCGTAATAACATTTATTGTGAAAATGGGTGCTGCAGCTTTTATAAGATCTTGTGCAATTACCTCCAAAGTTGTAATTGAGAAGTTGCCTCACCTATACCCAACTTTAGAACTTATCAATTACCAAAAACACAAGTTACATATCTTTTTAATGCAATTGCAGCATAACAAATACACTACATTTTAAACAAGTTGCATCGAATCAATTCTAAACTCGTTAAGTTGTGTTGATATCAACTTGTTTACTTAATTATGTCTAATTGCATCATAAATGGGTTTAAAAAATAAAGTGCATATAACACATTTATTAACTCACCACATTATTTTCTACATTGAATTGACTATACTATCCCTTGTGGGCTCCACTCAAGATTTAAGATTATTTCTTTTATTTCTTTTATTTTTTTCATTTGTTTCAATTTTACTAGAGACAAACTACTCATGCCCATCTCAAATAATATTTATTAATATTAAATGTAGGGCCCACTCTTGATTTAAGGCTAACACTTGCCTTCATTTATTCTTTTTTTTTAAAATTTTTTTCCTTTTCTTTCTCAATTTGGAACAAAATTGGTGCATTTCTTTTTAAAAAATGGCTTATATATAACTACCTAATTATTTTTCTAGTAAAAAAATAATTATTTCGTTAATAATTTTTATAATTCTTTTTTATATTAGGAAACAATTATTCAAAAAGTAATATAAGCACAAATAAGAGGATTTTTTTTTGAGTAAATTGTGTATAATGCATACAACAACCGCAATATTCAATATTTGAGTAAATTCTTTTAATTTTTGTACCAAAATCCGAAGTCAAAAAATTTACTATCACAAAAATAATCTACAGAAATAAAGTAGATAGTTTGAATATAAAATTAACATTTTTGTACTCCAATATATGAATAGTGCCTGCTCATGTTATAATAATGGAAAGTAAGTTCTAAAGAAGACAAAAATGAATGAAATGTTGAAATATAACATGTGTGAAAGAATCTATTAGGGTGAAAAAAAAAGTAGTTTGAAAGTGATGTGGATAAGTTTTTCTTTTAGTAAAATTGAAAAGAGGAAGAAGAAGAAGAAAAGGCAAGAAATAATATCAAAATTAAGGACGGGACTCGCAAGAGATAATGTAGTTAATTCAATGTAATAGATGGGTGTTAGGAGCCCACAATAAGGGTGAAAAGAGTAAGAAGTAATCTTAAGTGGGATTCGAAAGGATTAATATAGTCAAGATAATGTGATAGGGGGTGTCAAGAGTCAATAAGAGGGTGGAAATAGGGCTAGCCAAAGAAAAATCACATGTTTTGATGCAAAATTGGTGCATCAGTTTATGAAAATACGTGGAGGGAATTTCCCAATTATATGGATATAAGCCTATGAAATAGCAACTCCAAAGAGAAGGTGATTCCCATTACGGGTGTGCATCAATCCTGGTTCGGTTCTCCCGATCCAATCCATAACCGAACCGGCTTGCTCTAGTTGGTTCTAATAATCGATTCTTGGTTTCTAGGGAGAAACCGGACCAAACTAGTTATAAAAAATCACTTTTGAACCCCCATTAACCCCACAAACGGAATGAAAATTCAAATTGTTCTTTAGTTCTTGATTGAAATATATGGAGAAATCTTCCTTACCCAAAAAAAATATATGGAGAAATCTTTGTCGTTGTTCTAAAAAAACATAATGCAAATACTTCCTAATTTGACTTCAAAGTTTCTAAATTCAAACTCATTTTAGGTTTATCAAATAAAGTGGCTATTTCCTAATTTAACTCTACCTAAGCTATCACCAAAACTGAATGTACATATCACGAGCTCTTCATGGTAACTCCATCGCTTTCTTACAAACTCCTACTTTTACTCAATCTTTGGGGCAATATATTTCTAATCACACGATTGTCTTCTACAAGAATGAAATCAAGATAGGTCATCGACGAGCTTGCTCGTCATTAGCCACATGATTTACGAGGTTGAGCGAGTCCCCTGTCGAAGGCTCAGTAGACTGATTGTTCATCTTAACACCGAGTGGTGCATGAATTCCAAGCCTAATAAGAATGTTTACTAGGTTACAACCCTCCATCTCTGCATTGGCCTCAAGTGCCTCATCTTCCAAACCCTTCACATGAGGTACATTCCCAAGTCGCTCCTCACGTTCCTCACCAATGCGAACTACATTTTTGTCGGAGTCAGCGTGGATGAAGACATGAGGATGCTCACCAGAGACTATTAACTCGACGTGTCGTGCACCATTGACATCCGTGGACCAACATCAAAGAGGTTGAATTATGACTTGTGGTGGGTTACATGGATCTCAAGAAGTTGTCCAAGTGCCTCTTTTGTAAAGAGCTCGAAAAACCGAAGGAGATTACATTGAGCAATTGGGATAATAAGGTGGTCATGGATTGTCAAATCTAAGGAGATTACATTGAGCAAGTGTGACTCCCGTCTCACATAGAACATAATAGGCTAAATCCCTAGGAATTTCTCTTAATTCAAGTTTATCTGAATGAGTTGTATGATGATTCCTTGTTATTTTGGAGGGGCCAAAACTTAATTGAGAGGAATTGGATGATGATTTGAATGCAAGTTAGTCCTAAATTGATGTATGTTGCATCTATGATGATATTACAAGCTGGTGAGCTAAAACCTCACAAGTTTGCACGTGATTTGCACGTAATTTGCACGTGATTTGCACGTGAAAGAGGGTATAAAAATATTATCCATAGGTGTTTATTCCCTTTAGTTAAAATAATGATGAAATTACCTCTCTACCCTCGTATCACAGTGTCCAATTCTCTATGATGGTGAGGTTGAGGTCATTCAGCGTATACCGAGTCGACATCACTGGGATCCTCCCATTTGTGTGTCCACTGAATCTTGAAAGGATTGATTAAATGAAAAAAAAAAACCAAAATTACAATCGTAACATGTAAGTTGAATTAATTAAGGAATGCTAATTTGGTTAATTAATTTTCTATGAATAGACCCACAAGCGAATACCCCCACTGATGAGTTTCTTCAGTACCAAGAGGACTAAAGAAGGCGAGTGTTTCCAAGAAAGCCGCACCTCCAAGCATAATTAGTATTTAACCCAAAAATTGAAAAAATTGATATGTTTGTAAGAGCCTTATATTCTAGAAAATCAACAAATTATCATTTCATTAACCTGCAAAGACTCCATGGCGGAGGGATTCGGTTGCGTGCAAGGCAAGTTGCACGTTGGTTAGGTTAAAATAAGCCGTGACGTGGTTCATCAGGCATGAATTATAGCCCGCTAATATCTTGCACAATGGTTCCTGTGAATGAAGAGAGATTAGTCATTAAATTAGGTTGTTCATTACCAAAAAATGGACATTCAAATTAAAAAAAAAAAAAAAACAAAAAAGTGAAGGGACGAAAAAATTAAGAAAGAAAATGCACCTACCTTATGATAATTAGGTGTGTCCACTTCAGCTCACGTGTTTAAGTTATGGTTGGGGAAGGGCGGATCGAGCGGACAAGTTGGGGAGTATAGACTATTCATGTTGATCATCCTATACAGTTCGATATAATCGTCAAACTAAATTGAACTATGGCGTTTGTCCTAAATCTGGGCGTGCCCTATGCTTAACTGATCAACCCTTCAAAATCTGTCTCGACATTCATATGTGGATTTTCCACTTGTGCTTCAAAAATTTCACAATTAATCTCTTCATTTTTGCATTAGTGTGTATAAAATGAAAAAAAACCATCGAACGAGGTCGAGTTTAGTTGAGAATTTGGGCAAACATGATGATGCCTTTAAGATTTATAAAAGTGTCTATAGTTGAAATTCGGTTCTCATCATAAATTACCTCGGCAAGTTGGTGTGCATAGTGCCCTGAAATGGAGGGGAAAAAACCATTCACCACATTCTTCAATTAATTAATTAAATTGGAAAACCTGAAAAAAAAAATTAATTGTTAAATTAGGGTCGACAATTACTAACCCGCATAGCTTTCTCCCACTATAAAGAACTCACTCCATCTGTACTATGGAAACCTTTTGAACCAATTCAGTAGAAATGTGTGGGCATCTCTTGCTGTTTGGTAATCACATCGAGATTCATTTTTCGGTAAATGAGGTTATCTCTAGATATCTAATAATCAATTTAAATTTACAAACATGTACTATTGTTGCAGTGCTCTACGGTGGCGTTGGAGTAAGAAAACCCGACACCGACCCGCGAATTGACGAACGACGAATTTGCAGCTGCAAAAGTATATGATGTCGCAGTTAGGACAATTTGAACAAATTTGCTTATCTTCCTTTTAATGTAGCTGGGAAAGAAGGAGCAAAAATGAAATTTCAGACGTGCCTTTGTTCCAAGTATGTTTTTGAATCTTAGGGTCGGGCTATCGGACCCATTTATCACAAGAAACAGGCCGAGTCCTTGGGGCTCGCTGAACCCGACTGAAGTGCATCCTTGGCTTGCATACATAGACGTAATATAAATGTTGGAGATTAATGAACATAGGTAAAAGATTCTCTCGTTTATTTGGTTTTAAGTAACCACTGGGGTTTGTCGAGAGGCGGGGGTTTGCACATGATTTGCACGTGATTTGCACATGATTTGCACATGAAAGAGGGTATAAAAATATTATCCATAGGTGTTTATTCCCTTTTGGTAGAGCTTCGTGGGTGCGTTAAGCATGGGATCAACGCTAATTGACAAATTTCTCTCTCTTAAGACGAATAATGGCGATCATAATGATTTGCACATGAAAGAGGTTGGACATCGGTAAGGCTAAAATAAGCCATGGCGTGCTTCGTGAGGCATGGGTCGTAGCCTACGTTATGGCCGGCGAAGAGTTGAACAAGCGGACAACTAGGGGAGTACAAACTATCCATGTTAATAATCTCGTACAGTTTGTTGTACTCGTCAAGTAGGATAGAACAATCTTCGATCAAATATCTATTACTGAAGTCGCATTTGGCCTCAATTAAACTGTGGAGATCGTCTGAAATCAGTGCGTGCCCCCATGCATAATCGATCATCCCCATGAAATCCGTCTCGACATTCATGTTCGGATTTCCTACCTGCATGTCAGAAATTTCACAATTAATTTACTTCATTTTAGTGGATTTAACATGGAAAAACCATTGAATAAAATCAAGCTTAGTTGAGAATTTGGCACGCACGATCACGCCTTTAAGATTAATAGAGGTGTCTGGAGTTGAGTTTTGATTCCCATTGTAGATTGCCTCGGCAAGCTGCGGTGCCAAGTGCCCTGAAATGGAGGGGAAAGACCGTTTAACCACGTGCATCGGTTAATTAATTGAATGCTCTCTCCAAAAATTAAAGAAATTGATATTGGAAAAAACTGTAAAAAAAAATTGATTGTAAAATTAGGGTCGAAAAAAAAAAACAAACAAACAAACAAACTACCTGCATAGCTGTCTCCTGCTATGTAGACATCGCTCATTCTGTACTGCGGAAACCTTATTAACCAATTTAGGAGAAATGCACGGGCATCTCTAGCTGTTTAATAATCGCATAGAAATTCACTTTTAGTAAATGAGCTTTCTTATCTTCCCAAAATCTAATTATTAATTTAATTTTTACGAACCTATATTGTCGTCGCCGTGCTCTACGGTGGCATGGGAGTACGAAAACCTGACACCAACGGGCGAATCGAGGAACAACAGATTCGCGGCTGCAAAAATTAGGACAATTTAAAAAAAATTTACTTATCTTCTAGCTGGGGAAAGAAGGAAAAAGAATTGAAATTTACCTTCGTTCCAAGTAAAGTTGTTGAATCTCAGGGCCGGGCCGTCGGGCCCATTTGTCACGAGAAATGGGCCAAGCTCTCGGGCCTCTCCGAACCCAACAGAACTGCAGCCTTGGCCTGACATAGGACGTAATAAAAATGTGGAGATCAATGGAAAAGATCCTTCGGTGGAGTCAATGGTTTTTTAATCGAAATCTTTTTTGGGCAGTCTTTTGTTTATACACATCGAAATCGCATAGTTGCCAGAACATAGCTTATACTCATTTAAGGATGGCCTTCGTGTGCCATGTCATCTTATCTTATCGTTTCTGTCCATGAATGAATGCAACCGCATGTGCGGCATTTTCCGCGAAATATCTGTCTCTCAAAAATAGAAATTGAGATTTGTCATTTTAGCTTGATCTCATCCTGGCTATCTTGATTCTGTTTGCCTCGATCAAACTCCTTTCATTAGTGGATGAAGATTGAGAGCACTTCTTCTTTGTTTGACACTTTGAATAGCTAGTCAAATGCTTTCTAGTGCAAAACTCAATAATTTTGTAGTATACTAGCAATATATATATTCAAGTACGATGATAATAAAAAGGATTTATTATATGAATCACAAGATTTTAACATCCTTGATGGTCGACCGAAAGTTCGGATACTCAAATACGAAAAGACAAAAATTAAAGGAATACGTATGAACTTATCTCACTTATGTTGCGGTGCCATTTTTTTCGTTTGTTTTTTTGGGTCAAAATGTAGTTGTGCCATTAACCAGGGCAACATCTTCTCGCAAATGTAATTTATGGATCCATTCGGACCTCTCTCAAGGGGAAGGGGATGAATAATCATCCAAGTTAAGACACGCCACATCTCTATCACACGTAGGCTTTTCTATCATAGTACAAACAAGTAATGACAGAGCTCTTTTAGGACATTTACTAGAATAACAGCCGAGCACACAAAAATATAGCGCGGCAATCTTATTATCATCGCCAAATACATAGCTTCTAGCGAAACAGAAATCGTAAAATTCATCCATAATTGAGAAGAGAGAGGACAAATCTCTATAACCTGTTATGAGTTTAACACAACTTTGCCATAGGTCTGGATGTCGAAACCAAAACCTTGAAAAAAAATAATGCGCTTAAGTCAATTTTATGAAATTTGCACAAATCATCCAAGAGCCGCATCACTCTTCGCTATTCCCACCCCCAATTCACATTATTACACATAAAGTTTGTGCACGTACGTTATAATATCTTATAAAGTAGGTTTTATGGTGAGAAATCTCTCGAGCAATGCCAGGAAGAGTGCAGAGAAGCAACTTAAGAGGAGAAGGCCATGGGAAAAGAAAAATAAGAGCGGTTACGGCAACAATGGCGAGCCAGATGAGAGCAATCTCAGGAACGGGACATTTGTACTGGGGAAAATTATCGAAAAAGCCCTAAATTTATTATATTTTGACAATTCAGTACTAAACATTTAAATTTTACTAATTAAATCATAAACTTTTTTTTTATTTTTATTGAGTACATCTAGTCAATTTAGCTAGAAATCACTAACATTGACATGGACTATCTTACGTGACATAGTTGGCATTAACATGGATTATTTTAAATAATATTTTATTTTATTTTTTTGAAATTTTTTAGTATTTTTTTTTCTTTTCCTATTCTTTCTTTTTCCCCCGACGGCCTTTGCCCAGACCTTGTTGATGCCAGACTTGTTGGGTTTGAGCCTTGCTTTTTCCTTATCCAGCCTTTGTAGGTAAGACTAAATCCCCCTTCCCAAATTGAAGAAAGGTATGCAACCTCTGAACAGAGATTCGCAAGATATTCCCTTTTCTTTTTGCCGGCCTAAATCCAATTGATCGCATAGTTAAAATCGCATTTGAGACTTCACAACGTGCATCCCAATTGTTTTACCATTTACCAAGGAGTTAATTGTTGGTTGATATGATTTAAGATTACTTTAGAAGATAGATAAAGGCGTTCATATATGGCGTGAGCTTAGAACTGGTATTATGAAAGTGGAGTTCTTATTTATAGAAACCTTCATCCTCTTGTCAATTTCCTCTGGTTGATCGAGCCTGCCTCAGTCATTAATCATCATAACGTTGGAACTCAAACATGAACTTGAACTGCTTATTGTACAACAAGACTTTATCAAAAGAGCTCTCAAAGGCAAATTCAAGCAGTGAACTGTGTCAATGCCCTCTTGGTTCAATGATCCGGCCAGTTCAGTCCGTCCTTTTGAATCTAGAAATTACACACTCCTTGCGATAACTAAAAGACAACGGCGACAGGGGTTCGAACTGAATGCTTAGCAGATACCCACGTGATCGCCCCTTGAGCAAGGGGCGGGGTCGCCGTCTTATTCCTTGTGAAGTCAACGCTGAAACTCGCTGTCTCGTTCACCTTCGTGAACTCTAGATTACTCGGGTACACGCCAATTGAGTTGAGACCCGTGATGGGGTCGATAACCACCCTGTAAGACGAGTTAGCAGGTCCGACGTTCCTCACCTTCCTCGTCACGTTAAACTTCGTCACCGAACTGTCAAACCTCAAGCTGATCGATGGATAGTTGAACTGGTAATCAGGTATGCTCCCAGTGCTCGAGCAT
This sequence comes from Eucalyptus pauciflora, assembly GCA_007663325.1. Taxonomy (NCBI): domain Eukaryota; kingdom Viridiplantae; phylum Streptophyta; class Magnoliopsida; order Myrtales; family Myrtaceae; genus Eucalyptus; species Eucalyptus pauciflora. The sequence continues at coordinate 1,209,136 of VMYD01000358.1, forward strand.
GTGACCTTGTCTTTAACTATGAGCTCGATTTCGGAGTCGGTGTAGTTGAGCCCACAAAGGTAAGGAATGTAATCTTGCGGTTCGATGTCGTAAATGAGACCCGGGTCAACAGCCTTTGATGGGTTGACATGTCCTGCGCCAGTGGTGAATATGTTTGCTGGATTATGCGACTGGTCCAAGATGGGTTGGCCCTTCGCGTTGGAGGTGGAGGCAGTGGTAATGATGGCGGACTTGATGGCCGCTGGCGACCAGTCGGGGTGTGCGCTCTTGAGCAGTGCCGCCACACCACTGAGGTGGGGGCAGGACATGGAGGTCCCGGAGATCACGTTAAATGAGTGCTTATCATCCGTAGAATTGTCTAAACTAACTGGCCAGGCGGCGAGAATGTTCACACCCGGGCCGATGATGTCCGGTTTGAGGATGCCCTGGCTTTGGTAGTTGGGGCCGCGGGAAGAGAAGGATGCTACAACCGGGGCGACCGATCTCCCGATGTCAGTGCCTTTGAATAGGATCGTGGCCTTTGGCGCTGACGTGGTGTTTAGGTAGCTCTTGATCTCTCTCCCCGCGTCATATCCCACATGGACAGCGGGTAGGACATGCTTATCGGCAAGGGTGGTGGCTCCCTCCAGAGGACTGTTCACGAGGATCATGGCCGCCCCACCTGCATCCTTGACCTCTTGACCTTTGTCGACTCGCTTAACACCGCTGCCTACGGAGCACACGACCACTTTTCCTTTGAGGTCCGAGCGGTCTTTTAGTGATCCGGGAAAGCAAAAGGCCGAGGAGTTATCTCCGTTTTGTGCTGGATCAACCAGGGGAAGTAGCGTCGAATTGAAGTCTTGCGGTTGGTACAAGGTCTCCCCATCGAACTCCTTCCCGTTCCCCAGCCGCGCCGTGGCCTTTATGCTGCGGTCTATGGTGCTGGCTCCCACGTTGAGAAGCCACGGTGCCTCGTTTGACAATGAGTAGTTGTATGGCCCCATATTCCCCGCGGAGCTGCTCACGAAGATGCCCTTTTGGATGGCGGCAAATGAACCTTTTGCAATCGCATCGTCGAAGAACGGATAGGAATCTCCTCCAACAGAGAGGGAAATCACATCGACACCGTCCTCGATGGCCGCATCGAACCCAGCTAATATGTCGGCATCAAGGCACCCCCTAGTACCGCAAACCTGGTAGATTGCCAAATGCGCAAGAGGCGCTATGCCTGCGGCCGTGCCTTTGGCATTACCGAGCGCGCTGGCATTCTTCACAAAAGCACCCGCAGCTGTGCTGGCAGTGTGTGTGCCATGGCCCACATCATCAGTTGGCGGATAGACCCCCCCGTGAGCGAAGGACCTCGCACCGATGAGCTTGTTGTTGCAGGATGTGTCGTTGAAGACGCACTTGCCCTTCCATTTGGCCGGGGGCGGTGGCAACCCCTCACCGCTGAAGGAAGAGTGCTGGGGAGATATCCCTGAGTCCAATACTCCGATGATCACGCCCTTGCCGAAGTTGGAGTCCTTCCAGAGCCCGACTTCTTGGCGCAATCCCAAGAACTCGGGGGTGTGAGTTGTGTGTAGAGAGAGCACCCTCTCCGGACGCACGTACAAAACACCGTCCCTGTCCCGAATGGCTTTAGCTTCCTCGGCGGTCAATTTGGCCGCGAACCCGGATACCACATGTCGGTATGAGTGAACCATTCTTTGCTCTTGGTTAGAGCTGGTTGCTGTGGTAGGTAAAAATGACCGGTATAAAGCATCCAGATCCTCTGAAGTTGCAAAATGTTTGTCCGTTGGCTTTCGTACTTGGATTATATAAGTTGACAACGAGCCACCCGAATCAGCTACTGCAATGGCAGTATTAGCAGGGAAGATGCTTAGAATGCAAATGAGACCAAGAATGAAAATCGTCAAGGTGGTCGCAGACAATCTGCATTTCTGGTCTTTCATCTCGAAATTGCAAAAGAAAGAGAGAAGCTTTTTGCTTCTATTTTCTGTGTTAGATAGTTGAACTTGGAGCACATATATGTATAGGAGAAGCAAAATGAAGAAATGGCGTTGGTCTCATGTCCCTCTAGAAGCGAACAATGGTATTTTTTTTTTCTTTTGAAGGAAAGGATCATTAGTCTTTTTTATTTCCGAATATGCATATGCATTTCCATGTAAGAATTGAATGCATAAGACCTATTATTACGGTCAAGGACAGGGCACCGTCCATGCAAATTCTCTAAAACAGACTAATTCATTAAAGGAAATATAAATATGCAGATTTAACGCTATAACGAGACGCACTCTAAATTTTCTAAGATAGACTAAATCATTAAAGAAAATATAAATATGCAGATTAAACTTGCTATACAGAGACGCACTCTAAATAAATTACTTTACTCAAATGAGCTTCTAAAGGAAAGGATCCTTAGTGATTTAATTCCTAACATGCATATGCATTTTCACATAAGATTTGAGTTAGACCTCCTATAACCCTCAAGAAATTAAAAAATAACAAAAATGTGAAAAGTATTATATATTATTAAAAATTGTTCATGTTAACGCCAGTCGACGTTCACATTAACGATTTTCTGCTAAAATTGGTTGACTTAATTAGCAAAACATAAAAATATTTATGACTCAATTGATGAAATTAAAAAATTTAAGACTAAATTGGTAAAAGTGTAATATATTTAAAAAAATTTAGATAGCTTTCCCCTTTTTAATTGAATTAATGTCATTTTCAACCTTTGAATGAAAATTCAATTAAGTCCTCCCACTGATATCATGTTTAAAATTTCTGATGTGGTGATTTACTCATCTCTAGCCATGTTACAAGTCATGATTAGTTATCTAATCTGCATAACTTTTCAAAAGACGACCATGTTTTGTTTAAATTACTAAATTTTCTCTTTTCTCTTTTGTTTATGTTTTTTTTTTTTGGTAAGGAAAAATATATATTTTAAGGATTGTTGAGAGTGGGATTTGAACCCACGCCCTTTCGGACCAGAACCTTAATCTGGCGCCTTAGACCAACTCGGCCATCTCAACTTGTAACACTTTATCTTACATTAAATTACATGGCCATATCCCCTCTCTCTCTCTCTCTCCGCTGGCTGTGCAGTGCCGGTACCCTTCCTAATGCGAGCGACAGCGAATTTTTTTGTTTTTGTTTTTCTTCTTACTTTTGTTTTTTTTTTTTTCTTTTCTTCCCTTCCCTTTTTTTTTTTGATATTACACATTATCTCTTTTCTCTTTTTTCTCGAGTCTTTGCTTTACACTTGTATAGACTAAAGCTCAAATTGTTTTGCAGAAAATACAACAAATGTTCAAAAATATTTTCCAAGAAATTCATGTTCAAGAACACAACAATATTTTTCAGTGTTTAGCTAAAACCTAATAATGAACTGAAAAATATATTCCAAAGTTTGATATGAAAAATCCAACTTGATTTTTCCAAATAGAAATACACTATTTGGGTGTTAGTAACTTGCGCATAAGGGACTGGAGATCTAAGTACGGGCACCACAGTCTTGGGTTTGGCCTTGATCAACCTCGACTTGGGCACTAAGGGTTGGGGCACTAGCACCTAGGTGTTAGGCCCACCCTTGATGGACTGGGGCGCGAATGCCAAGGTACCAACCCTAGCTTCAATGAACGAGAGCATAAGCATCGGGTCCTAGGCCCAGCTTCAATGGACTCAAGCATGGACACTAGGGTCTCGAGCCTTGGTCTCGATAGACCTTGGCTCAAGCATTAGGGACTTGAGCTTGAGCAACAAGAACCTAGGCATGACATTTGTGGACCTTGGCCTAGGTGTTCGGTATGCAAGCTTGGGTACTAGGATCTCATGCTTAGCCTTTGGGCTCAGCCTTAATGACCTGAGCCTAGGCACTAGAGCCTTGGGCACATGCACCGAGGTCCCATGCTGATCCTCAATGGACTCGAGCACAGGCACTAGGGATTGGGCGATGGGCATCGAGGTCACGAGCCCCACCTTAATGGTCCTCGACTTGAGTGCTAAATAGCTGGTCTTAGATGTTGAGGCCCATGAACCAACATTAGGTTTCCATTTCCAAGTGTAGAATTGTAGGTTTAAGCGTTAATATCTAGTTATATTTTGGAAATAATTTTTGATTTTTAAAGAGGAAATCATTTTCTTGAATTTAAGCATAGGTTTTCTTTGATGCTGACTTATTTTTCTAAGAAAATTAAATGTGGGAAAATTTTAAAAACGTTTTGTTAGAAAGTATATTTTATGAAATAAACAAATCCTTAAGTTAATATGAAGAACGCATTTGGGACATGTGGTCGAGTCCTTCACTTTCTCGACGAAATGAGGACAGGGGCATGAGGAACTTGGCACGAAAAATACAAACTAATAAGTCTGCCTGACTAGTCATTAATTATTTGTCTTGATCTTTTATTATTGGGTAAGTCTCGGTCCTTGTAATATCATCCAATAATATAACATAGATAGAACCTTAGGATGGTGAGATTCTATCTAAGGTTAAGAATCAACAATGGCCTTATAAAATTTTGTAGTAGGTATTGATATAGAAATTGAATAATAATCAAATTAATTAATGGATCGTAAAAGCACCACAACTATAACAAAATTTCATTCTAAAGAATAGAATTAGGTAGGAAAAACAGCTTTTGTTTCTGGATGTTATTATCAGTCGTATTCTTGGTTAGCCCATTCAACAATTCTCGACATTTCAGTTGCTTTTCCCGGAATGCAGCCAACACTTCATTGACCATGCAAAATTTCTTGCAATCGTGAAGTGCAAATTAATATTTGCATCTTGGAAATGTTTAAGATTGCCTTTTCAACATTAGTCACGAGAACATTTATTAGAGTCAGCTAGATTTTATCTCTAGTGAATTTTAAAGACCTTAAATGAGTTTTAATTTGTTGCTCACTGGTCATAACAAATCTTTTGGGACATTTATTTTATGTTGACCTAAGTCGAAGACAGTCAATAAGTTTGCAAATTCAATTATAAGATTATTGTATGTAAAATTCAATTCTAAACTTTTCAATTAAACTAATGTTTTTCTCAACCTTTAAGTGAAAATTCAATCAAGTCATTTCGCCCAAATCTTGCTTGCAATTTCTGACATGATAATCCACTCATTGCCAATTATCTTACGAGTCACAATTAGCGGTATGATGTGGGCCACTTTTTACGAGATGACCCCATTTTGTTTAAGCACTGCATGGTAACATTATCATTTCTTTGTTCTTTGTTCTTTAGAATAAAAAAAGAACAAAAATTCATCTGATAATGTCAGTTAATTTTTCTATTCCCCAGAATAAAAAAGTGGCTGGGGAATGGATCTAGAACAGAAACAAGAAATAGAAAAAAGTAACTTCTTGTTCCCGAAAATAATTTATAGAAAGGAGTCAGTTTCTTCCGTTCTTTTCTTTTCTTCTTCTTCCTTGCCACCCTAGCTATCTGTTACCCCTCGCATGTCATCGGTCACTATTGCCCACCGTCCGCCCTAGTTGTCCATCACCGCCATCTGTTGCGTTGCTCGTTGTCCGCCACCCAACGACTAGCTAGAGGAGGAAGGAGAAGAGAGAATAAAAAGAAAATAAAAGAAAGATATATATATATATATATATATATATATAATTATTAAAAAATTAAAAGAAATTTTACTTCAAAAAAAAAAACTTGTGGGTTGTACCAAATGCTTTTCTGTTTTTTTTTTTCTCTATTTCCGGAATATAAATTTTGTATAGTTACCAAACATGTTATTTTACTCAGAAATTGTTTCAGGTGATAAAAATAGGTTATTTATTTCTCAAAAGAAATTGTTTCCAAGAATAGAAATATTATCAAATGTACTCTTAGTTTTTTGAATTTTCTTTTTTTTTTTCTCCATATCTCTCTCTCTCTCTCTCTCTCTCTCTCTCTCTCTCTCTCTCTCTCTCTCTCTCTCTCTCTCTCTCTCTCTCTCTCTCTCATTGCAACTGAAGTAACAGCATTGAGCAGGAAGCATGTACGCCAATGGACGAGACTCACAAGCATACTGATGATCCATTTCTTATACTTTAAAAAAAGAAGCGATTATTCGTTTTATTTTCTAACTATCCTATTTGTGTAAAAAAAAAAAAGAATCTCTTAATGCAACAATTATCACCGACCCATTCCATTCTAAGACTTCCTTTCTCTTAGATTCTGTCATATATATGAGATTTGTCAAGTGACATTATTGAAAGGTTTTCAGAGGGATGGAACGCTATATTTCCTGTCTTTGCCATTTATTCTTAATATGAAATTCTGGTGATCCAGGCGGGAAAACATCAGAGAAAGTTGGTCAGGATATCCTCCCCATTAGGCGTAGACTAAAAACTATTACTTAGTAATTTCTCCTTTTAAAATATAAAAGGTGGAGAAGGGTGACTAGAACGAAGATTATCTACCCTAATATAGTCCACCCTCTGCATGGTGACTTCCGATATGCCTTGATGACCTTGATTTGAATTTTGATGGCAGACGACTTCTCCATGATCGATCCTCCATGCTCTTATTCCTGATCGAACAATCCTTGCAACAGCTGAGTTCTGGATCCCCGGATTGGTGTGATGGCAAGGGAAGATGGCGGACAAGAGAGAGAGGTCTTTCGACGCGAGGGCAAATCCCATGAGAAAGAAGGAGAAGGATCTGCTCTGCAAATTCACCTGCAGGGCTCCTCGGCTCAAGGCGGGCCTTCACTGGTACGTGGCGATCTCCTTGACAAACTGGAAGGATCTGCTCTACGATATTTCGATCGATATATGGCTGCGTAGAAGATACGAAAATAGATTATACGCGTTAACAACGGACGTCTGAACTACTTGGGCAGTTGGGCAACTTCAGCCGAGATCCATTCAGGTCTCGGCGGGACGCCTTTTCCGAAACACTTCGCAAACGCCCAGATGCCCTTAAGAGACGAGAAGGAGGGTCTGCTCCCAATATTTACGATAAAACATCGGAGGAAGAAGGATCTGCCACCTAAAGGCACTGCGAAACAGGGGAGGGAAGTTCTGTCATGGAAAGTCCTCCAAGGGATTCAGGTCTGACCCAAGGAGGTGATCTGGTCGGATTGTACGTTCATAAGGAGCAGCTGATCAGGTTGCCTTAAGGACAACTCTGGAACGACGGTATGTGTAGGTAAGCGGAGGGTCCTCAGATAACCTACTGGAGGTCCTTTCCAACGACGACCGTCCGTTTTGCCTTTTGTACATGAGCATTTTCCCCGAGAATAGCGAGATCAGTTGCAACAGAGTTTCTCGTCTATGGGCTGCAGAAGGATTTCTAACCGATTTAAAAGTATTCGTCGTCTTTTCAATGACATTCTTGATAGAAAGTGCATCCATCCAGCGGAAGTAAGAAGTGATGGAGAGCTCTCCACATTCCGAGTGGATGACCTTTTGCGAGAGATTTCTGCTTCCTTTTCCTTGGACCTATTAGGGATAACTAGTAGTGTGGGCAGCACCAACTGGCCTAGAAGAGTAAGACACCTATCCGTCCAAGGAGGAACAGTCAGATTTGAATGAAGAGAAACTCTCTCAACTTCATTCCCTATTTGTGTTTAATCTCTCCTCATCTGAAGCTTCGACAATGGGGACTTACGAGAATCCATTATTTCCATTCAATTTTAAGCTTCTCGAGGTTTTGGATCTGACAGCTGCCTTGTTCGAGCTAATCCTTCTCAGTTGCTTGAGCTTAAGGGATACCTCAATCGAAGAAATCCCTGCCTCCACTGGAAGGCTTACGCATCTAGAATTTTTAGATCTTAAACAAAGCTTGGTCATTGAATTACCTAAGGAGGTTGAAGGACTGGAAAGAATTCGTCCAATCCTGATTTATCATCACGAGAATGAACCCCCTTGATGGAGAGTTACGAGCTAAATGGCTTCAAGGCATTGTGCAGAGTCGGAGGACTCAAGTGCCTAGAAAAGCTCTGTTTCGTGGAAGCAGACAGCCCATTGAAAGATCTAGGAAATCTAACAAAATTAAGACGGTTGGGAATCACCAAGTTGATTAAGGAACAAGGTGAGTTGTTGTGCACTTCAGAATTTAAAGGAGCTAAAGTCTCTCGATGTACATGCGCTTTACAAGAACGAGATGCTTGATCTCCATGGCTCATCCTTGCCTCCCAAGTATCTTAAACATCTCTACTTACATGGCTATTTGGAGAAGTTGCCAGGTTGGATATTGTCCTGTATATGTTTGACAAAGAACTTATTAAGATGGAGTCACTTGGAGGAAGATCTCCTTGTAACCCTTGGAAAATTGCCAAAGCTAGTAGAGCTGGAACTGCCTCTGGCTTATGATGGAAAACGATTGGATTTCAAGAAAGGGCAGTTTCCAAAGCTCAAGATCTTACTGCGTGAGGAATTAGAGGAACTCAGATCAATGAATTTGGAGAAGGGAATAATGCTGTCTTAAAGACCTAACCATCAGCCGCCATGAATGGTTGGAAAGTTTACATCTGGCATCGAACACATTCCCACGATTCAAAAGTTCATGTTTTTTTTACCTGTCTCATGAATTCTATAAGAAGGTACAAGTGGACCACAAGAAGGATGATTATCAAATCTTTGAACACATACCAGAATTATAATTTACACGATGGAGGGCCAGCCCTTGGAAAACCCGTACTTTCCCGCAGGTGAAGGATATGAAGGCTTCACAGGTGAACACTGAATGAGATCTCACTCGTGTTTTAGAATGGTTGTACGAATGTAGAAATAAAAATGCTGCGTGACCGTGGATTTTGTCTTGCTGTTGTGTGTGCTGCTTGTTTCTAAATCCTGTTCGTATTGTGGTGTTTTCATTTCTCATTGCCACTTTGCTTCTACTTTTTAAGAGCACTTATTGTTTATGAAATCGAGATTTTCCTGCAGAAGACTCAGGAAAAGTAACACCTGAAAACATAATTCCAACGCCTTGGCTGGACTTAGGGAGTGACTTGCCTTAGAAGTTTTTTTGGTTCAGCATTCGCAAGAAGCTATAGGCCCACAAAGCCCCTTGAGGAAAATTTAGGGTGTTTGGCAAGTTTTCCCAATGGGTCAAATCCATTTTCTTCGTCTGAATCATCACCCCACCCAGCATACAGAAAAAAAGAAATTATCCTCCTTGTTGTACTGTTGTCTGGATTTTGTGCATTATTTTGATTTTGTTTGTTGACGCTCTTATAAGCCCTTGAACTTGTCTGTTGAATTTGGTTTCATGCATTAATCTAACGGAGCTTGTTTTGGGGTTCTAGGAGTTGGAGCTTGCTGGAAATTGCTGCGAGGGACAACTAGAAAAACAGGATTGTCCCGGGTCATTTCCAGCTTGCATTGAGGAACTATGAGGAATTGAGCAAGTTCCTGGGTTCTGTGACCATTACTAATGGAGGAGCGTTGCCCAACATTCACAAAACTCTTTTGCCGGAGAAGATGGGTGAAAGGAAGGGAGACATTGAGTCTGCCTCTCAGGAGTTCTAGTGGGGTTTTTGTTTGTAGCTTGGGTCCAGTATCAGACATTTTTCCATGGATGACTTCTAGTGCATATGTTTGAAAATGGGTTTTGAGCTTCTTTCTTCCTGGGAATATTCTGATATCTTAGCAGGATGATGTTTGGATCAAATCAAAGGGTACCTTTTTGTTCATGTTTTTGGATGTCAAGTAGACTGAAAATTCTATTCATGTGGTTGCATTATGGATGAGTGGATCTATTGATCTTGAACTTGGTCGGATGGTATCTTCACTGCTTGATGTGAATGTATACTAAATTGAGACTGAAACTAAAACTTGCAACTCGTCACATGTAATGTATCCACAGGAGATGGAGGTAAGAATGAAATGGTATACGAGATGACTTATTTGAAATCTTGCAACTCGTCACTTGATCTATTATTATAAACCGGTACATGTCAATTACTGAGACAAACACAATGAAATGGCACGATAAAAAATTACTATCCCAATAGCAATGCAATGAGATCAGTTTACACGAGATGACTCAAAAGCATATCCAAAAATGAAATACTAAACAAAAGGAGCCCATGGGCTTTCCCAAGTATTCCTCATGCTCCTTTCCTCATTTCGTTGAGAAACTGAGTCCCCGTTTGCACACGAGATATATAAAAAAAAAAAAAAAGCCGTGGTGATTGAAAGACACTGGATTGTTCATGAATTACTTGAAAATCTTTGACACATTTATAGATTCATTTGTGAGTTAAGATCGTATCACCCCCTCTTTTAGATGGAAATAATTGGACTCCTTTTCTAGATTTAAGCTTCATGGTCTCCGGCCTCCATTGCTTAGTCATTAGTGCATGGACCAATAAAGGGAGTATTTTTTTTTTTTGGGGGGTCAAAATAAAGCTTTTTCATTCATAAACAAGCACTGCTAGAACATGACATATATGTTTCTGAACATAAAATATTCAAAAAGAGGCTTAGGTGGTTTAGAACTAGATTGGCACCAAATAAAAAGTTTTAACACTAAATTGATATCAATAAAAAGTTTAGGACTAAATTGACATCAAGTCAAAAGGTTTATGGTTGAATTGACATTAATAAAAGGTTTATGACTAAATTGACACTAATGCAAACGGTATAGGACTCTTCTGACACTTTTCCTAGTGGTAAAGTTAGCCATTCTCACTAGGAGATGCTAAGATATTCCTGTTGCGGGCAATAGCGGCCCAGTTTGCACAGCGATTAGTATTGCGAGGGCAATAGACTTGCTTGACTGTCTTCAGCTGGGCCAGCAAGTCCTGGCACTGGGCCCACGGGCTTGGAGTTTGGCCCGTGACCATTTCCACCACTGATAAGCTATCAGTTTCCACACCCGTGCACAGATCACTTGAGTTTCGCTCCAGATCATCAACTCCCAGCAAGGCAGCAACTACCGCAAAACCTCCTTGACTGGTGGGGCTTCAGCTTGCAAAAGGTTGGAACTCCTATACACTTCTCAAGTTAGGGCTAAAAATATATCCATTGAATCGCATAAAAAGCATTTTATATATTCGTTTAGTTTTTGGTCCAACACAGTTTCATTGCATATGAAGAGATGTACCTACATTAAGGTGGTTTTCCTTGCAATTCGTTTGCTTCACGATAATCAATGATTTGAAAAGTATTTTCCAAAAAATAATAATTTATATTGCTAAGAAAAATTAGTCAAATATTTTTTATGCCTAAATATTTTTATTTATAATGAACATACTTTTTTGTTAGTTCATTTTTTGTAAGTAACATAAGTGATCATCTTTAGAAAAATATTTCTAAAATAATTTATTACAAAACAAAAGTAGCAGTTCATCGATCAACTCTTGAAAACTGAGAGACTTTATCACATAAACCTGCTAGGAATAGACGACCTTGCCCTGAGGTCGGAGATCAAGAGGCTGCTGAAAAAGAGGCAGCATGTGCTTGTCTCAGACGACGTGTGGAGCGAGGATTTGCTGAACTCGATCAAAAACTTATTGGTAGGAACAAGTGGGCGGTTGATCATCACCAGACGAGATGAAGCCAAAGCAAACACCTTTGCCAAGAACTTGGAAGGTCACGTCTACAAGATGGATCTCCTCTCTCGGGAGGACTCATTGAAGTTGTTTTACCGAAAAACTTTCAGGCAAGATTCATGTCCGCCTGGTTTCGCCCAAGTTTCTAAGAAAATCTTGAAGAAGTGCGGGAGATTGCCGCTCGCAATTAGTGCAGTTAGTGGCCTATTCATCGTGAAGCCCCTTGATCTAACCAAGTGGAGAGAGGAATGCAACAGACTTGGCAAAGTGCTGGCAGATAACCAAAGCAAAATTGAAATAACAAAGAGTTTTTTCTCGAATTAAGTATGTTAGAAGTGCCAAAAGTTATTTACGACATTTATTTTAGTATCAAAAGTTTTTACCAACTCACTTAAGTGCCAAATTAGAAAAAAATATCACTTAAATACTTACGGCGAGATATTCCAATTAAAATTGTTTATGTGACATTTACAATTAAAATTTTAATATGATTTGACACATTTAAAAAAAAAAATCTAGTTCACGTGGACATCTAAAATGACATCGCACAATGATTACATCTTGAAGAGGACGAATCATGGCCTCATATTGTTCGACGCCTATTCATTCAGAACATAGTACGAGATATAGGCAGATTCAAGCCACTTCACTTCCCATTCGCTTTCGAGCAGTCACATCAGCAATCCCAAGAGTCCTCCGTCAATTAACTTCTACCGACAAATTTCAAGATGCTCCATGTTTTGGATCTACAAGGTATGTTTCTTAGTAAATTTCCAAAGAATATTTGCAGCTATAAGCATTTGAGGTATTTGAGCCATCCGATTCCTGTTCAACTAAAAAGGCAGATTATTGTTTTGCCCAATAATTTGGTATTGACAAAGCTAAAATAAAAAAAATCATCAGAATACTTTTAGGAACTCGATTGAATTTGAATTATTAAAAATTGTTACTAAATAACTAACATACATTGAGCAGAGGTGATTATGAGTTGGGTGGCTTGTTAATTGTTTAATGGACACCATCGATTGTTTAACTAATCTCGCATTAAATTCGAACTTCAATGTATGTCTTTTTTGATGTATATAATTAGATTAAGGGATTAATTCATGAGCTTGAAATTTGTACACTAAAGATGAAGGTCTCACCTTGTTTCGCCTCCATTACTTAGCCGGAAAAATATGTGGCCAGGAAATAGGGACCACGTGGAACGGGATTGACCAAGTGACACAGGGGTGGAAACACCCCTTTCTTCTCCTACTTTGGACCTTAGCTCCACGGAACGGTACGCCACTGCTTAAGCACGAAGAATTGAAAGTTGTCCGATCCTAAGCTTTACTGCCGATGCCGGAGCAACCGCCGTGGGAAGAGCTCCCCGATGACTGCTGGGATGAGGTCTTCCGCCGCTTGGTCTCCACCGATGTCGAGTCCGTCTCCTCCGTCTGCAAGGAATTCCTACGCATCTCCAACACCGTCCGCACCAGCCTCTCCATCACCAACGGACTGGCCCCGCGCCTCGACTCCCTCCTCCGGCGCTTCACGTTCCTCAAGTCCATCGACCTCAGCTCGTTCCGCGGCGACCCGTCCTCCGTCCTCCGCCAGATCGCCGAGTGCTCGTTGCCCCTCGAACGCCTCGACCTCTCCAACCAGGAGTCCCTCCGCTTCGGTGGGTTGCGCGAGATGGGGTCCAAGTTCGGGGATTTGAAGGTCTTGGTGCTGTCCTATATTGGGTTGCTGGGGGATGCCGACTTGGTTACGATCGCGGAGTGCTTTCCCAAGCTCGAAGAGCTCGACATTAGCTATCCGGGGCAGAGCGATTCGGCTCGGGTTACGGACGACGGTATCTTGGCCCTGTCGCGGAGGCTGCAGAGGCTGTCGCGAATCAACCTTTTAGGTAATTCGTCTCTCTCTGATCAGTCTCTTGCGGTTTTGTCGGTGAATCGCCCGTCTCTGAAGGAAATTAAGCTTGGGGATTGTGACTCAATTACTGGGAAAGGTATTGCTTCGTTGATAGAGAACAGGCCTCACTTGGTCTGCTTGGCCCTGAATTATATGAGAGAGGAGGCGATTTTATGTCCGAAGTTGGTGGACTCCTTTGGTCACGCCAAGGGTTTTGTTAGTCTGGATTTCGCGCTCTCGTTTATCTGGGATGGATTGCTGATATCTGTTGCGGAAGCAAACATTCCGCTCAAGATACTCAAACTTTCACGCGCTCTGGGGTTTTCCTTCGATGGGATTCGGATGATCATGCTATATCGCCAGGACATCGAGGTCTTAGATTTGGAGGCAGTACATTTCCTCACAGATCACGACATGAGCGTGATATGTAGACATCTTTGCGGTCTGACCGACATTAACATCAGTCACTGCTCCAATCTCACGATGACAACATTGTATAGCCTCATGACACAATGTCCCTTCCTGAAGGCAATCAAAATGGGGAAGACAAACCTAGGGAAGGATGATGCTAATGAAACTGATATCGTGCTGAATTCTCAAGTGAGGCATCTTCACATACCTTATAATGGTGAACTGACTGACGAATGCCTCAAGAAGATCGGGCGTATGTGCCCCAACTTGCAGTATCTTGATGTAAGCAATTGTTTGAAGATAACTGGGGATGGCATTTCGGGTGTGCTGAGGAGCTGCCCCGAAATCTGTTATTTGAAGATCTCTGGTTTAAAAAACATAAGTAATATATGCATTGACTTTGAACTCCCACGGTTGGAGGACTTGCAAGCGGAAGGCTTGAAACTCAACGAAGAGCAACTAGCGGCATTTATAAGTAGATGTTGCCATCTCAAGAATCTCAACTTAAAGGACTGTAAGCATCTGTCGAATGAAGGGGTAAAAAAGGTGGTGAAGAATTGCAATACATTGAGGGAGATAAATCTATGGAACTGCGAAAATTTAGTTTACGATTTCCCATTTTTAAATTGGATGGTGTCTATGAGGCCATCCTTGAGGAGAATAGTCCCACCTCACGGATTAGTTTCATCGGAAATCCAAGACTTGTTCTTGCAGCATGGGTTGTCTTGTCGGGGATGATTGACTTCAAAGGGACAATCGACGAGGTAATTGTCTACGAAGATGATACTGCCCGTGTATTTTTCTGTGGTAGAATGGTGTTTTGTCATAGATTCTTTCAATGCGGACCTCATTTTTATAGGACTTGCCATTATTCTGTAGATTGTTGTGGTTACTTGATACTTTATCAACAGTTCAATAATCTCTTATTGATTGTACTGTCCAATGCTCATCTTTTCGAGTTTGTATTGTACCCTTTTATTGTTTTTAACTATTTTTTAGCATTTTGTGATTTTGACCGTAGCTTTGTGATTTGAGTTACATCTCACTTTTTGCCCAGTGCTCGTGGAAGCAAATTCAAAAGCATTATAGAACTAGTCAGGTTAATGTTGGATACCTGTATCTGTCTTAAACTACTCATAACTATCACACTTCAGTTACTTTTCTCTTTCTTCCTTATATACATGTACTTGATTTTTGCTTCAGTATTGGCAGTCTTGATAGATTGAATCCAAGAGCCTTCAACTTCATACCTGGACGGCACATCATCATAATCTCTTATAATCGATTTGGAAGTTGAGGATTATGAATTTTGTTTTAGTGTAGAATGGCACTAGAAAAGGCACCACTAGATGGGCATTTCCACAGGGCATGAAGTTTGGACATCCACAGGTCCAGCTCAATATGTGTTCAGATAGTTAATCTCATGGAAACATATACTCATTCAAAGTCAAAATGAATGAATCGGCAGCTCTATGTAAGAAATTCATTGTTTGCTTGATTTGGTAGGCTTCTTCAGCAAGTTCGGAATGCTTTGCTGTGTCTTATATATAAACATGGTTTTGGAATTATTTTGAATGTAAGGTCGATGCTTGAGATGTGAGCACCTTTTGTGTATCATTGCGCAGATAGCAAATTTGAATGTGATAGTGTTGTGATATTGCTTTGGTTGAATAAAAAAAGTGATGAATCTTGTAGGAAATGAGTGGGCTTGGGCATGGCCAGTTAGGGCATTTCTTCGTGCCCAGCCTCACACTTCGAGCATAGAAATTTCACGCGATCCTGCCGTGAGCTAGGCGTAGAAACTTCATGTTCATCATGTCATTCATTTAGGGAAGGATTCAAATCCCCATGACTGTCCTGGATCTTACTTAGTGCGAGTGCCAGTCCATGCACATATCCAAATGTTTTTAAGAATGCTGGTTTTAAGAATGAGTGATTGCCCTTCTCCGACCCTTACTGCTCAACCTAAGAGCGGACAGCTTATGCGTTCCATTTATTGAACAGGATTCTATGGTCGGTCCGCGACCCCTAGATGCCGAAGGCGCCCTTGGGTGATCTCGTAGTTCCTACGGGGTGGAGACGATGGGGTCGGTCCATGGATTTTCTTTCCTTTTGCCGCATTTCACTCAAAGGGTTGAAGGGAGATAGTGCATCAAGCTGTTCGCGGGTGGATTCGTGGATTGCAAGCTTTTATTGAGCCAATTTACATAGGCCTCCATTAACAAATGGACCAGTCTAAATTGAGTTTGCATTTAAAGAAATCAAGATGGACATAACGGCTGGCGAATCTAATAACGACGCTCCAAAGACAACAGGTTGTTGTGAACTTGCAATATTGACTTCAAGAATTTGTGTGATATGCGGGTTGTGCCTGGTTGCACTTTGTGGCTGGCAAGGTTGCATATATCCTGATTTAAACCCAGAAGACAGATGGGGAATTCGCCTCAGCTGCAGCATGGAATTTGGTCTTTCTGCAGAGGACTTTAATGCAGTCGGCATCGTCTTGTTTGGTTGAAACCAAATGCGCCTAAGATTGCTTTCATTGACTGGCCAGTCCTTCTAAGTAGGTTGCAAACCTTTGATAGGTAAACAGAGCTGCGTCGATGGAATTTGTGTCTTATGCAAGCTGGAAGATGAACAAGAAGTCCATTTGTTCTTCCATCGCTCCTTTGAAAGCAAATCCGGGAGCATTTTCTGCAGTTCTTTTGGCTTCACCAGACCTGCTGGTGGCTGGTCTGCCTAGCATGCTTGTTGCCAATGTCCCGTTCTCTGTTGGAATTGCGTTCGTATCTCTATTGCGGGATTTCAAGAGCACTTTCTGAGCAAGTTAAAAGCTTTCACTGACCTTGGAAGGTCCGATCTGGATTGATCGAGTTTTAATTTTTGGTTGCAGTTGTCTAAGTAGCTCTTTGCTGCTTTACCTGTACTGATGACACATACTAGTGGGCTGCTCCTCCCACATTACTTGGTTATGCAATACTAGGTTTGGCAATTTGGTATAGTTATATCATGTTAACTCAGCCTGCCAGGTTTCCTTAGGCTTTAATTGCTAGTGTGTACTTACTCTATTTGTCCGTTTGAAACTACTTTCGCTTTTTGCCTTTTTTTTTTTATTCTTCATATTTCCAGCATACACATTTTAACTTTCATTTATTCTACGGCACCTGAAACCTTGTAAAAGCACAAATATTGATACTTAGATTCACATATTATTTCTTATGATATTTGAAATTTGAATAATACTTTAATTTTTTAGCTAGAAAGCTGAAAAAGTAATTTTCTCGCTAAAATATAAAAGAGACAAACGACTTCGAAAGTGATATGATAATCCCATTTCCTTACGGCCGACGTCATCCCTTTGTTTTTTTCTAGTAATGCCAAGGAGTGATTGAGGGAGAGACACGTATATAAAGAAGAGTCATTTACTAAGGTGAGCGTTGTATTTTGGGTCCAGGTGATCATGGGTTCTGATTCGACATGGACATCAGAGGAACATCGTGATATGAGTCTTAACTTGTAGGAGGCGAGCGATGAGCCTTACCGACCTATCATTAAAACTGATTTAACTGGAGTTTATAAAGTAATAATCCAATTTACATCGTCAAATGAAATAATTAAGTAAAAGTACAGTGATTCCAAAAATGACAAACGATACAAGAGATTTGATAGAATTGACTCTGATAGTACAGTAAATGAGTCTCTTCCCATAGAGAGTGGGGTAATAAAAAAACTAGTAATTAACTTAATTACTAGTTAATAGTTCATACAGCCAAACTCATTTTTTTATCATAAAAAAGTTGCGGTACGTCGATGACAGAGCGTTTGATCAGATGAGCAGAGGGGATCTTCAGGCGGAAAAAGGAGTTGATAATCATAAAATTAACTTGGTCGCTCACCACTTAGAAGGCGAAGCTGAGTACTGGTGAGAGGGGATTTGACTGGCTTTTGGAGGCAAAAATGTGACTGTCTCATGAAATATTTTACCGAGACCTTTTTACACCCATTCTTTTCCGTAGTCATTTCGAGTGAAAATGAGGGACGACTTGTTTGCATGGATGCTTCCATTGAACCCCAATGCAATTGCCAGAAATTAGAAGATCGGATTAAGACACACTTCAACAAAAAAAGGACATCGCTGGTGGGCTCCGGTCTCCAATTCCAAAATCCAATTTTATTTGGCAAAGTCTATCGGCAAACTAACGAAACCAATTGTTCTTCATAAAATTGCTAATGTGTCTTTTGATGTTGTTCTAACTAAGTATATTTGGGAGTTTTTTTTTTCCTTTGACAAAGGTTAAAGAGTGCCTCTAAGGTGCGTCATTGTTGTGCGTTGAAAATATGAATATTTCTATTTGAAGCATATCACTTTTTTGGGATATGTTCTTTTCCAATTAACAATATGTGTTGATATACATTATTATTAGTTTTAGTAATCTCAAATGTTGCCTTTGGAGCACTTGTTAACAATAATATTTTCTTTTCTTATTTTCAATTATGTATTAAGCGCTAATATTGTCACTGCCTTAAAACAAACAGGCCACTTAGTCAATGAAGAATAAGTTGTTTTCCACACAAGTAAGGAAAGCAATTGCTGAAAAGATAAGAGAACATCAATTCGAGACTCAATAGAAGCTTTGTAGCTAAGACGACACAAATATGATGAAACTGATATAAACAAGACTGGACACATATTGACACATTTCGATAAGAACCAATATTATATCCTATTGGACCATGTTATTTAATCAAGCCTCATATTATCATAAATTGGCACGCACCATTAATGAGACAAATGCAATGACATGGCAGGACAAGAATTGCCACCCTCGATCACATTGGAATGAGATTGGTTTAACCGAGAGGACTCATAAATATATTTTGAAATGAAATACTAACAAAATGAGCCCATGGACTTACTAAAAAGGCAAGATATAGAAAGGCAGTGGCGATTGGGACACTTCATTGTTCATGGATTAATTAATCTTCTAATTGCTTTCCTCCATTCACTAATTTGAAATCGTGGATGATTTGAGAAATTCATTTTTGACTTAAGATCATCTGACCTCTCTTTAAGTTGGAAGTAATGGGACTCCTTTTCTTGATTTAAGCATCATGGTCTCCGGCCCACATTGCTTAGTCATATGTGCATGGACCGATTAAAGGGACTTCGAAAGTGTAGAAATTAATGGAAACGGAAACAATGGGTTAAGTGGGCCCACGAAAGTAAAAAGGCTGGAGCCCTTTTACACTTCTCAGGTGGCAAAACAAGGAAAGCTGGAGAAGGGAAACGAAAAATGTATGGAGAATGCTACTTTCTGGCACTTGTGGGAGTAGGCTCGTTAATCTTTTGTGCCAAGATTGCCCTTCAACTCTCTTTCTTCAGCTTTGCATTTGAGACTAGTTGCAATTCCATAAAAAGGATAGCATAAAAATGTTCTCAGCTTTAAATGTTCTCGTGTGTTAAGATCCCAATAGTTTTTGTTCGGAAGCTTTTAGGTTTTCATTTCAGTGAGTGGGATTTATGTAAATGCAGAGGATTAGTAGATGGTCTAAATTTGTACTTTGCTCATGACGGTATGGTACTTAAACAGAATTGCCAGTAGGGAAAGTGATGTGAGGCGATCCAATACCGGGCGTATGAAATTAGAATACTCCGTATAGACTGCAAGTGGACATCTAAGCAAGTGGACTGGTTCAAGAAGAATCCATCACATCTCTTATTAGGTTTATTATAACTAGCATTGTTCAAGAAGATCTTTTAAGCATTCCTGGCAAAGGAAGTCTAGTAGATCGACAATTTTTGCTTCTGGTAGTTGGCCTGGGCAGTGAGTTTTAGCTACTAATCCCGTTCGATGGAATGCTACGCTTCCAGGATCTGGCTCGGCAGAGGGCAACAAGTTCAACAGAAGTGATGGCTTCAGATTAAAGCAATGGAAATGGTCGATCTATAATGTACTGACGGTGGCATAATCATATGTAGTTACCAAAAACATCATTTCTGAAGTCAACGAG
Source organism: Eucalyptus pauciflora (assembly GCA_007663325.1). Taxonomy (NCBI): domain Eukaryota; kingdom Viridiplantae; phylum Streptophyta; class Magnoliopsida; order Myrtales; family Myrtaceae; genus Eucalyptus; species Eucalyptus pauciflora. The sequence goes on from VMYD01000358.1 coordinate 1,228,941, forward strand.
GAAAGCTGTCACTGCCACCGTATCATTTAACAATACTGGTTCGTCTTTAGAAAACCTGTGACATTAAAATGAAAAGGTAACTTCTGTCTAATAGACCGTGAAGCGTTCATGGATGCTTATGGAGTTACAGACGCTGACATCTGATTTGATAACCTATTGCAGAGGATATACAAAGATCAAATCACCATGTAAAAGTTACAATAAATCAAAATTCAAGCATTTCTCAAATACCCTAGAGAAATTCTCTAACAATCTTTTGTGAAAGTGCTGGGTAATAATAATTATGTTATTAGGTAGTTGTTAGTTGTTACTTCTACAGGGCGAAATAACTTTTAGATCGCCGGCGCAAAAGCACGCATAAACATGAAAAAGAAGGTAGTCGACTTGATAATCTATTTGGCTGAAAAACAGAAAATCAACCAACTTGCGAAAGTTTTTTCTCTTTCCCTTTTTCTATTCGATTGACTGATGAACGTTTCAAACGCTGGGATTCTTGTCTTCAATAATTGAATTTAATATTACAACAGCCACAGCATATTTTGTTGCCGGTGCTCTGTTGATAATTTCCTAAGCTGATGCTGGAAAGATAGAGAGGAGACGATGGTGGACAGTTTGATCACATTTTTCCTGAATAAATCTTATGACCTGCTTCAAGAAGAGAGGAAAATCTTGGCGAGTGCTCGAAAGCAGCTCGAATCCCTCATCAACGAGGCAAAACACATGAGTATCTTCCTCAGAAAAGCTGACTCGATGGACATAACCGATGAAGCGTATAGAGAATGGTTGAAGCAGGTGAGAGATTCTTTTCGACGCCGAAGATTCAATTGAGAAATTCATGCTACGAGAAGGTTTGCTGCGTCGCCGCCCTTCCCTGAAGAAAATGCTGGTTCCTTTCAAGAACCTGGGGAATAAGCATAGGATTTATGCTAACGCTGAAGATCTCAAGTCGAAAGCTGCAGATGCTATCGACAATCTTCAGAAGTACACATTAGACTTTAGGCAGGGGAGTAGCTCCAAGACCCATATGACACTCGAGGCGACTTCTGGAATGACACCCTCCTGCTGACTGACGCCCAGCTGGTCGGCATGGAAGGGCCTCGGGAGCATCTGGTGCAGTGGCTACTCAAGGATGATATATTCATCGTGGCCACCATGCATGGGATGGCTGGGATTGGCGAGACTACTCTGGCCAACGGCATGTGATGTGATGGGAGAGTGAAGCAGCGCTTCACTTGCCGCGTGTGGGCCACCGTTTCTGAGTCGTTCAACATCAAGGAGCTCCTGAAGATGATTGTCAACAGGCTGTGCAAGCGGTTGAAGCTGGAGTTGCCTGGGAACATGGACGACATGGACGACCTTGCCCTGAGGCCGAAGATCAAGAGGGTGCTGAAACAGAGGCAGTATGTAGTCTCCTCAAATCAACAAAGTAAGTCCCTACGGAGCATGCCAAAAAGATGTTTGATCGAAAAATTAAAGAAATATTTTTTTAAAATTGACAAAAAATTGTAAATGGTCTTTTGTTATTTTTGGACAGGAATATAATTGATAAGAAATTTGAAGATACAAATATCTTTACAGTCGTGATCATTAAGGAAAGATGACTACATGAAAATATAGATAAAAATACATTTTTAGAAGAAAATTAAGATCTATAATTGATTCGGAGGGTTCTTACAAAGTGTACAATTAAGGTATCTATAACCACCTATTGACAATTACTAAGAGGGTTACTAAGCCATTAGCCACACTCTACGTGACTCCATTATTCAGCAACACTAATCTATAAAATCGTTACATCCGAGATTGTCAACTTGACTATCTTAATGGTTACATCGACGCTACTTTGATGATTACTTGATTGTTGCATCGACTCTACCACCTTGACCATTACATGCTTGTGTCAACGACCTCATCAAATGGTGATGGCTCTCTTTGATAACTTGTTATGTCTATTGTTGATAATTTCACCGATACATTGTCAATTTCCTTTGACTTATCGACTGTTCTAATTGTTGATAACTCTTTACCCACTTTTTTACATCGATTATATCTGTCACTTGTCAATAATAACAAAATATATATATCAGGTATTTTTTGGTGTTTCTACTTGATAAGCTCAACAACTATAGTTGAGCTGCGAAGAACTCATCGCTAGAGAAGAGAACATTGTTGATTATGTTCGTTCTGCATTAGCGGACCTAAGGGAGATTGTGAATCCACTAGAGCACGATCAAATCGAATGACAAAGAGCCTCGGAACCAGAATGCAAGTACTGGGAGATAAGTTGAACCGGCTTTGCTTTAAGATTTTCTAGTGCTTTGACATGTACACGTGGGCCACTGAATTTTAAATCGCCGGCCAACCACCTCGGTGGTAAATGCTAATCAGCTAGATAAATAAATAATCGCGATGACTAAATTCAAGATTATCCTTCAAGAGAGGTGGGAAAGAAAAGAACAGAAGGAGAAGAACACCTCATATACGACTGCCTTTCTTATTGTCTATCGGGTCTTCGAACGTGAACTCATTCAATTAATCCCGCACCTCGCCTTCAATGACCGGTTAAAAATATGCACTAGATTTTAAATCCCCAAAAAGACTAATAAGGAACCCATTCCTGATTAGGAAAAAGAAAGGAAAATTTTCAAATAAAGAAGGAACACTTATCTCGATGCAAACACAAACATCTATAACAAATATTAATTAGAAATGCATATTCAACCTAAATGTGATTTATGATTGTCGCAAAGTTTCACTCAAATCTCTTTTTGGGTTTTTTTTTTTATTTAAATGAAAACTAAGCTATATGTCCTGCGGTTTAACTAAATGACCTAATTATAATGACAAACAATTTATATATGTAACCCCTAAATGACAAACGATTAATGACATGGCACATGTTATGACATGGCATGCAATGATTACATGGCGGGCATGACCCAAAGTACATGATATGCATGTAATATTTTTTGTGTTTTTCATGAAAATTCGAAATTGGGAAATAACCAAAATAAATTACTTAGTTCTAGGTATTATCCAATTCAATTTGAGGAATAAATTACACCAAATCCCAATTTAAAGAAAAATTATCTCTAACTAGATAGAGTCTACCCTAACATGCAATATATTTTAGAAAATAAAATCTACTTAACAAGCAATATTATCTAAAAATCTAACCGAATATATCAAAGAATCTCTTTCAAATCCAGAGGACGTTGATCCGATCCCACGGCAATCTCAGTCGAGGCGCAAGATAGGCGAGATCAAATTTCATCAATCCAGGCATAAACAAACCGTGAGCTGGAAAGGAAGACCCCAGCCTCAAGCTCAACCCTTCCGAGAACCCAAAAAAAAATAAACACCTTGCGCGAAAATGCTCACGGAACAGTTACCAAGCACGACAGTCGACGTCAAAACAAGATGCCACGATCCCCGACGAGCAAGGAATCAGGGGGCGAGAGACGAACCTGACGATCTCGACATGGAGGATCGCGTCGGAGAAACCGAAGAAATCGCTGAGGTCCCGCTCGGTGGCTCTGGGAGACAGGCCTGTGACTTCAACTGAATATCCTTCGGAGGTCATCTTCTTCACCCAGAAATCCCCCAAAAGAATCCCGGTTCCCTCTCTCCCCGGCTCCAACCCAGCTAGTCCTGAGCAGAGCACTCCACGGTGTCAATCATCTCGACAAATCACTCCCAAGTCCAAACCGCAACCTCGCGCACTGTTCCCTCGCGCATGCGTATCAAAAAAGGTTCTGCAAAAAGGCGTGATTTTCACACAAGAGATACCCGCGAAGATCCCGACGATTCAAGGATCGGAATAAAGAAGAGATGGGAAGGGAAGATTCCCCGACTCGCGTACCTCCGAAGCTGCTGCGGATCGCGGGTAGACACCTCGGATTCGAATCGAAGAAGGTGAAGAAATGGAGAAACTTCGAGACACGACTCTCTCTCTCTCTCTCTCTCTCTCTCTCTCTCTCTCTCTCTCTAGTTGAGGTGGTTTGGTTTTTTCGTGTGAAACGGTTTCTTGATTTTTTCGAAAGTAACGGCCGGTCGTCGTCATGGACCAGACGTGGGACACCGTCGGGTCAGTGAGTTCTCCACTTTCCCGGATCGAAGTTTCGGGTTGGCCCGCTCGATGGCGATGGATCAACACTACGATGGCGAATCCTGATTTGATGTTCCGGACTCGGCTCCGGTGGCCTCTTCAACGCCACTGGCTAGATCCTCTCCAAGGTCATCAAGTACTGCAAGAAGCACGTCGTTAACACCGATCGCGACTCCTCCGTCGCCAGCGACGACCTCAAGGCCTAGGATGCTGAGTTCGACAAGGTCGACCAGGCCACTCTTTTCGATCTCATCCTGGTCAGTGGTCTTTCTCTTACCCACTGTTCGGTTGTGGAATCTCGCGTAGAGTTCGCGTAGAGTTTGGGTTTCGTGGGAGATTTTGTGCGGTGATATTGATTTTTTGGCCTTGTCTAGGCGTTTCTCGGCTAGTGTGAGAGTTTGATGTTGATTTTGCTGATTAGTGTGGTGGATGATTCTCTATTTCATGTGGCTTTTGAAGATTTGTACCAATTTTTGGAACTCATTTCAGTTGCATTCTTAAGCGATAATGACTTTATGACTTGGGGTTCTTGCTTTGTGAATGCGGAGGTTTGCCTATTTCTGCAGCACCATCATAGTTTAATTCATGAACTTGCTAAGTTGATTAAAAGTCTCGTCTCGTTAAGGACTGCAATACTTATCCGTGTGCTCTGTGGTGTTTCGCTTGATATGTCATAGGCGGCCAATTATCTGAACATCAAGGGCTTGCTAGATGGCTGACATGATTAAGGGGAAGACACCCGAGGAAGAGGAAGAGCTTCGAAGGAAGAACCAATGGGCCTTTTATCAGCCCTCCCCCTCTGGCATGACCGGCAACAAGGTCCTCCAGCCTCTCCCTTTACCCCCTTATTCCTCCCACGAGTTGGAGCCCATGATGGAGGGCCCCAGCTGCTCAAGAGCTCGGACGGAAAGTCCTTCGAGGTGGAGAGGGCGGTGGCTCTGCAGTTCGGTACCATTTATCAAATGATCGAGCAGATGGGCTTCCCCACCGAAGGCATCCCCCTCCCCAACATCACCAGCAGGATCCTCTCCAAGGTCATCGAGTACTGCAAGATGCACATTGACGACACCGATCGACCTCAAGGCCTGGGACGCCGATTTTGTCAAGGTCAACCGGGCCACTCTCTTCGATCTCATCATGGTCAGTGTCGTTCCCTTACCCACTCTTCCGTCGCGGAATCTCAGCTAGAGTTTGGGTTTCGTGGGAGATTTTGTGCGGTGATCTTGTTTTTTGCCTTGTCTAGGTGTTTCTGGGCTAGTGTGAGCGTTTGATGTTGATTTTGCTGATTAGTGTTGTGGATGATTTTTTGTTTCATGTGGCTTTTGAAGATTTCAGTACCATTTTTTGGAACTCATCTCAGTTGCATTCTTAACCGATAATGACTTTGTGACATGGGGCTCTTGTTGTTGTGAATCCGGAGGTTTGACTATTTCAACAGCACCATTATAGTTTAATTCATGAACTTGCTAAGTTGATTTAAAGTCTCGTCTCGTTAAGGACTGCAATACTTATCCGTGTGCTCTGTGGTGTTTCGCTTGATATGTCATAGGTGGCCAATTATCTGAACATCAAGGGCTTGCTGGATCTCACCTGCCAGACTGTGGCTGACATGACTAAGGGGAAGACACCCGAGGGGATCGCAAAGACGTTCGGTTTCAAGAAAAGATTTCACGCCCAAGGAAGAGGAAGATATTCGAGGTCCTCAGCTCCCTCCCTCATGTCCGAATACAAATACAAATAAACTAACCCCTTTCTTTCTGCAAACTACAGTTCTTCATTGCCGATCAGGCATGGACTTCTTCTGCAATGCCAAGGCCGTGCGCCTCTGGAGCTGCGACGGCCAGTACCTCATTGCGGTGGTTGATGAGGTCGTCATCCTTCACGATGGGGAGAGGGGACTAGGAGAAAGCATCTGACAGGAGGAGACTGGACGACAAGACAGCACCAGGTGGTCTGTCGAGTTCATCGACAACTCCAATTCCTTCCTCCGCCTCAAGAGCTGCTACGGCAAGTACCTCACTGCCTCCGACCAGCCCTCCCTCTTCGGCATGACTGGCTGCAAGGTCCTCCTTTCACTCCCTTCCCTCCTGGACTCCTCCCTCGAGTTGGAGCCTGTGATGGAGGGAACACACGTCAAGCTCCGAACCCACTATGGCACCTTCCTCCACGCCAACCGTGACCACCCCATGTATCCTAACTCTATCATCCATGACCTTCCCCACCGCACTACCATCCTCTGGGATGTCGAGGTCGTAGAGAGAGAAGAAGAAGGAACTGCAACCAATATTGATGATAAAGCATCAAAAGAAGGATACTCTTCCAATAGTGACGATAAGGCATCTTCTGTCACCAAAAGGCATCACGAAACAGGGGAAGGAAGTTCTGTTACCAAAAGTCCTTCAGGGGATTCAGGTTTGATTCGAGAAGGTGATTGGGTCGGATATCACTATCATTTTTGGGAGCTGAAGAGATGGCTTTTGGACGACTCCGGAAGGAAGAATATATGTTGGTAAGGGGAGGGCCATGGAAGCTTCGGCGGCACAAGAAAATGCATATTTTAAGGGATTGTTGGTCGTCGGAACCTCCTGGATAATTCCCAAGACGTGAGTTTCAGAGCCGACACTCCTAGGAGGCGGTGACGGGCTCGGGTTCGTGCTCGGGCTAGAAGAGAAGAACTTACCGAAACTCAAAAATGACGTGAACGCCAGGTGTAGACAGAGAACGAGAGAGAAGCAAAGCACGGGGATGAAATGACGTGAGGTGGAGAACGGCTCGTGGAATGGGTCAAAGCTCTGCTCCTCATCAGCCGCGAACGGACTCCCGGAATTGCGCAACCACCTATCCCTCGCTGCCTATTTATTAAGTCCCCGACAGAGTACAAGTGACGCACCACAAACACCAAGAAGAATGGCATCATCCGGCAGCTCCAACCCGAGCCCATTCTTCTTGGTATTTGTGGTGCGTCGCTTGTACTCTGTCGGGACTTAATAAATAGGTAGCGAGGGATAGGTGGTTGCGCAATTCTCGGAGTCCGTTCGCGGCCGATGAGGAGTGGAGCTTTGACTTGTTCCACGAGTCGTTCCCCACCTCATGTCATTTTGTACCCACGCTTTGCTTCTCTCTCGTTCTCTATCTACACCTGGTGTTCACGTAATTTGGGTTCCAGTGAGTTCTTCTCTTCCAGCCCGAGCCCGAGCCCGAGCCCGAGCCCACTCCCGTCGTCGCCTCCTAGGAGTGTCAGTTCTGAAAGTCACCTCCTGGGAATTATCTAGGAGGTTCCAACGACCAACAATCCCTTAAAATATGCATTTTCTTATGCCACCGGAACTTCCATGGCCCTCATATTTTTGGGTTTCGGCAAACATTATTTTGGACAATTAGGTAGTTTATTTATTTATTATTTTATTTTACTTTATTTGTTCTGTTTTAGTATGATTATTCCTTAGTGTAAAGATGAGATGTTTGACATGAAATAGCCTTTGAAATTTGTGATTGACAGTCCGATTTTTGCGCCCAAAATCCAACTCGCAATCGCTTGCAAAAATCGCCAATCCGATCTCATGTCCGAGATTCGATTCGCGATTTAATTTTAAAATTGGTCAACCTGATCTCATGCGCAAGATATTGTTCGTCAATTTTTGGATGTCAATCTTATTTTACTTGATTTGCTGTCGTGGTGTTTGAATCAATTTTATTTTCGTAAAAGGAAAATAATTAAAAATTTTGAATTAGGATTATGTTCGCTTTTTAGAATATTCCTGGTCTTAGGGTTATCTTGCATATTTAGATTTGCAATCTTATTTCGAATTTTTAAATAAAAAATAAAAAATGCATTCATTTAGGATGTTAGCTTTTTTTTTTTTAATTGGAATTGCATATTTAATTATTTGGCAATTTTAATTTCGAATTTTATAAAAGAAAAAGCACAAAAAAAATTTCATGCATATGTCATGTAGAATTATGGCATTTTTTATACGTCATGGCATATTATGATAGATTGTATTTTTTAGGAAAATAAAAAACCATGTGCACGTCATATAGAATTAGGTTCATGAAATGCACGTTGATTGTTGATAGGTTTATTTAATTAGAAATTGCCCATCATTAGAATTAGGTCATTTGGTTAATTTAGATTGCACATTTAATTATTGCATTTCTTTAAAAATTACTTTACTCATATCATATAATTTAGGTCATATTGCCATGTCATATCATTTCATGTTAGATTAGTAACATTGCATTGCATATATATTAGATTTTCATTAAATAAAGTGAAAACAAAAAATTGAGTGATTGCATGTTAATTAGAAATCAAATATAGGACTGTTGATGTGAATTCCGATCTAACAACGCAAATGCTTTCATTATTTTGAGATAAGTTGTGCATTTTATTTATTTGCTTTCTTGGGTGTTAAAGTGGTGGTTTGCGTACCCGTATGATCAGCTTACATGTTAGGGAGATAAATTTAAATCAATTCAAGTTGCTTGTCAAACATTTTTCAAAAATAAAAGAGAAAGGTACCGAAAGGTTGGAAAGTGTACCCTCTGGCATTGAATACATTGGCATCCAAAACCTTACATTTTTTTGATGTCTCATGAATTCTACGAGAAGGTATGAGAGGACCACGAGAAGTATGAGCACATATTAGAAGTCTATTTCAGACGATGGAGAACCGGCCACTGGGAAACCCATCAGGTGGATAGCACTGATGAAGAGGTGAAAGCACAGATGGAATCCGTCTAGAAAAATTCTATTCGTTCAAGTAGATCGAAAACCTCCCGTTTGACCGTGGATTTTGTGTCGCTGTTGAGTGTGCTGCCAGTTTCTAAATCTTGTTCATGAGTTTCGTTCGTCTAAATTTTCCTATGCATGTTTAAATGTTGTGGGTGTTTCGATTTCTCATGGCCGCTCCACTTCTAATTTTTAAGAGTATTTTCTTGTTCATGAATCGAGATTTTCCTCTTCTAATATCGAAGGGTGCGACCTTAGAATATCTTTGTGACTCAAGAAGGACTCACCCTCGTAATTTAACACTGGCATTCCCATGCTAAAAAGTACCATTGCACACAAAGGGGCATATTATTGTGAGTCAACTTTAATTTTAACAAATACAATCTAGAAACACACTCCCTTTGTACAATTTGGTGCAATCCTACTCCTTTCACCATCCAAGAAGCTGGTCAAGAGCTGTAATTTGTTAGAACCTATTTACGTATATGGTCCTGACCATCACTCCTCGATCTCATTAGAATGGATCACAACAATCGATGTTCTTGAATATGAACCCAAAGAGTGGAGAATGGCAAGTTGTTCATGAAAGGAGAATTTTCGGCAAAAATTTGAGTACGGATAGAAATTAGCATGCTAATATGAATAAATATCAGTCAAAAGTTTTGGTAGTTTGATTCAATATCAAATGGTGAATCATCTTTTCTGCTCTCTCTACTCATTCGATGGTATGAGATTTGACCTCAAAATTCATTCGTATACTTCCATATTTTCTAAAAATAGAGATTGGTGTTTCGCAATTTTAGTATGAGAGTACCAATTTTAGTATGCCAGTGATTTGGCACATGGAACTAACCTTTTCAGCGTTTTGATCTATATAATCATGTTATTTTTACATGATGTACAACTCATGGCGACATTTGTGTTAGGATTTTTTCTCGCTCAAAAATCGCTCTCCTCGAATTGTTGAATTGAGACAATGGAAATTATCATGCTTTAATCAATCAATGATTCTAACCAAACGTCATAGTTCTTGAGCTTCAACTTGATAGACAATTGTACACTAAGAGAGGAACAAGAACTTGATGATTGAATTCGAAAAATTGATGAAATGATTTCACTAATGACAACACAAATCATTCTTAAGGGAAGAGTAAGTGTTTGATTGGCAAAGGTAAATAAATAACTGAAATGAGTGGAAATAAATTGCAGGAGTGATTAGAAATAGATTGCAAGGAAATAAAGAGCACTGAAAGAAGTACATCTTGTTCTTCAGGAATTTATGCCGGTCTATTCCTCTCTAGTTCTCCATTTTATAATTGTTTCCGTCCATAATTGCCCCCAAAAACATCGTCGATCCTTCGAGCAACCGTCTTCAACCTTATCAATTGCGAATGTCGCGCCGTCAATGATCACTTGACTAACTTCCTGTCATTGCGAGGGCACGCGACTGATCCGTTTTGAACATTTGGACTAAATGCTCCACCTTGAGCTGACTCTATAACGAGCCTTATCTCTGATCTCGGTCAATAGCCGGAGTAAATTTTTCAGTGCCGAAAGAAACATATTTAAACATTATCACTTTTTCTTTAACATACAAGTTAGGGATTCAAGCATGTCTTAAGCACATGATATTGTTTCTTATCTTCACTATAATTAAATAAATAATGTTTTATTTTTACTACATGACCCAAAAATTACTTTCTTTTTCTCGGTGCGTATGAGCTACGCTGTTTTTAACACTTTTTGGACAAGTTACATTTAGTATTTCCATTTCCGTTACAAGTATTTGAGTGATCCATGCTTCGGATAACCTCGTATAGTGGAAATTACATCCGTTAGTAAGCCAAAGCCCAAAAGGAAAAGATATGGGTGTCTAATAGGAAAAACGCCAACGAAAGAGTAGGGACAATTTTGATGTGATCTCTCACTCTCTCTAAAGAGTTAAAACTTGAGTTAAGAACACATGGCAAGTATATCATTTGAAGCACCAATTGGACTTTGATTGCCCTTGTTGATTAGGATGGGTTGTGGATCTCTTGGTCTGCCAATCATGTAAAGCTTTCTTTAACTTGAAAACACGAACCCTTGGCCCCATTTAAAATGGGGAAAATTATCAAAAAAATTCCTACACCAATTGCGTTTTTATCAATTCAGTTATAAAACTTTTAATCTTCTCAATTGAGTCTTAAACATTTTCATATTTTGCCAATTGAGTTAATTCAATCAATTTTAACTAGAAATCACTGATGTTCATACCGACTGTCCTACCTAGTACCGTCGACGCTGACATAGACAATTTGTAATAATATTTTAATTTTTTGGAATTTTTTATGGATTTATTTTCTTTTTTCTTTTTCTCTTTTCTTTTCTTTTTCCTAACCTTAGCCTGGCAAGGTAATTGGTTGACCATAGCTTGTATTTGGTGAGGGTGTCGCTACCCTCCTCTACCATGGGCGAGGGCCTCTGCGCCCTTGCCTGGATCCCGACGAAGCCTAATGCCTTCACCCAATGGCCCGCGAGGGTCAGTTGACGACCTCATTGGCCTAGGTTAGGAAGAAAAAAAAAGAAAATAGAAAAATAATAAAAATTCAAAAATATTAAAATATTATTCATTAGCGTCAGTGGTACTATATAGGATGGTTGGCATCCACACCAGCATTATTTGGCTAAAATTAATTGAATGAACTCAATTAGTAAAATGTAAAATTTTTTAGGGTTTAATTGGCAAAACTTAAGAAATTTATAATAGGTTTAAGATTCTCTGGACAATTTTTCCTTTAAAATGTGCATATTCCTTAAAATGATATCATGCTAATCTCTTTCCACACCAGAGTATGAATTATGTGCCGTAACAATGTTATAAGAGAGTTAACCTTTTCTCATACATAATCAAAATAGTAAATCTAAGGGCTCTAATTTTCCCTTTAGATAGTACTTGATCGATCTAAACTACTTTGATGATACATGCATCTAATAGACATAGGTTTATTTATAAAATCAATTAGTGGAGGAGGCCTTATCCTTAAGAAAAACAATTCAATTTTCATAAAACACCCTAGTTTTTGGAAAGATTGAAGATTGTAAGGTCCCAAAGAAAAAGAATTCAGATTTACAAATTCCGATTTGCTCCATTGATGACCACTACGAATAGACACTTCACCATTGCCAACAGGGAGTTTATGTTGACCACACTTTTTGGTGATGCTAGAAACTATGCCTTGGATTCAAAATCTTATTATGGTCTAGCTGTAACTACCAAAACCTACATTGGACGGAAAAAAGTTATGTTGAATAATTCATAAGCGGATATGCACCTCAGAGATCATAATTATTTATATGGTTATTCAAAGTACTTCTCTGGAGGTTTAACTTATATGTGGAATGGTTATTGTGACATCCCGATTTTTCCAATATTTATTTTTAGTAAATTGAGATGGGCATTTCATCTGCACGCATATAGTTCTTTTCCTTGAGTTGGCCACTCATGTGAAAACTAGTCTATCAGGTGAAGCCGATAAGAGATTCTATTGCATCAGACTCGAGAATTTGACAAGGAAACGACATTTCGACTGAGCTAATCTGCAAGGGTCATTATGGCACAGTTAAAAAATTAATTAGAAGCCGGAGATAGGTCGGCTCGACAGAGGCATGTGATCGAGTGTGGGTGATTCCACCAGATCACACTGTTCTTGTCAGTCGACACTGGACCGACTTTTCTGTCGATTGGGTCCCCTGTGTCCATATTTGAAACCTTGAGATTTTCACGACAACCGAGGGTCGCCAATGTGTCAAAGATGTACATTGTGGCTTGAGATTTATCAACCACAGGTCGAATGCATAAAAATTTCTAAAAGCTAACCGGTAGGTCAGGACGCGCTAATATCGTGCCAGAATGAAATTAACCGTGAAATTGTGACTAAATTAAGAAATTGGAAGTCCTGGGGTGTCACATACCTTATGAGGATCATGTATTAATTTTATGGATTTTAATTGGGCTCAATTGGAAGAGAATTGATTAGAATTGAAGAAATCAAAGTACGAGATTTTATGCCCCGGCGGAAAATGAAATTGAACCTATTGGACTAAGGTTGTGGGAGGTTGAAGTTAGTGGAAGATGATGTCACAACTAGGTCATGTGGGCCATTTTTGGTTGATTAAAAGAAAAGAAGAAAAGAAAATGCCCCCTTCTCTCTCTCCTTCCTCTTTCTTCTTCTTCTTCTTCCCCGTTGGCTTCCTCCTCCATTCTGCTCTTTCGCTTAAACCAGCAACCGGAGAAGTGGGAAGGGGACCAAATTGTCAGCAGAGCACCAAGAGCCAAGTTGGCCGCTACCGATGTTGTCGCCGCGCCGCGACGCCCCGTTAACGCCCGCCGCGCCGCCGCCCGCCGCCTCTATCCGCTTCGCCGCTCCACCTCGCCGAAGGCTCAACGAGGCCAGTCGCCAGCTCGCCGTCACCCTCCTCCGCCGAACCCGCGCCCGAGCCGCCCCTCTTCCCCTCCGTTCAGCCATGGAAGAAGGCTGAACTTCCAGCTCAGATCTGGAAGTTTGGGGCCCTTTTTGGCCGGCTTCCCGACCTCGGTTGCTCGGCCCCTCTTGAGGAAAGTTGATCCTCGCGTCGGCCCCGTCGTTTTAGCGCGCTCGGCTCGCTAATCCGGTGAGTTTAGCTCACTAAATCTTGATTAGAGGGTTAATGATGCCCTAAGTGTGCTTAGCCTAAGTTAATTGTGTTTAGGTGGTTAGTTTAGTTTATTTAAGTGTGATTTGGATTAAGAGATTTAATTAGTATTAAGTATGTTTTGTTTAAGGTTAAGTAGGTTTATTTAATATAAGCCTTGATGTGACTTAAATGGTTTTATTTTTGCTTTATTTTTATGTTTCGAAATTCTGGAAAATAGAATAATATATTATATTCCGAAAATCATTAAAATTTTATTATTAAAAAAAAAACTCGAAAAATTATTTTTGACCCCAATTGCTTAGAATTTCGTGCCGATGGTCGCTGTGCTCTTAGAACTTGAATTTGATGAACGAATGTGGCAAAATTGAGTGTTGACTATTATTATTATTATTTAATTTTAAAAAAAAAACTCGAAAAATTATTTTTGACCTCAATTGCTTAGAATTTCGTGCTGATCGCTGCGGTGCATTTAGAATTTGAATTTGATGAATGGATGTGACAAATTGAGTGTTGATTGTGATAAATAGGGTTTTTAGCTATAAAAACCCAAGTGTTGGAATTTGATGCAGAAACTTAATTGTTAAGGTTTACTATTGAAATTGGAGTATGTGAATGAATTGTGGAAGGTTCGGGAGTCAGTAATGATTTGTCGTGTGCTGGTTGGTAGATTCGGTCGCAGTAGTGGCTAGGCCAACTAGACCTGTTCTCTTGTGAATTGCCGTCAGTGAGTGACGTGGCTCGGGTCGCAGTAGAGGCTAGGCCAACTAGATCCATGCTCCTTCGGGAATGCCGTCGACGTAGTGACGAAGCCGCGCTCCATGGGGGGGAGACGATGCCTGACATGAGTGTCAGTAGATAGCTGAATTGCGAGTAGGCTATGCCCTTGTGTGGCAGTGAATAATTGGAATGTGTGCTGAGTGCAATTGTGACTTATATGAAAGTGATGCCGTTCCAATTATTTAAATTCTTATTATTACCTGAGATTGTGTGATATAAATTGTGCTAACCTGCAGGAAAGGAATTAAGACGAGGTAAGTCTTCTGTGTGAGGTGGCTAGGCCACCCTTGGTGTATTTGCTTTCTAATAGGGGTTTAGGAGGTTGAACTTGCTGAGACGATGTCTCACCCCGTTGTGGGCCAAAAATTTTAAGGACCGTAGAATGGAGAAATCATTGCCTCTGGAGACTGTCAAGACTGAAGTGGGATCGAAGAGCGTGTCTGACTAGTAGTCCTAGGACCGTTTATTCTTTTTGGTGGACTGATCCCTTTTTGTGAACTGGCCCCTTTTTGGTATATATGTAAACCTTGGGAGGTTATTTGTTTATGAAAGTATGTTTGGTTGTTTCCTATCTCATGAGTTTTTGTCAGGGGTTAGATAACACGTTCCGCATGCGCATAATGAATTAATTGGGTCGGCGACACTACTTGGGAATGTCGCATTTGTATGACCATGGTGGGATGTTCACGTGTCCCGGGGTTCGGGGCGTGACATCCCCGTTTAAGTGGTATCAGAGCATGGTTTGTGTATGGAGTGATAAGGTGCGAGTGAGTCATGGGATAGTTGGTAGGAAAGACTTTTAATATTGCTGGTGCATGTGATTGATAGTTGCTTGTTAATTTGTTGGTGAGGTCACTCAGATTCTAATGTGGTATTGGAATTTGCAAACAGGTATCTATATTGAGCTTGTAGCATGAGTGACCGAGAACCGAGAGCTGCTAGGAAGAGAGCAGCAGGCCCTGTGGTTCGGGGTGGGCCATCGATGAGAATCGGTGCCCGTGGTGCCCTTGGGAGAGCGCCGGCTGAGGCCAGCGCGAGTGGTGCAGCATCGCCTTCAGTCGATGCCGGGGTAGAAACCCCCGAGGATCCGAGGTTTGCTGGGATCATGAGGATGCTGGAGATGATGGGTGACAGGATGGATCAGTAGGCCGCCGCTTCAGCCGCCACTACCGCCGCTGCCGTCAATGCCGCCAATGCAGCTGCTGCTGCTGCAGCTGCCGCCGCCCTTGCCGCCGTGCCAATTGATGAGCCTGAGGTAGCACCTGATGAAGTTCCACCTGGGAACGTGGTCACTGGGAGGCCTATGCATAAGTTGGTGGAGCAGTTCCTGAAGTTGGATCCACCGACGTTCACGGGAGTGGGAGATCCCGAAGCTGCAGCACTGTGGGTTCAGGAGTTGGAGAATGCCTTTGACCTGCTGATGTGCACCGAGATAGAGAAGGTTGTTCTGGCAGCCTATCAGTTGAAGGGGATTGCAGGTACTTGGTGGAAGACTACCAAAGGGATAGCGTTCCCTGGAGGCGTAGTTCCAGAGTGGAACGCCTTTCTCGAGGTCTTTAACGAGAAGTACTTTTCTGAGTGCACTAGAGAGGTGAAGATGGCGGAGTTCCAGCGCCTTCGCCAAGGTTCCATGATGGTTGATCAGTATGAAGCGAAGTTCGCTGAGTTGTCGCAGTATGCCCCTGATTTAGTTCAGAGACCAGCAGACCAGGCTCGAAGGTTTAGAGATGGGCTCTGACAGGAGATAAAGGGCTTAGTGGTGCCACTAGATCTGAGGGAGTACAATGCCATTTACAGGCGGGCCCAACTGATTGAGAAGAACCAGAATGAGAGAGCCGCCACATCTGGGTCACGGTTTAATTCGAACAGGGAAGGTAATCAGCTTGGGAAGAGGCCGATGTCTGGAGGAAGATACTCTGTTCCACCCAACAGGTAGGGTGGGATAGGAAAGCCAGCGCCGAGACTGAATGGCGTGTGTCGTCTATGCGGAAGACGACATGGTACAGGCCCGTGCCCTCTTAGGACGGGTGCTTGTTATGAGTGTGGCCAGCAGGGTCACATCGCGAGGTTTTGTCCCAAGAGATAGATGGGACAGCATCAGTTGCCGCCGCCGCCGCCATCGGGTCAGAACAGAGGAGCCGCGCCGCAGATGATGCCGCAGGGTGGATTGACCCGACCTCCAGCTCAAGGAAGGGCGTATGCTATCACCAGAGGATAGGCGCAGGATGCGCCTAATGTGATCATAAGTACGGTCTTACTGAACGACCAACCTGCCTATGCTTTATTTGATCCTGGAGCTACCCATTCGTTTATAGCTGAAAGATATGTTAAGTTAGTAGAATTAATTCCTGAGTTGTTGGGGTCAGTGATTAGCATATCTACGCCATTAAAAAGTAAAGTGTTAGCTTCAGTAGGTTGTCTTGGTTGCAAGTTAGTGATTGGTGGGCGAGAGGGTAGGATAGACTTGATAGTCCTGACCATGTATGATTTTGATGTGATAATTGGCATGGATTGGCTCACCAATCAACGAGCTAAGTTGGACTGTTATCGCAAGGCAATTCAGTTTAACCCGTTAGGGGGTGAGAGCTTTGAATTTATTGGGAGTTGAGGAGGACCATCGATTTCCTTGATTTCATCGCTCGAGGCGACCCGTTTGCTAGACGGGGGTTGCCAAGGTTACCTAGCGACTGTTGTGGATACGACAGTGGAGGAATTGAAGATAGAAGATATCGCAGTGGTGAAAGAGTTCCCAGACGTGTTCCCGAAAGAGTTACCAGGTTTGCCACCAGAAAGGGAGGTAGAGTTTGTGATTGAGTTAGCTCCTGGGACCGAGCCGATCTCCAAAGCTCCTTACTGGATGGCCTTGTTAGAACTTAAAGAACTGAAGGTGCAGATGCAGGAGTTGCTGGATAAGGGATTCATTTGTCCTAGTGCATCACCGTGGGGAGCACCAGTTCTGTTCGTGAAGAAGAAGGATGGTTCATTGCACCTATGCATCGATTATCGACAACTCAATCAGGTGACAATCAAGAACAAGTATCCGTTGCCAAGGATCGATGATTTGTTTGATCAGCTTCAAGGAGCGTCGATATTTTCTAAGATCGACTTGAGGACAGGGTATCATCAATTGAGGATCAGGAAGGAAGACATGCCGAAGTCAGCGTTTCGCACTCGATACGGTCACTATGAGTTCACCGTGATGCCGTTTGGGTTGACAAACGCCCCAGCTGCTTTTATGGACCTGATGAACCGTGTGTTCAGGGAGTACTTGGATCAGTTTGTAATTGTTTTCATCGACGACATCCTAGTATACTCGAAGAGTACCGAGGATCATGAAAGGCACTTAAGGGTGGTACTCCAGACTTTGAGAGATCATGAGCTGTACGCCAAATTCAGCAAGTGCGAGTTTTGGCTAACTCGTGTGGCTTTCCTAGGTCACGTCATATCCGGGGAAGGAATCTTAGTGGATCCAGCCAAGATTGAAGCAGTGACTAACTGGCCAAGACCGACTACAGTGATAGAGATTAGAAGCTTTCTGGGTTTAGCCGGGTATTACAGACGGTTTGTAGAGGGGTTTTCAGTGTTGACATCGCCATTGACAAAACTGCTGAAGAAGGAAGAGAAGTTTGTGTGGACAGATAAATGCGAGAGTAGTTTCCAGGAGCTTAAACAGAGGTTGACTACCGCACCTGTGCTTACGATTCCATCTGGTCCAGGAGGATTCGAGATCTACAGTGATGCGTCGTTTAGAGGACTGGGTTGCGTGTTGATGCAGCATGGTAAGGTTGTTGCATATGCATCCCGTCAGTTGAGAACTCATGAGTTGAATTATCCGACGCATGACTTAGAACTCG
This sequence comes from Eucalyptus pauciflora, assembly GCA_007663325.1. Classification (NCBI taxonomy): domain Eukaryota; kingdom Viridiplantae; phylum Streptophyta; class Magnoliopsida; order Myrtales; family Myrtaceae; genus Eucalyptus; species Eucalyptus pauciflora. Next base: position 1,247,089 of record VMYD01000358.1, read on the forward strand.
TAGCAATCATCTTTGCCTTGAAGATTTGGAGGCATTATCTGTGTGGAGAAAGATTCTAGATCTTCACTGACCATCAGAGTCTCAAGTACCTGTTCTCCCAGAAAGAGTTGAATATGAGACAGCGTTGATGGATGGAGCTCCTGAAAGACTATGACTGTGAAATTTTGTATCACCCTGGAAAGGCGAACAAGGTCGCCGATGCACTGAGTAGGAAGTCTTCAGTTGCACAGTTGGTACTTAAGGAGTGGAGTCTACTCGAGAGAGCACGGGATTCGGGCTTCAAATTTGAGGTTGGCCACCTTTCAAAACTTATGGCCACCCTCAGAATTGAGCCGGAAGTGCAGGTCAGAATCAGAACGCTTTAGCAGACAGATCTAGATGTACAGAAAATCCTGCAGGAAGATACAGAGAAAAGGAAAGCTGACTTTCAGATTTCTGAAGATAGAACATTGAGGTTCCGAGGACGATTGGTTGTACCTGATGATGTGGAGCTCAGAGAGGAGATCTTATCAGAAGCGCATCGTAGCAGTTACAGCATTCATCCTGGTAGCACCAAGATGTATCAGAATCTGCGTCAACACTATTGGTGGTCAGGTATGAAGGTGGACATCGCCAAGCATGTGGCCAAGTGTTTGACATGTCAGCAAGTCAAAGCTCAGCATTGTAAACCAAGAGGACTTCTACAACCTCTTGAGATTCCCGAGTGGAAATGGGAGCACATCACAATGGACTTTGTGACGGGTTTACCGAGGAGTCAGAGAGGAAATGATTCGATTTGGGCAGTGCGAAAGGACTTGAGTTTGGATAGAAACGCAGATCTGTATGTGCGCCATATAGTTCGTATGCATGGAGTGCCGGTTACAATTACTTCGGACAGAGACCCGAGGTTCACCGCCGCCTCTTGGAAGAGCTTGCAGAGTGCCTTAGGTACCAAGTTGCAGTACAGCACGGCCTATCATCCTCAAACGGATGGCCAGTTTGAGAGGACTATTCAAACCATCGAAGACATGCTGCGGTCTTGTGTTTTGGACTTCAAAGGAAGCTGGGAAGAACGGCTTCATCTGGTCGAGTTTGCCTACAACAACAGTTACCAGCAGAGTATTCAGATGGCTCCTTTTGAAGCGTTGTATGGCAGAGCGTACAGAACACCAGTGTGTTGGGATGAAGTCGGGGAAAGAAAGATCACAGGCCCAGAGTTGGTTCAGCAGTCAGTGGAGGCGATTGCAGTTATCAGAAACAGGTTAAAGACCGCTCAGAGCCGTCAGAAGAGCTATGCAGATAAGCGTCGGAGGCCATTGGAGTTCCAAGTTGGTGACCACGTTTTCCTGAAGGTGTCACCGATGAGTGGTACTTCCCGCTTTGGCAGAAAGGGGAAGCTGAGTCCGAGGTACGTAGGTCCCTTTGAGATTTTGGAAAGAATAGGGACTTTGGCGTATCGTCTTGCACTACCTCTAAGGTTGGCACAAGTGCATGACGTCTTTCACGTGTCGATGTTGAGGAAGTATGAGCCTGATCCGACACACGTTCTAAATTTCAGAGAAATAGACGTGGATGACAGGATGTCGTACGTTGAAAGCCCGGTTCAGATAGTGGATTGCAAGGAGCATGTTCTGCGCACAAAGACCATCCCGTTGGTCAAAGTGGTCTGGCAACACCACGGCATTGAAGGAGTAATTTGGGAGACCGAAGAGTCGATGAGACAATTGTACCCCCACCTTTTTGCTTAAAGTATTGTAATGGTTTAAATTTCGAGGACGAAATTTTTATAAGAGGGGAAGAGTTGTGACATCCCGATTTTTCCAATTTTTATTTTTAGTAAATTGAGACGGGCATTTCATCTGCACGCATATAGTTCTTTTCCTTGAGTTGGCTACTCATGTGAAAACCAGTCTATCAAGTGAAGCCGGTAAGAGATTCTATTGCATTAGACTCGAGAATTTGACAAGGAAACGACCTTTCGACCGAGCTAATCTGCAAGGGTCATTATGGCACAGTTAAAAAATTGATTAGAAGCTGGAAATAGGTCGGCTCGACAGAGGCATGTGATCGAGTGTGGGTGATTCCACCAGATCACACTGTTCTTGTCAATCGACACTGGACCGAGTTTTCTGTCGATTGGGTCCCCTGTGTCCGTATTTGAAACCTTGAGATTTTCACGACAACCGAGGGTCGCCAATGTGTCAAAGATGTACATTGTGGCTTGAGATTTATCAACCACAGGTCGAATGCATAAAAATTTCTAAAAGCTAACCGGTAGGTCAGGACGCGCTAATATCGTGCCAGAATGAAATTAACCGTGAAATTGTGACTAAATTAAGAAATTGGAAGTCCTGGGGTGTCACATACCTTATGAGGATCATGTATTAATTTTATGGATTTTAATTGGGCTCAATTGGAAGAGAATTGATTAGAATTGAAGAAATCAAAGTACGAGATTTTATGCCCCGGCGGAAAATGAAATTGAACCTATTGGACTAAGGTTGTGGGAGGTTGAAGTTAGTGGAAGATGATGTCACAACTAGGTCATGTGGGCCATTTTTGGTTGATTAAAAGAAAAGAAGAAAAGAAAATGCCCCCTTCTCTCTCTCCTTCCTCTTTCTTCTTCTTCTTCCCCGTTGGCTTCCTCCTCCATTTTTGTTATGCTCTTTGCTGCTTAAACCAGCAACCAGAGAAGCTGTGAAGGGGACCAGCTCACCATCACAGCCGCAGTCGCAGCCGCAGCCGGACCGCCGTCGCCGTCGCGTTGGACCGCCGGGCCCGTACTGTCCGCCTAGCTCTCGAGCCGCCAACTCGCCGCCACCCTCCTCCGCCGAACCCGCACCCAAGCCACCCCTTTTCCCCTCCGTTCGACCATGGAAGAAGGCTGAACTTCCAGCTCAGATCTGGAAGTTCGAGGCCCTTTTTGGCCGGCTTCCCGACCCCGGTTGCTCGGCCCGCCTTGAGGAAAGTTGATCCTCGCGTCGGCCCCATCGTTTTGGCGCGCTCGGCTCGCTAATCCGGTGAGTTTAGCTCACTAAATCTTGATTAGAGGGTTAATGATGCCCTAAGTGTGCTTAGCCTAAGTTAATTGTGTTTAGGTGGTTAGTTTAGTTTATGTAAGTGTGATTTGGATTAAGAGATTTAATTAGTATTAAGTATGTTTAGTTTAAGGTTAAGTAGGTTTATTTAATATAAGCCTTGATGTGACTTAAATGGTTTTATTTTTGCTTTATTTTTATGTTTCGAAATTCTGGAAAATAGAATAATATATTATATTCCGAAAATCATTAAAATTTTATTATTAAAAAAAAACTCGAAAAATTATTTTTGACCCCAATTGCTTAGAATTTTGTGCCGATGGTCGCTTTTCTCTTAGAACTTGAATTTGATGAACGGATGTGGCAAAATTGAGTGTTGACTATTATTATTATTTAATTTTAAAAAAAAAACTCGAAAAATTATTTTTGACCTCAATTGCTTAGAATTTCGTGCTGATCGCTGCGGTGCATTTAGAATTTGAATTTGATGAATGGATGTGACAAATTGAGTGTTGATTGTGATAAATAGGGTTTTTAGCTATAAAAGCCCAAGTGTTGGAATTTGATGCAGAAATTTAATTGTTAAGGTTTACTATTGAAATTGGAGTATGTGAATGAATTGTGGAAGGTTCGGGAGTCAGTAATGATTTGTCGTGTGCTGGTTGGTAGACTCGATCGCAGTAGTGGCTAGGCCAACTGGACCTGTTCTCTTGTGAATTGCCGTCAGTGAGTGACATGGCTCGAGTCGCAGTAGAGGCTAGGCCAACTAGATCCATGCTCCTTCGGGAATGCCGTCAACGTAGTGACGAAGCCATGCTCCATGGGGGGGAGGTGATGCCTGACATGAGTGTCAGTAGATAGCTGAATTGCGAGTAGGCTATGCCCTTGTGTGGCAGTGAATAATTGGAATGTGTGTTGAGTGCGATTGTGACTTATATGAAAGTGATGCCGTTCCAATTATTTAAATTCTTATTATTATCTGAGATTGTGTGATATAAATTGTGCTAACCTGCAGGAAATGAATTAAGACGAGGTAAGTCTTTTGTGTGAGGTGGCTAGGCCACCCTGGTGTATTTGCTTTCTAATAGGGGTTTAGGGGGTTGAACTTGCTGAGACGATGTCTCACCCCGTTGTGGGCCAAAATTTTTAAGGACCGTAGAATGGAGAAATCATCGCCTCTGGAGACTGTCAAGACTGAAGTGGGATCGAAGAGCGTGTCCGACTAGTAGTCCTAGGATCGTTTATTCTTTTTGGTGGACTGATCCCTTTTTGTGAACTGGCCCCCTTTTGGTATATATGTAAACCTTGGGAGGTTATTTGTTTATGAAAGTATGTTTGGTTGTGATTGTAATTATTTCCCGCTTTCCTATCTCATGAGTTTTTGTCAGGGGTTAGATAACACGTTCCGCATGCGCATAATGAATTAATTGGGTCGGCGACACTACCTGGGAATGTCGCATTTGTATGACCATGGTGGGATGTTCACGTGTCCCGGGGTTCGGGGCGTGACAGTTATGGTCATAGATCTGACAAAAGAATGTTTGCCGAAGATAGAGGGCTTAGATCAAGTGCACCTCCTAGCATACTTCTAGGACAAAGGACGGTGCACAAATAGACGAACTATTCATCAATTAGGAAAATATCATTGGGCAATACACGCAAACATTGACATTGACGTTGGTTGTTTTAAGTGGGAAAGTTTGTGATCTCTAAAGTACCAATGAGATATCCTTTAGATAAAAAACAAGTCAACACCAACTCCAATTATCACTACCCTGTGTGGTTTTTAAAGTATGCCTTTTAGGGCTTGACTTGTTGAGGCCAACAATACAACCTAGAAGGGGATTGGATAGGTTGAGTGAGGATACCAAGAAACTTTTGCAGAATAACACAATAATAACCACACTAGATTGTGTGAGAAGTTTATTAGTGTGTGTGATAATAGTGAGTAGATGAGGTAGGCGATCTAATTTTCCTTGACTGCGTTGAACTAAATGCAGGAATTTGATTTTTCTCAAACCGCTAGATAAGAAGTTTAAGATTGTAATGAATTTGTTGGTGTCGAGTAATTGGATCAAAAGCAGAATGTTTGATACAAAGGCGGCGTGAATTGAGCCTCGCACTTACGCTGATATATGGGCCCGGAAATTTTCTCAACTTTTGGCGTCCAACATACAAATTCCCATTTCCTCTATTTTGTCCTTCCCTTTTTCTCCTTGGTTCTTATATGATGTGCATAGCGATGCCTAACGCCTCAAATCTGATCACAACCCAAAGATGATGGCCATGGAATTGCTTCGTTGGTTGTTTCTAGCGATGTTTGAGGCAGTCAAAGGATTAGTTCCAGGTCGAGGTGAAAGTTCATTACCTGTGGCATTGTAGTTGGTGGTGGCTAAGGATTCTTGATGGCGGTTCCAAGCGATAGTCGATGGTGGCGGGGTCTTGGATGGTTGACGGTAGAAGATGATGATGGCAATGAGGGGCTGCGAAAAAAAGGAAAATTCTATGGTGGCTGGAATTTTTTTATTTCATTTTTTATTGAAGGTGACTGGATGACGAAGGAGATGGTGATGACGTGGTGGTGGCGGTGGTTCAACGACATATGGTGGCTAGCAATAGCGGTGGCACGGCAGTGGCAACGCGTGAATGATGTTTACAAAGAAGATACGCTGTGTAGTAAAGGATGGTGCGCCACGGGAGAGTGTAGAAATTAATTTCCGTTATTTTAAAAAAAAAAATAGTCATTCTCCTTACTTTTCAATTTAAAGAAGATATTTTCCTGATAAACGAATTTTTTACCATCATCTCAAACCCTCTTGACACATGGAAATTTTGCGGGTGGTTGGTTTGGTAGAGACACCTGACACCAACAAACAAAAACACGTTATTTTTTTTATTAAAAATTAAAGCATGGAAGCAATTTATTTTTAAACCAAGTTTTTTTTTTGAACTTCTATAGATTTTAGATTGTTTTACCTATGCAAAATTTGATGTTAAAACTTACTTATTTTGCATGCATATGTTAGTGGACGCTATTTAAAAGATCTTTGGACATGATGGTTCACATTTCCAAACTAGATTACACAATTAATTTTGCAGGACAATACTATCTTTTAATAACGAATTGTTCACTGTTACTTAAAAAGACTAATATGACTTGATAAAAGTTCATCATCATCTTCCTAGTATTATTTTAACTTCTTATTCTTAAAAATATTACTACATTAACGATTGATTAATCGTATGTTTTGATGAGAATACCGTGTTTTACAAATAAACAACTCTATTTTTAATGACAAGCCAAAGCAAAACAAGGAGGCTCTTAGCTAGTTTTCATGCTTAAGGAGTTTTGGAGAAAAATCGTACACATCTATTAAGTCTTATATAAGGAACGCAATGAAATCTTAAATCTTTCAATCGATGCAATTAATTGAATGTTTTTAGTCCAAAACCTTTATTTATAAATACAACTTAGTCTAAAAGTTTTCAATTCTATAGATTTGATAATGTAATTTGATCTTCCAATCTCCATGAACAAATCAAGATATATCCCAAGAAGTAGCAAAGAATCACATTCATCCAAATTTTTATTGAAAAGAAGATCCAAAATGGCTTTAGAGTCCAAGTAAATCAATAATAATCTCCGATAAAACCTAGCTTTTGTGCCTATCTGAGGTTGGGCCACAATGCCCATAAATCCGCTTGAACACAATTATAATTTATATACCGACTGTTGACACATAATTTTTATATTTCAAAACGTATATATATATAATAAAAAATCAAAATAAAAAATTTTAATTATTAATTTTCCTTAAAACAAAAAAAAGCGAAGCCGCGTGGGCCTGGGCCCAGCCCCTCTCTTTTCCTTTTTCTTTTTTCTTTTCCCCTCGTGCGGCCCAACCCTCTTCTTCCCTCCGGCCTGGCCCGCATAGTTGTCACAAACCATATATATACATATCAGATAGACCAACAAATTGGTTGCAACATCAGAGTTTCTATAATCCACCAAAAAGAAATATACAAATAGAACTCAGGCAAACCAAACACTAGCAAGGAAAGTGCACCACTTCCTTTGGCCATACCCAAAATAGAACTCCCCAAAAGTTTCCCACCGACGGCGCACTCGCTCTATTCGCCGCTAACCGAAGAACCTAAAAAGATTAAAGGAGGAGTGGAATGAGCAACAACAGCTCAGTGAGTAGTACATATCTTCTAAGCAGATCGAACAACCACTATGCATGTATACAAAGCAATACCAAACTTCATAACGCCAATTCAATATATAAAATACATATTGAATCATAAAAGAGTTATTTGATATCATCAAAGTTTTATACTAATATGGAAAACTCATTTAAATCATCATCAAAAGTCAAGTATCAATGGTCAAGTCCATTGAATAATCTCCATCAAAAACACATCAATGGTCTATCCATTGATTCATCTCATATCAAACACACGTCGATGGTCCATCCATCGACCAATCTTTTGCTCAATAATTAACCATGGTCACGACACAACGCCTTGTGACAAGGCGACCAAGATTCTTCCCTTGGCAAGATCTCCACCTACAAAGCCGATGGCTGGGCCCAGAAGGATATCCTAAACCTGGTATGCATACCTCAAAAACCCCTCATTGGGTTCACAGTCATATTGAGCATAAATAACCATCATCAAATACCAGAAATTCAATCCATAAATCAATATCGTAAATCAAGCAAATAACCTTTTGAAGCATAGCCCATCATCCATTTCTCAAATCATCATAAACCTTTCTATCAATTGGTCGCAAAGCAATTTCATATATATTTATCCACAAACTTTATATAATACGCTTTTCAAATACTCATAATCAACCAAAGGGTAGTAAATGCTCGATCCAACTTTTATGCAATAAAAATGCTCTTCTCGATTCAATATATATATATATTTCAAGACATGATTTTATAAAACCAAAGAAGATATAGTACCACTCACCTCGATGTCTACAACCAAACGACGAACGATAGCCGTATCGTCGAACTCACGACCCTATCAAATAACCGAGAAATAATGTTAAAATCTAATAAAACTCTTATCTTAACTACGAAACGACTAAATTACGCCTTAACTATAACAAAAGGACTTCTACGCGCTAACAAAACGCAACACGGAGTTAAACGCAAAACTTGATCACGCCCTAACTTCCTCCTCCGAACCCCGATCCAAACGAATTTATAGTCCATAGAGAGCCCTTGACACATATTACAAGAATCCCAACTTCACCGTCCCAAAATCAAGCCGAAATGTGACAAAATACAAGCCCGAAGCTGCTGGACGCGTACTGTTCACTGTGCGCGGGAAACTTTGAAATTCTGTTTCGGACAAACCACAAGCTCAAATCACGATCCGTAAAATCCCACGGCTTCACAACACCCTAAACTGTCATTCCTACAATACACGGCTCAACGACTCCAAAATCGGACTTCGCCACTTGATTTTCCAACAATTTCGAATTTGAGCCCTAAACCCAAAAATAACTTCAATTGGACGAACGAGGGCCTAATCTCTTACCGAGTGCCGCGTTATGGAGTCGAGTCGGCTTGGCGAGGCATCCGTGGCGTGCACGTGCCAAAACCCCTTTCCTTTCTTCCCCTTCTTCTTCTTCTTCTTCTTCTTCTTCTTCTTCTTTTCTTCTCCTTCTTTTCTCTCTGCCCGAACGTGGGCTTGCTGTCCTTTTTCTATCTCTTCCCCTTTTTCTGTTTTCTTTTTCTTTCTTTATTTTCTTCCTCTCTCTCTCTCTCTCTCTCTTCTCTTTTCCCTCTCTCCCGAAAACTCTCGATCCCTCTCTCTCTCTGCAGCTGCTTCTACCTTTTTCTTTTTGATTGAGTCAAACCCATATTTTACATTCTCCCCTCCTTAAAAAAATTTCGTCCTCGAAATTTGCATGTACTTCAATCATGAAACAAGTGAGGATATTTGTGTCTTGCCTCCTCCTCGAGTTCCCAAGTAGCCTCTCTTTCGGTGTGGTTTTGCCATTGTATTTTCACATAAGGAATAGTTCGTCGCCGCAACACCTGATCCTTCTTATCGACAATGCGAATAGGCTGCTCCTCATATGTCAAGTTCTCCCGTAATCTCAATGGAGTAAAGTCTAGCACATGTTCAGGATTTGGCACATATTTCCGCAACAAAGAAACATGGAACACATTATGGACACCTGATAGCGCCGGTGGCAAAGCCAATTTATAAGCGACTTCACCAATTTTCTCTAAGATCAAGAATGGTCCCACATATCTTGGACTTAACTTCCCACGTGTGTCGAATCTCAATACACCTTTTGTAGGAGAAACTTTTAAGAATACGTGATCCCCCACATTAAATTCTAGCTTGTGTCTTTTCAGATCCGCATAACTTTTCTGACGACTTTGAGCCGTTTTGAGACGTTCTCGAACCAGCCTAACTTTCTCTTCTGACTGTTGAATGAACTCGGGGCCAGTTAGTCTTTTCTCACCAACGTCGTCCCAACAAATAGGACTTCTGCATTTTCGGCCATATAAAGCTTCAAAAGGTGTCATCTTAATGCTAGAGTGATAACTATTGTTATAAGAAAATTTTGCCAAATGTAGATGTTCATCCCAAGAACCGCCGAAGTCAAAGATGCATGATCTCAACATATCCTCTAATGTCTGGATCGTTCTCTCTGATTGTCCATCTGTTTGTGGATGAAAAGCTGTACTCAAGTTAAGTTTAGTGCCCAATGCTCCTTGCAAACTCTTCCAAAAGTTAGATACGAACCTAGGATCCCTATCAGAAACAATGCTTACTGGAACTCCATGAAGCTTCACTATTTCATTAACATATCGCTTTGCCATTCTTCCATTGAAAGGCCAAATCGATATGACAAAAAGTGAGCAGACTTAGTCAATCGATCAACAATCACCCATATAGCATTCTTACCACTTGGCGTCCTCGGTAGACCAACTACAAAGTCCATAGCAATATGCTCCCACTTCCATTTAGGTATCTCTAGAGGTTGCAACTGTCCACCTGGTTTCTGATGCTCAATTTTCACTTGCTGGCAAACTAAACATTGATCAACAAATTTTGTAATATCCTTTTTCATGTTGATCCACCAAAAAATTTCTCTCAAGTCCCTATACATTTTAGTGCTTCCCGGATGAATTGAAAATCTAGTACCGTGAGCTTCTTGCAGGATCTCCTTTTTCAGCTATGAGTCATCAGGAACACACAGTCGCCCACGAAACCTCAAGGATCCATCTACTTGTAAACTAAAATATGCTTGTCTTCCATCTTCTACACCTTCTTTAAATTTTTGTAACTGTGGATCTTCATTCTGTTTAGCCTTAATTCTGTCAATCAACATAGGTTGTACTTGAAGGTTAGCTAACTGAGCACCAAGCTGATGTACCAATACCTCCAAGTCTAACTTCCTCATATCTTCAAGAATGGGTGTCTGAGAAGTGAGTAAAGTTGCCATATTTCCAAAGGATTTACGACTCAAAGCATCCGCTACCACATTAGCCTTACCCGGATGGTAATTAATGGACAAGTCATAATCCTTCAAAAGTTCTAGCCATCTTCTTTGCCTCATGTTCAGTTCTTTTTGAGTAAAGATATACTTTAGACTCTTGTGATCGGTAAAGACTTCACATTTTTCACCATACAAATAGTGCCGCCATATCTTCAAGGCAAATACAACCGCCGCTAACTCCAAATCATGAGTGGGGTAGTTCTTCTCATGTAATTTCAATTGTCTAGAAGCGTAGGCAATAACCTTGCTATTTTGCATAAGAACACAACCCAAACCTTCTTTGGATGCATCACAGTAGATTACGAAGCCGCCACTTCTAGAAGGTAGAGTTAGAATAGGAGCCGAAACTAGCCGTCTCTTCAACTCTTGAAAACTGCGTTCACATTGGTCTGACCATTCAAATTTAACTTTCTTTTGAGTTAGACGGGTAAGTGGACCGGCAATCTTTGAGAATCCCTCTACAAATCGCCTATAGTAACCGGCTAGCCCAAGAAAACTTCTCACTTCTGTAACATTAGTTGGACGGTTCCACTTAACAATTGCTTCGACCTTCTTTGGATCCACTAATATGCCATCCTTTGAGATCACATGACCCAAGAATTCTATATGATCAAGCCAGAAATCACACTTACTAAATTTGGCATACAACTTCTTTTCATGCAAAGTCTGCAAGACAAACCTCAAGTGTTGTTCGTGTTCTTCTAAACTCTTTGAATACACTAGAATGTCATCAATGAACACCACAATAAATTTGTCTAGATATTCCCTGAACACTCTGTTCATCAAGTCCATGAAGGCAGCAGGCACATTTGTTAATCCAAAAGGCATGACGAGAAATTCATAATGGCCATACCTTGTTCTGAAAGCGGTTTTAGGCACATCATCTATCTTTATCTTCAACTGATGATACCCAGAACGAAGGTCAATCTTGGAAAATACTTGAGCTCCCTGAAGTTGATCAAATAAATCATCAATCCGGGGCAAAGGATATTTGTTTTTGACCGTTACCTTGTTAAGCTCTCGGTAATCTATGCAAAGCCGCATACTACCATCCTTCTTTTTCACAAATAGAACAGGAGCTCCCCAAGGCGAAACACTGGGTCTGATGAAACCTTTATCGAAAAGCTCTTGCAGCTGCGTTTTCAATTCTTTCAATTCAGTGGGTGCCATTCGATATGGTGCCTTAGAGATTGGTCCTATGCCGGGCATCAATTCAATACAAAACTCAATTTCTCTATCAAGAGGCAAGCCTGGTAGATCCTCAGGAAACACACTTGGAAACTCTCTAACAACAGGAACATCTTCCAACTTCACTACAGCCTTACTTATGTCTTTTACACAAGCTAAATAACCACAACAACCATTTCTCAAAAGTTTCCTCGCTTGCAAGGCCGAGATCAACCTTGGAAAAGTGTTTTGACAACTTCCTGAAAAAAAGAATTCGGGTTGATTCGGAAGTCTAAATATCACTTTCTTTGAAAAACAATCAACAGTAGCGCGATAGGTAGATAACCAATCCATCCCTATAATAACATCGAAATCTCGAATATTTAACTCCACTAGATCCACAGGCATTTCAACATTATTAATCTGAATCACACATCTCTTGAACACATGATGAGCAACTAAGAAATCGCCAGTAGGAGTATCAACACGCAATTCACATTCAAGAGGGTCAGGCAACATATCAAGCTTTTTTGCAAATTCAGTTGAAATGAAGGAGTGCGTAGCACCAGGGTCAAATAATGCATAAGCACATCGTGAGGCAATAAAACTATTACCTGCAACAACTGCGTTAGATGCTGCCGCATCCTCCTTCGACATCGTGAAAACTTTCCCATTTGTACCTTGTCTTTGTTGGTTCTCTTGGGCCTACCAACCAAAGGGGTATTCCTCTGCATGGAACAAAGGTGTGATAAGTGCCCTTGTCGCCCACATAGATAACAAGATCTATTGTCGATAGGGGGATTCCTTTGTGTAGGACAATCTCGCCAAAACCCCTTTCCTTTCTTCCCCTTTCTCTTCTTCTTCTTCTTCTTCTTCTTCTTCTTCTTCTTTTCTTCTCCTTCTTTTCTCTCTGCCCGAACGTGGGCTTGTTGTCCTTTTTCTATCTCTTCCCCTTTTTCTGTTTTCTTTTTCTTTATTTATTTTCTTCCTCTCTCTCTCTCTCTCTCTCTCTCTCTCTCTCTCTCTCTCTTCTCTTTTCCCTCTCTCCCGAAAACTCTCGATCCCTCTCTCTCTCTCTGCGGCTGTTTCTACCTTTTTCTTTTTGACCGAGTCAAACCCATATTTTACATTAAAGAGGCTCAACCGTGCACGGAATCCGGCTCCCCGACGCCCTTCTTCTGGAACTGTGAGAAACCGAGAGAGCTGAGGAGGAGCTGAGAGGAACCAGAGAGAAACCGAGAGGGAGGGAGAGCGAGAGAGGAGAGGATGACCCGAAGAGAGAGAGAGAGCTCGAAGAAAAGCTTCGCCATCGTCAGTCGTCCGCCCGAGAGCCGCCGTCCGCCACCGCGCCCCACCCGAACCAGGTAAGTCCCCTGGGCCTTTGTGTGTGCTCTCTTTCTCGGGTACACCAGGCCGGAGCTCGTGGCCGTTCAGTTCACGCGAGCTCCAGCCTGCGTCGCCTTACTTTTTGTTTCTGATGTCTTGTTTGTCGTGTGTCGAAGATCCCGTTACGGTTTGAGCTTCGTTGAGCCAAAAACCCCTCGTTATAGTAGCGTACCTCATGTGTTTGACAAAATGTCCCAGAGAGAACTGAGAAGCAACCCGGGTTGAATCTCGGTTTGGTTCGTGCTTGCTCTTATATACGTCGAACCGTGCCCGCCTTTTATGTTCCCATTGCGATTTCATACGATTTTTGTGGAGCAATCGTGTATTCTTGAGCCGAGGGGCTTTTTGTGCTCGAAAATGGTTTGGCCGCTGGCGTTTGTGGCCGACGGTGGTCGTAGCCGGTCTGAGTGGACAACCGATAGAAAGTGGCGGTTCGGCGGTGGAAGGGTCGTTGGTTGCTATGCTGGTGTTGCTGTCTGGGTGAAGTTTGGGGGAAGGCGTAGAAGGAGCGTCCGGCGTGCAGAGGACGCACGAAGAAGAAGAAGACCAAAAGGCAAAAGAAAAATAAAAGGAAAAGAAAAGGAAAAAAAAGAGAGAGAGAAAGTGGCTTCGGGAATAGCAGTGCTGAAAAGGGTAGGGAGAGTGCAGTGAATAGGACAAAACAGGGAAAGGACAAAAGAAAAAAAAAATTAAAAATTTAAAAATTTAAAATATCGGAAAAAAATATAAATTCAAAAACTTTTCCGAAAGTTCAACAACTTTAAGAAAACATTAAAAAATTGATTTTTTTTTTAGAAAATATTGAAAATTCGCTTTTTTATAAAAAATAATAAAATAATAAATGATAAAAAATTAGAAAAATAAAAAAAAAATAAAAAAATTGAAAATTGAAAAAATGTAAGGAAATTCAATTTTTCTTTTGAAATTTTTTTACAAAAAGACTTTATGAGCTGTTTTCTAAAAAATTGGAAGTTTCTTAACTCTAAAATTATTCTAAAAAAATTGAGTAAACCTTTAAGATTCTATCTTAGGGTTTCAATTGTTCTCAAAGATAATTACCCTTGTTTGCATACTTTTGCTGTTTTGATCCCTTTAATCCAATTAAGATTGGCATTTATCTTTTCCTTAATGTTAAATATTTGCTCTCCCATGCAATTTATTTAAACATTTTCCTTGGTTGTTAATTGTTATTTTAATAGTTGCGTACTCGCATGATCACATCATATGTTAGTGGATAGGTATAAAATCAATCTAAATTGTTTGATAAAAATCTTTTTTTCTAAAATGAACAAAATTAAGTACCGAAATAGCGCTAATTGGTCAATTAGTGTAATCAAGTTCCAGACCCCAAATTCTTTGGTTGCGTAGGAAGTGTGACATACTCCCGTGCTTCACTTGGTTTCTAGTCGACTCCAATAGGCTAGTGGCGACTCCTTTGTGCAAAGTTCCTAAAAAATGTCCCTAAATCACATGGGTATAAGCTTGGGAGAGCCCGCACCTAATCATGGGCCTTAGGCCCGTTCTTTAGACAATACCCCTAAACCTATTCCCTCCCCTCGAGGGTAGGTCGCAACACTGACGAATGCAGAAAATTTCTCACCCATGTTCGAAAGTGATAAAAATCATTTATCTCCCCCATCTAGATCATTCTTATCAGGTTAAGCTTTTTTTTTTTTTTTTTGGGGTCAAAATATCAGGTTAAGCTTAAAGTATCTTATTTAGTTGAACTATTATCAACAAGTACCATCCATGATCTTACAAATTATTTTTCAATAGCAGTATGAAAGTAAGCGTGTCATTTGGTACCTTGCGACAAACGAAAATAATAATATCAAAAGCTAAAACAAACAATTTGAATGATGTGACCTATCCTATTTTGAGAATGTCACAGATGATTTTTTTTTTATGGAATTAATTCAACATAACAAAAAAAAAATATCAATTGATCTACATATAATAAATGGCTTTTCTGTAATGACTGCTGTTCGGGAAGGGACTTCTGACTTGGCATTTAAAAGAGAAGGATAATAAGAAGAATCAAGAAAATCAAAGTCTATAATAGGATTTAAAAAATAAATAATTTCTCTTCTAATCTTGGATGGTTTCCACATAGCACTTTATCTTACATTAAATTACATGGCCATATCCACGAAGGTGTAAAAAAAAAATTCACACAAGCAGATTTGACCCAAGCTTTTGGTTTTGCCCTTTGAAAGCCCTTCTCTCTCTCTCTTCGCTGGCTGTGTAGTGCCGGTACCCTTCCTATTGCGAGCTATAGCGAGACGAGAGGAGAGAGCATAAATAAAGAGGAAGGGAGGGCCTGGAGGGGGGCCGAAAGAGCCCAAGGAAGGAGGGTTCCTCCTTCACTATCAAGCCACCTCCAATTAATAAAAAGTCTCTCCCCAAAAATCCCCATCTAGAATCCCCATCCAGGGATTTCGTCTCTCCCCCAAAATCACCATCGTGAGAGATTCGTCTGCATCAATACTTGCTCGGAGAAACGGCCCAACTAGGCCATTTCCATTGGTGACTTCATCCTCTCCCTCTCTCTCTCTATGTGATCCAACCAGAGGAGGGGAAAATGGATCCCACCTCAGTGTTGGGTGGTCTGGGGCCGCTGATTCCTACTGTATGGGAAGAATGGCAAAAAGAATTGAAACTCGCCGAATCTGCTGAAGATGAACTTGACGACCTCAATGGCTTGATCAAGCAGATCGAGTATCTTCTCGCAAAAGCCTACTCAAAGGAGGTCATCGATGAAAAGCTCAAAAGGGGCATCAGGAGGATGTGGAAATTTCTCTATGACTCTCAAGACGCTATCGAGGACATGAAGCGACGTAATTCCGAGGGGAGGTGGAGAGGTCTTAATTTCTACTTTCGCCGCAGATATGGAGACGGAACTTTTGCAGAGAAATCAAGATATATCAAAAAAACGCTGCAGACATTCGAAGATAATCTTGGGAGAACCGGTCCCATAGAGGCTCATTTTAGATTACTCGGCAACCAAGCCCATTCCCGCTCGACCGGCGTTGGGTCATCGGTCAATGCCTTAAAGTGAGAAGATAGATGCATCAGTGGGTATCAAAGAGCCGATGGACCAGCTGGTCAAATGGCTAACAGAGAGCCTTTTGTCGAAAGTGATTTTTGTCCACGGGGCGCAAGGAGTAGGCAAAACTAGTCTAGTCGGCGCCGTGCTTCGTGACCAAAGGGTAAGTCGTCGCTTTGAATATTGTGTATGGATCGATGATTTAAGATCCTGTGAGTTTGCTAACAACATAGGGGAAGCGCTCATGAAAGCAAATGCAATGATTTGGAATTTGACCATGGAGGGGGCTGAACAAACAAGAAGACTCGGTACGCTTTCCAATGAATAATAGCTTTTGCAGAGTTGTCCTGGATTTTCCCAGAATGGATCATGCTTAATAAACTCTCTGCCATCCATAGTCGCATCATTGTGGAATAGCATATGGATCTAACGGGAAGATGCTCAAGTAAAAAATATAAGCACGGACATCGAGAAGGTGGTTCATGCGCAGAGTAATCGTTTTTCCATTTGGGCCAATTTTGTGCCCCTCAAACCTGTCAGTCAATTTTTTCCATCGAACAGCATCAGAGTCACCTGCAACATCATCATCTTTATTATCTTCCAAATGCCTACTCGTCGCCAGAATTGTGAGTGGCAATCCTTAGCATCTTCTTAACATACGCTCAAAAAATTAGGTTCACGGATATCCTGGCGGGAAATATTTCGGTGGAATAGAGAACGAGAATCATTCTCAAAAAGGAAAGCATGCTCAAAGTCGTGGATAAGATGGTTTGGACTCTGTAGCCTAGACATGGAGTGAGATAGGCTCTTGTCACGAGTTGTGACGAGCACGCTCGGACAAGTTTCATTTAATTTATTTTGGAGGAAAATGAACACATCCTCTTTGCCTGCATTATCCACGACTTCGAGCATGTTTTCCTTTCTGAGAATGATTCTCGTTCTCTATTTCACCGAAATATTTCCCGCTAGGATATCCGTGAACCTAATTTTTTGAGCGTATGTTAAGAAGATGCCAAGGATTGCCACTCACAATTCTGGCGACGAGTAGGCATTTGGAAGATAATAAAGATGATGATGTTGCAGGTGACTCTGATGCTGTTCGATGGAAACAATTGACTGACAGGCTTGAGAAAGAACTACTATCTAGAGGGCACAAAGTTGGCCCAAATGGAAAAACAATTACTCTGCGCATGGACCACCTTCTCGATGTCCGTGCTTATATTTTTTACTTGAGCATCTTCCCGTTAGACCGTCCCATAAGGTGCTCCAGAATGATGCGACTATGGATGGCAGAATAGTTTACTAAGCATGATCTAGTCTGGGGAAAATCCAGGGACAACTCTGCAAAAAGCTATTAAAACATCACGTGATTTGGGGAAAGGAAACAAGTTATGGGAGGGTCAAAACCTACCGCGTTCACAACCTTCAGCATCAACTCATTATTTCCCATTCAAAAGATGTAGGGATCGCTATGATTGTTACCCGCCCGGAAGAAGGATTGCCTGAGAATGTACGGTACCTGTCCTTTCACAAACCTATACGTGAAATAGATAAGAACACATCAGTCAAACGACTTCGCTCCCTACATTTCTTCGAAGAGGTGTACCCAAAATCCTTGAAAGAACTGTTGAAGAAGGTTGAGAGGCTTAAGGTGCCACATATTCAAAGACATTTGACCGAGAGGAAGAAAATCGTGTTTCTTTGAATTCTTTTCCTGAAAAGATTCTCCAGTCGAGAAATCTTAGTTACCTAAGTTTAAGGGGTACCAACATAAGGAAAGTTCCGTCGGGCATAAAAGATCTTGCACATCTGAAGACCTTGGATCTCAAAGATACCCTTGTGCATGAACTACCAAATAATATTTTGAAGCTAACAAAACTTCGCCATATGTTTTTCTTTTTCTTTGATGACCCAGGGAAGCCCGTACAGCCGGAAGCCGGTGAGTTAACCCTGAGGCCAGCACTGAGGAAACCACCACCCCGGCTAGCGGGTAAGGTGCCAAGTGCCTCCACTAGATTTAGAAACCCTCACCTTTGGGAAAAGGATCAACGGAGCCTTATCTAGCAGAGCCACCACGACGGGTGGTAAACTTCGCCATATGTTAGTATACAGGTCTGACAGAAGTCCGGATGCAGGTAACGAAATACTTGAAATTCAATGAACCCCTGTTTTCTTCTTTTTTTTCTTGTGAAATAACTGAGATGAATGCATTTTTACCATAAAATGGATTTTTTATTCTCTTTTTTTTTAATGGATTTTACTGATCAGTAAGAATAATGCTAGTCATTTTAATTTGGTATACACAATAATCTTAATTTCTTTATGAACTCCTAATTTTATCAAATAAAATGAATCAATCCAATTTTCTTTTCAATTTTATTTGAATAGGAATAGGAATAGGTTTCTTGAGATCATCGCGAAAACTATGCATGATAGAGCTAAACCCAGTCGAGCAGAGTAAATTGGGGAGAAAGCGACGGAAAAGAGAACAGTTGCTAGAAGAACTCGGGACAATGGTATATTTACAAAGACTAGGTATCTCAAAGCTGAAAAGTAAAGATGTAAAGGATCTTTGTTGTTCCATTGCGAAGTTGGAGAATCTAGAAGCACAACATTTAATTGTTGCCGATGGAGCGAAATTGGATCTTTCAGAGGGATCTGAGAGGAAAGAACACGACCGACCGCCTTCAGCGGGTTCACCTGACAAGATCTTTGGTAACTTTGCCAAATTGGATACTCTCTCCTCCTAATTTGGTCAAATTGGTCCTCAAGATGAGTCAGTTGAATGAAGATCAATTCCAATATTTGGGAAAGCTACGGAATTTGGAGCATTTGGAACTGCAAAAAGTGTTTAATGAAATATCTGTGATCACATTTGAGGAAGGTAAGTTTAAAAACTTCGCTTTTTAGGTGTGGATATATTTGACAATCTTACATCCATAAATGTTCAAGGAGGAGCACTGCCGAATCTTGAAAGGTTATTTCTAGGTCGATGCAAGTCATTGAAAACAGTGCCACAAGTCATCACACTTCCCCCAGAGTTGACATGCCTCGAACATTATGACATGCCCAAGGAATTCGTGACAGAGGTTCATGGGAATGAAGAAGTTTGCAGGCGCATGAAGGTTGAGCATAAAGACTGGAAAGAAGGAGCCATAGAGGATGTCCTAAAGCCCCTAACAGACCGTGTGCGGCGCCCTTCAGCACGGCGCCTCTAGTTCATCGAAGGATCGAGGTAAGCCATATTCCAACTGAAAACAAGTCAAAATCTTTAGGTGTTGGTCAGGTAGGCTTACTGCATAGAAAGGTATCCCTATTCCTTTTGTCGAATGACCTATTATTCAGCAGTTGTTCTTTAAATTTGATTGATGGGAGAATCCCAGCCCGCTCTGAGGTTGGAATCACCTAGAAGTAAACAGATGAAACCCACATCAACGTTGTTCACTTTTGTTTGGGCGGATTTTGTGATTTCAACTGTGGCTTTGCTTTTGAGTTCTTTCTCTTCAAAAGAAAGGAAGTTTTCTTTGGGGTGACTTTTGCTGCTTTTAGTTGTTATTGTTCTTGTTTCCTTAGTACTACCTATAGCTTCCTATACCCGTAATTTTTCTCGGGTTATTTGCAGATGGTGTTCAACGCAATTAAGAAAGCGCCTATTCAATCTAAGCTAAAAGAAAAATGTGTTGGTCAGTTTGCCTGAATATTTACAAAACTAATCTCAATACAAGCCTATATTTAACCAACAAAGATGACCACTGAGTTACTTTTCACTTCTTGCCCAATGCTAGTGGAAGCAAATTTAAAAGCACACTCTAAATTTTCACATAGAGCTAGTCGGGTTAATGTTTAGACGAGTGTATCTCCCTCAAACTACCCCATAACTGCATCGCAAAATGACCTTTTCAGTTACTTTTCCCTTCTTTCTGTACATGTACTTAGTATAAGAAAGGTTGCTCGCAACAGAATAGGTTTCTGTAAGATGCCACCATTTATGCTTTGGTGTTGGTGGTTTTGATAAATTGAATCCAAGAGCTTTGACGTCAAACTTAGAAGGTGTCTTATCATAAACTCTCATAATGGATTTGGAAGTTGAGGATTGTGATTTTTGTTGCAGCGTTCCATGGCACCAGTAACGGCAACCCTAGATGGGCATGAATATTGCACATCCACAAGTCCAGCTCAATATGTGTCCAGAGAGGTGATCTAATGGAGCATATAATCATTCAAATCGGATGGGATCAGCAACTCTACGGAAGAAATTCGTTGTCTGTGTGCATTGCTGGACGTGGTCTTTAGCAAGTTTGGAATGCTGTGTTTTTTATTTCTCTTGTGTCTTGTCATTGTTCCGAATAAATATGTCCAGGAGCAGGTGCAGGAGGACATATGTGTGAGATTTGTGGTAGTGAGTACCCTTGATGGTATTCTTCAAGTGTGGTTATGCATCATCTCGTCTTTATTTTGAATGTAAAATAAGCTCGATGCTTCATATGCGTGCAATCTTTTGTGCGTCATTGTGCAAAGAGCAAAATTTGAATGTGATGTTGTTTTGAAGTGTTCGATTGAATTAGTAAATTCGTTGAGTATATTGCTGGTGATGGGAGATCAATAGCTTGGTGGTCTGATAAGTGGCATCCAGTCATGGACGCAAGGGTTGGCTAATAACTTCCTGAAATTGGCCCCCTTCTCTAATTATCTCTTCATGGTCAGTACCATTTGTCTTGGTCATTTCACCGAGCATTGTCTTGTCTTTTCTTTTCTTTTTAAGAATAAAGAATATCCTATGATTTTTGCTTTAAGAAATCTTTAAAAAAAATTCCCCGAATTATTTTCCCAAAAGAGCATTAGAGTGGTACTTGCCTGAAACGATCCCAAATTGGACTATATATGTTGCTCCGAATGATCCCTTCATCCCGGCGGTTAAAAGCGCCTCCTGACGACCACATGCCCATTTTTGGAGATTTAGGGCCTGAACCTATTTTCGATCTCCGGCTGCAAGTAAACAATGTGCATTTTTGTGCTTTAGTGCTGTAACTGTGGCTTCTCTAGATGGGTTGGTGATCCCATTATGTATGATCACTCCCGGCACATCGAACATGGGCTTTTGCTTTTACACGGGGGCCTGATTATTTTAATGGCTTTATGGTACACTGCCTCCTTTTTCCCAGTGCTGGTGTTACCTCAATTGACGAGCATGGGTTAACCTAAGTCGGCAAGGAATCTGTAAGTGGCGGTTTGGAGCTTAGGATGTTTTTATCTGTGATCACATTGTCTAGTGGTGGTGTCTGTTTGGGTGTGAATGGTTGGTTGCCTGCCACCATCGAAGCCGGTGTTTGTGTGGGTACATCGTGTTAGCCTTTTGTGGTTGTGACCAGAGTATGTCACTGAACTGATTGTGCAAGCGGTCGAACTTGTGAGTACATCATGAGCTTGAATTGATCGTAAGCTCTTCTCCGTCAATGCAACATATTTGACTGTTTTTCGTGATATCAGCTGACATTGGCTAAGCATGGGCAAAAAACTAGCGAAGCTTGACCATGCTAATTGGTCCATTGCACAGTTCATGCAGAAATTTTTCACTCGCAGAGCACTGCATTTTAGTCGGATTTGAGGTAAGCGCAATCATTAAGTTGGTTGGATTTCAATGTATGGACAAGTGTGCTTGTTGGAACTGGCGGTCTTTGGTGGAACTGGCGAAGCATCGGTCAAGCATGGGCCACAAACTGGCCGAACAAGGCTAAGAACTGACTTTGCAAATGGACCCAGAACTAAGGCCGAAAACTGGGCAAGCAAGGCTAACCATAGGCCAAAACTAGCCGAACATGGCCATAAGTGGCCGAGCAAATTCAAGCTAGGCCGAAAGCTATACCCAAAAGCAAGTCTAAGGACTGGTAGGCCAAGCAAAGCCGAGCACGATCAAGAATTGGTCCAGGAAAGCCAATTGGCCACGCACGGGCTAAAGCTGGGCAACTATGGGCCAAAAATTGGGTGGGCCAACAACTGGCATGTTGGTCAGTCCATTGGTCAATGCAATAGAAAACTTTTGCACCCTGCAATGCACTATGCTTGACACTAGCAAAGTACTACATTCCTCTGCAATCCAACATTCATTGCTAGCTGCAGTGCAGTGAATTCACTTGCTTTAGCACTGCAATGCACTTTAGAAGCATTGTAGTGCAGTGCCTAGATAAATAATTCGTGGGATACAATCAGCATATCATAACAATACACAATTTCGCATCTTATCACAATAATACAGCAACAAACTAGACATTTTAATTAGTCACCAGTTAAGCAACTACAACACGAGGTTCGTGAACAAATAAAAAAGTCATAAACAAGTTCATGACTATGTGCCTTCATTACTATGCCCTTCACAAAAGGATAATAAAAAAGAAATAAAAGGAAAAACAAACAAAGGAGATGCTAACTTAAAAACTCCTTTAAAAAAACCCTCGAAAAGAACCTCCCATACACAAAAGACCCTCACGCCATCTTTAGCTTTTGCATATCCTGCACCGTCTCCCCCTATCATCTTCAGTTTTGCATTTAGTCCATCCTCCTCATTTGCAATTCTTTTAAAAAACATAGATTGTTTAGAGCATTTATTTGAACTATCAATGTATAACGTATTATACTCCTGCATTTTCTTCCTACCCATTGGTCAATGACTATGAGATATTGCCAACAATTGAAGCAAGCAACTACATTGTCTTTAGAGGCCCGGTAGGTTGTGATGGTCCTAGGGCCAAGGGAGTGCCCTTCACGATAATCTGTAAGCTTGTCGTTGGTGTAGAATTTGATGTTTTGGATTCTTGTAGTGGAGTCCATTGTGGCATATCATGTCACAATTGCTAGTAGTTATGGTAGTTTTATCTCTTCAGCTCTATTCTTACGAACTCAACCACAATTTTCTTCTTCTTCCTCTTCTTCTTCTTCCTCTATTCTTACGAACTCAACCAAAAATTTCTTCTTCTTCATCTTCTTCTTCTTCCTCTATTCTTTGAACTCAACCACAAATTTCTTCTTCTTCTTCCTCTATTCTTACAAACTCAACCACAAATTTCTTCTTCTTCTTTCCTCCTCCTCTTCTTCTTCTTCTTTGCTAGTGTAGAATCTAATGTGTTGAATTCTTTTAGTGGAGTCCATTGTGGCATATCATATCACAACTACTAGTAGTTATGGTATTTTTATCTTTTCAGCTCTATTATGACGAACTCAACTACAAATTTCTTCTTCTTCTTCTTCTTCTTCTTCTTCTTCAATGATTTATAAACGTTCTCATTCTGTGATTTCTTCCTTTCTTTTTTTTGTTCCTCCCAACTTGCTTTGGCACATCTAGTGGAATCAATGGTGGCCATATTTCCTTGCCATCTACAGTATGCATGACAAGACTGTAAGTCTACATGAATATCTTTTTGCCTATGAACTCTCTCCATAAATTTCACTCTTACTATTTTTAGCTGTGATAACAGGTTTGTTCCTAAAGTCATAAACTGAATTCTCTCGTACCCTTGTGAGCTAAAGAGTGGAGCTTTGTGACATCTTGAAAATTCAGTTCTGTTTTCAATTGAATGAATCGGGCCTTTCATCGACACGCCTATAATGTTATTTTCTGAGCTGATCACTCATGAAATAACTAGACTATCTAGGGAAACCATTAAGGGATTTTAACGCAATAGACTTAAGAATTTGACCAGAAATCGACTGCTCGACCGTGATAGTCTGCAAGGGTCATTACGGCATTGTCAAAATTGATCAGAGATTAGGGATATGTCAATTCAATAGAGATGTGTAATCAAAGTGTGAGTGATTCCACCTGATTGCAAAATTCTCGTCGATCGGCACTAGACCAATATTCTGTTGTTTTGGGTACCTTGTACCCGTAATTGAAATCTCGAGATTTTCACGACCACTGGGAGTTGCCAATGTGTTGAAGAGGTACTTTATGGCTCGAAGAAAATCGACCACGGGTCAATTGCACCAAAAATTTCTAAAAGCTACTTGGTAAACTAGGTCACGCTAAAATTGCATCAGATTAAAATTAACCGCGAATTTAAACCCAATTTCAGAAATTGAAAGTTTTGTCATGTCAAGATTTATTTTAGGAACGTCGACTCATCCTTCGAAGATTTTTCGGCGAGTTCAGGATTTTTTACGGAAAATCAATTCGAACAATTTAGAAAAGAACGAAAATTCGGATTGGCCGAATTGAAGGGATTTTTTTGCCTTCTTAGTGAGCTATTTGGTAATGGGAATTTGTAGAAATTGTGTAGGCTTATTCCTTAGCAAAATTGGACATCAAATTGGGGAAAATTGGAGAAGAAATTTAAGGCTAAGGTTGTGAAATTCGTATGCTTGAGAGGGGGCTGCAACATTGGCACTAAAATTTGATTATTTGTGAAATATTATGCAAGAAAGAAATGGGGGACACAAGGGATGAACATGAAGACTTTTGGTCCAAGGAAATGATGATTCTAGATATTTTTATTTGACTTATTGCCCTCCTTTTCCCTTGGCTTCTCGAGCACACCTATGCTAGTCCCCTTCTTCTTCACGCACACGTCCCTCTTCACTGAAGTCTTCAGCTTTGGTCTTCTTTTCCCTACAGCCCACGATCATTTGTTCCCTCTAAATCCTGCCTTCCACCGAATTCCCCTCCATTTCTCTTCGCCCGTTTCTCCCCTACACCCCATGGGTCCACAATTCGACCCCCCACTCGGTCAACACCCCACCGAAACCCCTCCATGCACTGGTTTCATTGACTCACTGCACGTCTCCATGTCTCTCTTCACCTTGTGTGCCAGCTCCATCTGCACGCGTCTCCTCCCTCATGCCACATCCGCAAGCCCCCATCCCCACTTCGTTTTCTCTACTGCCAGCACGTCCACAACACTCCACCGAAACCAGCCCACTCGAAGTCGCAAGTTCCAGCCAGCTTTGTGGCCGATTTCGGCTCGATCTATGCTCTCGTTGGTGTCGCCGCTTCGGAGTTTATCTCTCGTCTCTGCATCGCCGTCGTTGTGGACTTACCGGCCCACAAATCCAGTGAATTTACGCACTAAACTCTGCTTAGGGAGTTAATTATGCTTAGGGGTTGATTAGTTTAAGTTAATTAAGGATTAGGTTGTTAGTTAGATTAGATTAGTAATTTAATTATCCGATTTGGCATGTTAGGTTGTTAGATTAGATTAATTAGAGACTAGACTGGTTGTATCAATTATTAAATTGGTTCGGAAATTCTCCGGGCCTATTTTGGTATTTAATTAGGCTTTTCTGGCCTAAGTTTACAATTATGGCATTTATTGGTATGTAATTAATTAATTTTGATAATTATTTAATTATTTATTATTTTCCGGAAATTAGATCGGGATAGCCAGTGACTGAAATTTTATGCTGATTGCAATTGTGTGGTTGGTTGATTTAATTGAATGCTATATTGTGCAATTTGAGTGAAAGTTGTAATTTTGGGTAATTATCCCAAAATTAAGTAATTTCAATAATTAATTAGAAATTACCAGGGCATCGATTTACAACGCCAAAAATGTTTTCAGACACTATATGAATAGTGAGATTTTCTAAAGTAAAGATATTATATTTTTGGCTCAGGACGACCGTGTACCCATACACAATTATTTTTATCGGGTATATTTTAACACGATGAAATTAGGCCAAGTTGGTTATTTAATTGAGGAAGTGATGTGCAAAGCACAAGACCCTTGGCCAGGGTTGATTTATCGTAGTTTAGCTTCGGTGAGCACTACAGATATCAGCTTCGGCGAGCATTATAGTTGTCTAGTAGCTTCGGTGAGCAAATATTATATAGCAGCTTCGGTAAGCAATATAGACATCAGCTTTGGTGAGCAATGATATATGAATATATCTATCAGCTTCGATGAGCTAGACCATCTAATTCAGCTTAGGTGAGCAGTATTCAAATCGATAGAGTTTATGGATGGTATCGATAGTATGGAGTTGAATGAGTCGACTGATTGATGGTTGAATTGGATTGAAATGATTGGATGATTATATGAATTATACTGACTTGCAGGAAGGATCTAAGGCAAAGGTAAGTCCTCTGACTTATGCTTATGCTTAGGTAGCCCTTGGGGCGTATTTCCTTCTTAGTCGGAGTTTAGGGGGTGAACTTGCTGAGACATTGTCTCACCTCGTTGTGGGCTCAATATTTTCAAGTCCTTAGATGGCGGTTGTGGAGGACTCAAAGCCCTGGAGTCTGGGGAGGTGGAGACCGAAGGATCGGCGAACGTGTCTGACTAGTTGGTTATAGGACAGTCCCTTTTTTGTTGAGCCGGTCTTTTATAGACAGCCTAGTATTGTATATAAACCTTGTGTGTTTATAAAAGACTTGTTTTGGATGTGAATGGTTTCTTGCTTTCCTATCCAAAGCTTTTGGTTGTTAGGGGATTTGTTTTGCTTCCGCATGCATATTAAAAATGAATGGGTCGGCGACGCGTCCTGGGACGTCGCATATTTATCGACCACCGAGGGATGGGCACGCGCTCGACGGTCGGAGCGTGACGAGCTTGGTGGCACTAGGGTGAAGAGTGAGTGATGCAAAAGGAATGATACAACTGGTTAGTAGAAGTAGTACCAGGGTGTTTGTGTTCAATTATGACTTAGAGGAGCTCTAAAGTCAATATTGGTCTTCCATGCACAAAGTAATTGGGAGCTAATGCCGCTCTCTTGATGAGGCTCTAGCAAGCTAAAATTAGCTGTTGTATAGAAGTGTTATGTGTATCTTATTCAAGGGACTAGATGGCTAAGTTGAACTAGATAAATTATAATTAGGTGGGAGGATGCAATTTGCCATATTGCATTAGGAAAAATATTTCGAAGGAAGGCTAACCTAGGGTGCGAATGGTAACATTTCTATTCTTGGGAACAATTTCTTTTGAGAAATAGTTATTTTCTATTTCTACTCCCTGGAACAATTTCTGAGTAAAATAAGGCGTTTGATAACAACACAAAATTTTTATTCTTGGAATAGAAAAAGAATAGGAATGTGTTTGGTACAATCCAAAATTTTTGTATTTTTTTTGTTTTTTCTTCTTGTTCACGAATGGCCGAATGCCGCCGGCCGCCGACCGCCGACCGCCGCCCAATGCCGCCTGACCGCTGCTCACTGACTGCCGCCGTTGCCCACCACCACCCGACCACTGCCCACAACCCACCCGCTGGTAGCCGGTGGGCTGTGGGCGATGGTCGGGTGCCGGTAAGCGGCGGTCGAGCGGCAGCGGGCGGCCGACGGCTGTCGGGTGGCTGGCGACCAGGGGTAGCGGCGGCGAGCAATGGTCGGTGGACAGCGGTGGCTGGCACCAATGGTCAACAGTCGGCAACGGCCACTAACGGTGAAGGTGGCCGGCGGTCGAAGGACGCCAACGGTCGGCGGCAAACGCGACCAACGGTCGGAGGAAGGTGGTGGTTGGGGGCAGTCGCCAGCTACAGCGCCGACGGTCGATGGTTGGCGGTGGTGCTAGTCGGCGGTTAGCAGTCGACGGTGGCTCCAGGCGGCCAGAGGTGGCCTGCGGTGGTTGCAGCAAGAGATAAGAACAAAAGAAAAATAAAAAATAAAATTAGCTTATTTCTAGAAATTGTTCCCAAGAACATAAAGCTACTTTTTTTGTTTCTTATTTCTATTCCAAAATCTATTCTCTGGCTACATTTCTATTCCGGGGAATAGAAAAATAAGTTAGCATTACCAAACGGATTTCTGTTCTTTTTTTGTTTCGAGGAACAAAAAAACAAAAAAAACAAAGGAACATAATTGTTCCCATGCAGTGCCCTAGTGTCCTCAGCTCACTAGGTGCTGCACGAGCTTTTTCGCTTTGTAAAGTCCATGACAAATGGTATCAAAGCAGGATCTCTCCAGTAGGTGCGTAATTCATGAAAAGCCTATGATCTTGACTGTCCTAAGAGGGCAAGGAGTGATTTTCGGAGCTAAGAGTGCTTGGACAAGGTGTGACTCTCATAAAGCGTCTAAGATGACAATTGGGAGAGTACAAGAATGAATTGAATTGCTCAACAAATAGAGAAAACATTCATGGATCAATAGATGAATCTCAAATAGTGTGATACCGTAACAACCCGAATTCCATCTCTAGGATCATGAGCAGCAAGGGTTATTTTCATGACGTCCTAGGCTCATTGCTATCTTAATTAATTTATTTTTTTATCTTGTTAATAGGCACATGTGGAAACGTGAGCAAACAAACTCCCTAGATAAACAACAGTTAGAAGTACTCCCTAGATAAACAACAGTTAGAAGACTAGGATATACATCACACATAATACACCACTTATATATAGTACATCTACAAGTCCTTTTTCTAATGGCCCTTTTTTCTTTTTACATCATACTACAAGTTTCCACATAAGGTAGGGGAATTCCTATCTCCTTTAGCGTGACTATAGTTCCCAAAACTGATGTGAGACTTCCATGCCTACAAGTCTAAAAGATAAGGGGTGAGTTGAGAACTCAATAAGTAAAATCACTAATTCTCATCTAGGAGGATAACTCGTTATCGAATCAAGCATACGAACATCTCACGCACTACAGCATAGATGGCAAATCCAGTAAGTTTATCAAATAACACATGACAACATGTATAAAAGGTTTATTAACCGTTTCAATCGTTATTCTCATACTTTCAAGGGCTTTCAGCTTCAAGCTAGGTAGCCGACCTCAAGCCAAGCATCCCATACATTCAGGGGTTTCTTGACTCAACTAAGGCATCCAACTATCAAGCCAAACATCATACGCATGTGAATCATTTTAGCTTACCATCAATGCATACTCTACCTCAAACTTATTAAACAAACTCATTAAGCAACACACATAGAAATTCAATCATCAATCTAACCATTCCTATAGTCCATCCAGAATCCGTCGGGCATCCGAAATCTACTAGACATCTGAAATCCACTAGGCATTCAAAATTCATCGGGTAACCGGAATCCACCGGGCATCCCGTTCTCTTGAACGAGGCATCACCACCAATGCTATGTGACAATGAGTTTTAACTTTCATTTAGCAATCACACATGTAAGACACAAGTCGATTTGTTATTTTTCCTCTTAGCCCATGTATACAAGGCCCGAAGGCGTGCTCATACAAGCGTGTGTATGTCATGTTCTATAATACTGTAACTACATAATATGTCAGGCAAGGCACAAGGTTCGTAACTCGAACTGACCCATTTAC
This sequence comes from Eucalyptus pauciflora, assembly GCA_007663325.1. Lineage (NCBI taxonomy): Eukaryota > Viridiplantae > Streptophyta > Magnoliopsida > Myrtales > Myrtaceae > Eucalyptus > Eucalyptus pauciflora. The sequence continues at coordinate 1,276,458 of VMYD01000358.1, forward strand.
ACGATGACCCTTCGCCAAGCGAGGCTCGAACCGATATGTCTCAATATTGATCCAAGGCCTAGCGAGGTTCGGTCCGTCACGCCTCAATGCCAACCCAAGGCCAAGTGAGACACATTTGTAGCCCGATGCATGGATCCATAATCATAAGCAAATCATAGAAAATATTGTAAGAACAATTCATAGAACAACCGAAACACACAAGCACAATCAAGAATACAACTAGCTCAAACAACGTACCACAACGTCCTAGTCAAGGGTTAGGGAGTCCACTTACTCATGCAAAAACATGACTAGCATGTTCATAGCCAAACCCAACAACGTAGTACATCGCCCTAACCAAAGATTTAAGATTCCACTTATGATGAATCTCAAGATCTAGAGAGACAGTTTGGTGAGGGTGGGCATGCGTGACGCCGAGAGAGGAAGAGGGGAAGCGTGCAAGGCAAAAAAGGAGGAAGGCTTCAAGAGTGAGAAGAATGGAGGGTGGTTCTCCTATTTATAGGCCAATCCCCAATGATTGCTTTCACATAATGGACCAATGATATCATTTCTTGTGGCAAGCCTATTCTTGAATATTTGGCCACATAAGTTCCTAAGGCAATAACTATGGGCCCTTGGTATACTTCTCCTATTGATTCACCTATACTATGAGTCATCATTTCATCATTATTTAGCCTATCTTGTTCCCTCAAGGAAAATCTTGGCATAGTGATGACCAAATCTTCAAATGGCCACCTCAGTTATTGAGTCATTCTTCTTCATTAAATGCATAGATTTGGTAGTCATGAAACTTAGATTTAGTCAAATGTTTTTATTCTTACTTGTTCTCCAAACCAACCTTCTAGAATCCTCTACCAAGTTCTCCCATTGAATTTATATTTCCAAAGGTACTTATTAGTTACTTGAGACACCTAAGGAAAACTTGTCTTCCAACACTAACTCTAGTGTCATGATATCCTAGGTTTTTTGGGACACCTAAGCCATGAATCATCATCTATTCATTAAATACATGCAATCATTATGAGGACACCTAAGGGAGTGACTAAGCTCCTTGCATTAAGTGCTTTGATTAAGTACAATCATTAGGCTAGATATTCATCACATGACTTAATTTAAGACGTGCTCCTTAAGTCTTCTCTTGCCACCTAGAAAGAAGGTTCTAGAATCTCTAAACTTACTCCTCAAGTTATCTAAAAGAGAGATAATGCTCTAGAATCTTAAATGATGGACTAGCTTCCAAAAATATAAATACAATCATGAGCCTTAGATATCCATCACATGCCTAATTTTCAAGGAACATAATAAACATGGGAATGAGGCCATTAGAAGCGCTAATGGGGTCGGGTGAGAGCTTCTCATGTTCATCCACAACCAATCGTACCAATTGAACTGAGGTTCATAGCCGTATGACCCTTGCTTGGGCTGGTTCACAGCCAAATTTGCCTAGCATGGTTAGGGCAGTGGCCCATCTCATTGGCCAAAATCGTAGATGTTATAGGTACCATGTTTCCAACAAGGAGAGAAACCTTTATTAGTCTACCAAGGTTAAGAGAAGCTTAGTAGGTGAAAGGAGGTGTTGTCTAGGGAGCGCAATTGGCTCGGGATGCCACACTTGTTAAGGAGAGCATAAGTGACTGAAGATTTGCAAACAACTTTGATTGGGGGAAGTTACCAATGGAGTGAAGTGGCTTGTTCCATTAGGCGAGCATTGTCATTCATGTAAGTCCCGAGCGAGTGGCATTGTTGGTTATGGAATGCAAGGAAGCGATAGAGCAACTTGCAACAAAAGCGTTAGGGAATTGAGGAGGGAAGAATGTTATGAACCGAATTTTCCTATACACTTGTGAGCTAAAGAGTGGAGCCTAGTGACATTACAGTGGAGTGAGTGATGCAAAATGGATGGTACAACTAGTTTCTTAGACATGATTAACGTTTACTGGTAGTACCCCATATTTACATGTCATTTTAATGAATATCTAATGTAAAACATGAGTGCACTTCCATAGATTTGTCACATAAACACATGATTTTACATCAACGAGTTGAAAAATTGGAATTGATTATCTTTGTTTTTTCATGCACTTCAAAAACTACACTTTACATTTTCATTAGGTGAATGATACTAAAAGTGTCAAAACTTGTATACGAAACTCACTTTAGTATAAAAGATTTCTTTTGGATCATTTAAGTGTCAAATTTTTTGAAAATGATCTTTTCAGTGCCAACTTCAATTTGTTTGCTGCAAATCCAACGTGGCCTTTTTTTTATTAGTTGTTTAAGCCGACGTAAATCTCCAAATTGAATAAGAACCGTAAACAATGTCATATAGTACCTTTCTATTAAATAAGAACCGTACAAAAATCTCCAAATTGAAAGAGAACCCCCAATTTCAAACCCTAACCAGCTATTGAACCCAAATGCACTCCCTATTTCGGTTTGCCCCCAAAATTAACAACTCAATCTTGCAAATAGAGGGTGGGAGCTTTAGCGTCGGCTCACTACCCCAATTTTTTCCCTTGTGAGCCCTAATTTTCTATCATGAACCATAATTTTTCTCTTACAAACCCTAATTTTCCCCTCTTATTGAGCGACATAGAGAGGACCACATCTTTACCATGGTGACAAGGAGCAATGGCGAGTGGATGGTGAGTGAGGATGGGCATGCGAAGGCGTGCGAGCGATGGTGAGAGACGTGGCAAGTCTAGCCTTTTCACTCAAGTTCAAACGGCGACACTTTTGCCCTGTATAGCGTGTGGCATCACTTTGTTCATTACCTAGCCACTTTGGATTGAACGACATTGTTTCGCATGTCTACATGGACTGGGTTTTTAAAAATATAAGATATGTCGCTTAAAATTTTTATTTACAAATGCCACCTAATCAATTTAGCCGGAATTTATCGCCGTTGGCACTTAAATAATTATTATTTCTCCGATTTGGCACTTAAGTGAGTCAGCGAAAACTTTTGGCACTAAGCGAGTGCCGTACACAAGTTTTGGTACTTGTGAAGTCCTTCTCCCCATTTTCATCTAATTTTGTTTCAATTTATTTTCAATTTTATGTAATCTCATTTTAACATGCACTTTACATTTCCTTGCTTTCATATTGAAAGATTCATCACTCAATCTGAACAACATTGTGCGCTTTGTACTTGGATGTACTTGGATGTGGAACCACACACTGATTTCAATCTCTATCTCTCTCCAATCATATGAAGTTCAAAGTGTCTCAACGCAGCTTCATTTATCGTCAACATTACTTCAGCACACCCCACATATTAATTTTCATCAATAATTTTTCATGCGTTTGAATTTCACGTGGATCACATTCAAGCATGTAACATATCAACTAGAGATTGGTTGGAGGAGGAAAACATGGGAATTTCCAAATGTAGAAATAAGGCTATGTTAATTTCGCAGAAAATGAATAATTTGAAAAGCTTTTTTTCTAAAATTGATCGCTTGAAATAATTAGTCGGTGAAAATTGTCTCCATTATTAACAACAATTTATGTCTAAACACTTTTATGGATGATGAAAATATTTTTCATTTATTTATTTTTTAAGCAATACAAATGATTATTTTTAAGAAGATATTTTCCAAAGTATCCATTTTTCATGAAACAATAGAGCTTCAATGAGATATGTTTATTCAGTGAGGCAATTAAGGATGCAAAGAACCCAATTGCTTATTGCATTGAGTGAGGATGCAATTTGGCTTTATAAGTGATACGGGTCTTTCAAGGATGAACAATGGAGGTGGGGCATCTATTATGAAGAATTGGCTTTTAGAGCTTCTAAAAACATACCTTGTGTGGTGATGCACAGGATAATCCTAACCTCCATTAAGGCCAACCAACACAAGCCATTGATGAATGCCCCTGCTTACTTAGGGGACAATCTTTTTTTTTTTTTGGTCGAAAAGGCAAATATATAGATTTAAAGATGAGTTACACCATTTGCGATTAAGTCAGTACAGAGAATATCCAAAAGAGGAGGGGGAATAGAAGAGGGCCAGTTTGGAGGTAGGCTTTTGGACTCATGGGCTTTTGCAGCCCAGTTGGCGGCCTCGTTTGCTTCTCTGCTGCAATGGACGACGTGCAACTTTGGGAACCCTTGGAGGAGCGCCGTAGCCTCAGCGATTAGTGCGCGGATCTCCCATGGCGTTGAACAATGATTGTTCACCGCATCCACGAGGATCTGGCAGTCCGATTCCAAGGTAAGAGTTCGATCAGCTTGTCCTTTCTGCAACAAATCTCGGAGAGTGAGAGTAAAGTCTTGAGTTTCCGTCTGCAGAGCCAAAGATGCGTTGACATGTCTTGTAAATCCAGCAACAATTCTACTAGAATGATCTCGAGTTATGGAAGCCACCGATCCTTCATGAGACGCAGGGATGAAAGCTCCATCAATATTGATCTTCCAGGTACCAGGAGCTAGAGTGCGCCACACTCGATTTGTTTCTGAGGATCGAATCCGAGATGCCAGGCTCACTGCATATAGGCGGTGATCTACCAGGGCGTTCGCAAGAGCCGTTTGAACCACCTGTGCTGGATCGGGGTGAACCCTGCGAAAGACGAAGTTATTCTTGGCTTTCCAGATTTGCCAGAGAATACGCGCAAGTGTTGCCAGATCAGGTAAGATAATTCTATTAGCTAAGAGATCTGTTAACCAGGCGTCCATACGTTGAATATTATATGCCTCTGGTATAATGTTAATTTGTGGATGCGACCATACGTTCCGCGTCCATGGACATAGTAAGAATATGTGCTCTGTTGACTCTGGGTTGTGTGCTTGACATAACTGACACATAGAATCCGAAATTATATGTCTGTGGTGGAGATTCTCACAAGTAGAGAGGGCATTGTGACAAAGAGACCACATAAAGATACGAATTTTTGGGGATGTCTGCATCTGCCAGATCTGGTGCCAAAGGTGTCTAGGGGTTTGGTAGGAGGATGATGCACTGCTTTGATCATTGCTGTGTGCTTTAGCTTTGAGGTAGTTGTGACCATTCTTGACTGTATATACACCATTTTGAGTGCCTTTCCAAATGACCTGATCAGCTATGCATTAGGCATGAAGCTGTATAGCTAGGATCTCGGTCACTGTCTGGTCATCAAAGAAATTATGCAACATAGGTTCATTCCAAGTATATTGACCTGGTAAAATAAAAGTTGCGATCTTCTTCGGTTCGCCTCGTGGCGCAGGGCCGCCAATGGTACCCCTCAAAAGCCATCTGTCTTCGCTGATCGAAATGTGTTGCCCATCTCCAACAGACCATTGAATATTGTCCAATATCGAGTCTCTGCCCGTCAGTAGACTCTGCCAGCCCCATGATGGTCTTATGCCTTTTTCGGCATGCAAGAAATCCATAGAATGATAGTAAAGACCTTGAAATAGTTTAGTCCATAGGGAAGTGGGGTTTTGAATTAGACGCCATGCCTGCTTGCCAAGTAAGGCTCTATTAAAGGTGATGAGGTCGCAAAAACCCATTCCGCCAATGTCCTTTCTAGTAGTAAGGGAATCCCATTGCTTCCAATAGATACCTGTCTTGGTGTTATTATTCTGCCACCAGAATCTGGCAATTTTCTGCTGAATAGATTTGCACATAGAGATAGGGATCTTGAAAATAGACATCACATATTGTGGGATTGCTTGGACAACGATTTTAATTAAAAGTTCCTTACCACCTTTTGAAATGAACTGCTCCTTCCAGCCTTCCAGTTTAGAATGAACCCGAGCTAATATCCAGCCAAACATTTCCTTTTTGGATCTTCCCCAGTCTGATGGAATGCCGAGGTATTTACCAGTTTTGGTAATCACAGGAACCCGGAGTTCTTGGGCCAAATTCTCTTGTAGTCGGGTAGGACACGCCTTGCTAAAAAAAATACCAGATTTGTTCCGGTTCACAGTCTGGCCAGTCGCTAAGCAATATAGGTTGAGTAGATTCGCTAGGTTCTGACATTCCTGTAGTTTGCCGTCCAGGAAGAAAATTGCATCATCATCAAATAATAAGTGAGATAGGGTTGGACACCACCTATTTAATTTGATGCCTTTAAGATTTCCCATATGCAAAGCTTGCTGGATGAGTATGGATGGTACATTTGCTACCAGGATGAACAGATATGGAGATATAGGGTCGCCTTGTCGGAGTCCTTTAGTAGGGTAAAAATATGGGAGATTTTCTCCATTAAATCTGACACTGAGAGACGAAGTTGTGATATATTGCATGACCCATTGGACCCATACGGAGTTGAAACCCAATTTGAGCATATAATCCTGTAGAAAATCCCATTCAACCCAGTCGTAGGCCTTCTGCATGTCTAACTTTAGGACTGCTTGAAAGTGTTTCTTTTTGTTCTTGATCTTAAGCTAGTGAAGGACCTCTTGCACGACTAATATGTTATCTTGAATCTGTCGACCACTAACAAAAGAAAATTGTTCTAGGGAAATCAGTGCTGGTAACCAAGGTTTGAGACGGTTGGCTAAAACCTTTGAAATAATCTTATAGACATAATTGCAAAGGCTGATTGGACAAAATTGGTCGAGTCGTTCTGGGTTGGGGAATTTGGGTATCAAAGTTATAGTTGTCCGATTGAGTCCAGGTTGCGAGACTCCAGTGCAGAAAAAATCTTGTACCAAGCCGAATAGATCATCTTTCAAAATGTCCCAATGATGTTGGTAGAAAAGCCCATTTAGTCCATCTGGCCCTGGCGCTTTGGTGGCACCCAATTGAAATGCTGCTTGTCGTATTTCCTTGTGAGTGACAGCTTGTGTGAGTTTATTATTCATGTCCTCCGTGACCATACGAGGGCATTGTGACAAAATAGGTCCGTAATCACGATGCCCCATAGATGTATACAAAGTTGTAAAATGATTCAGGGTCATGTCCATCAGTTTTTGCTGATCACGCACCCAAGTCTGATTTGTATCCTGTAGCATACTGATCCGATTTCTCTGTCTTTGTTGGATAGTAGAGGCATGGAAGAATTTGGTGTTTTTATCACTCCATCTGAGCCAGTTAATGCGGGATCTCAATGCCCAATACTGCTCTTCCTGTTGCCAGAGGTGCTGAATCTCCATCTGCAGGCGAGTCATCTCTGTTAGAGAAATCCTCTTAAGGTATTTTGAAGTCGACAAAATGTTTCCATCAGTCTAGTCTGAAGACTTGCAATACTCTATTGACAAAGTCTGAAGATCTCCAGACTTAAGTTTCAAAGTCTACTCTCATGGACAGTTTCCAGACCGACGAAGTTAAAGTCCTATTCTGATCAATTCAAGTATGGTTTTGATTCTAACGGTTATGGAATATCTCACGACTGAAATTAGCACTTCAAGATCTTTTATTCGTATTCGAATAAACTAGATTCTCTAGATCCGCAATTTATACTTGGAAGGTTCTACTTTTGGAAACCGAGATCCTGATTGTATGGGCGAGCAGGATTGTTGGGCTATCGTCATTTTCCTTGAAGAGCTCGAGATCTCTCTAATTGATTCTGTCCAACGGGTTGATTGGAAGAACTTCTTTGGAAGGTGCCAACAGTAATGAAGGCGTGAAGAAGTATTTAAGGGAGACGCTCAAGTTGTTCAAGAGTGCGAGATAGAAGAATTTCAAAGTCCGAATCTCTTTGTTCTTTTGTGATCTTATTCTTCGAGCTATACTTGTAATCAAAAGAGAGACTGAATTTTGGTGAGACCTTGAGGAAGTGTAGTAGAGTCTCTACACTGTGGAATCAAGGGCGTGAGACTGTAAATTCTCTTTTTGATTCTTAGTGAAATCCAGCCAGTGGGCTGTCCGTGCGGGAGAGTGGACGTAGGCTTGGTCTAAGCCGAACCACTATAAACTTGGAGTCTTGATTCTCTATCCCTAATCCTTTTACTTTACATTGCATTCTCATACATCGATTATTGTCTTCAATCTCTTAGTCCATCATCCAATAAAAGGTCTATATATTCTGTTACGTTTTATAAAATCATCTTAATCACCTATTCACCCCCCTCTAGGTGCTCATACTAGTTCTATCAATTGGTATCAAAGCTTGTGTACTGATTTATTAGAAGTGTTTTTATTTATGAGTTAAAGATCTATGGCCAGTATGTTGCCTACAGGGTTGGTTGAAGGTCAAAGCAACACCAGACCTCCATACTATGATGGAAAATACTACAGCATATGGAAAAAAAATGAAAGCATTCCTACGATCGAAAGATCCCTTGGAATGGGAAGTAGTAGACAAAGGAATCATTCCTACTACTGCATCAGAATCAGAGAGAGGAAAAGAAGTTGCTGCTCCTATCGAGATGACTCAAGAAGAAATAACCAAGAGACAAACTCTTGATGCTAAAGCTATTTATTCCTTATATTGTGTTTTATCTCTTACTGAGTATAACAGAATATCCTCTTGTGATACAGCAAAAGAAGTCTGGGATAGGCTACACATTACCTATGAAGGAACTGATCGAGTGAAAGAGACAAGGATCAATATTCTTTTAGGACAATATGAAAGTTTCAAGATGAGATCAGGAGAATCAATAACTGACATGTTTAGCCGTTTTACTGAAATTGTAAATGGTCTAGAATATCAGGGACATCCAATCTCAGGACATATGAAGGTCAACAAACTGCTGCGTGGACTCTCTAAGGACTGGAATTATATAAAGACTTCGATAAGGGAAACACAAAGGATTGCACCAATCTCTGTAGACGAATTGATTGGAACTCTTCAGTCTTACGAAGTAGAGCACACCAATGAAGAAGAAGATTCAAAAGGTAAGAAGTCTATTGTCTTAAAGTCTAATGACTATTCTGATGCTACAGACTCCGAAGAAGATCTAGATGATGAAGAACTGGCACTCATGATAAAAAGATTCAGAAAGCTGAACAGAAAGGGAAGAAAATTCAATTGGAAGAAACAAAGCTCATAAAGGTTTCAGAACAAATCAACTGAGGAAGATGATTCCAATAAAGAAGTGACTTGCTTTGAATGCAAGAAAAAGGGACACATCAGACCCAACTGTCCTTTGTTAAGGAAAAGGAAAGGAAAGGCTGAGAAATACAGAAAGGCACTAAAAGCAGAGACTTGAAGTGATACTGAATGTGAGGAAAGTGATGATGATTATGCCAACATTTGTTTAATGGCAAAATCTGATTCAGACTTAGACCTTGAGATAGATACAGACTCAGACAGTGAGCTTGAGGTAAGTAATCTAAAAATTCCTGTCAAAGTTTCGAAATATATTGATGAACTATGTCTTGGTCTCAAAACCTCTCTTAAGAGGATCTCCGAATTAAAAAGGGAGAATTCTACATTGAAGAAACAGGAGAAATTTTGGAAAGAAAAGTTTGAAAATTTAGATAAGAACTTTACTATCTTGAAAGAAAACTCAGACTCTGTTTCCAAAGAAAATACTCATTTGAAAAATGATATTTCAAACATCTCAAAAAGGTTTTCAAATGGTTCTGAAAAAATTGGATAAGATTCTTTCGATACAAAGACCCTACTTTGACAAATTAGGTCTCGATATGACTTCTGAAACTATTCCACTAATTGATTTTCCAAAGGTGAAGGAAAGAATCAAACAAAGACCAACAAAAGTTGTTTATAAAAATCATTTTCAAAAAATCTTTGTAAAACCTGTTGGCCGAAATGCTCTCAAATGTTCAAAGTGTCAAAGCTCAGAATATTTTGAGAAAGAATGCCTTTTGGTTTGGAGACTTGTTAAAAGGGATTGGGCAAAGACTGTTTATTGCTCTAACTCAATTGGACCCAAGATGATATGGGTGCCAAAGAAAGCTCGAATTTTCTCTTAATTGCAGGTCACTATCAAAAGGAAGATTAAATGGTATTTAGATAGTGGCTGCTTAAGACATATGACAGGAGATTCAGGTTGCTTCATAAAACTTGTCCAGATAGATGGAGGAAAAGTTTCTTTTGGTGGTAACAACAAAGGAAGGATTATTGGTCGCGGTACAGTAAAAATTGGAAGTCTATCAATCAATAATGTCTCCTTGGTGGAAGGATTAAATTACAATTTGCTTAGCATAAGCCAATTGTGCGATACTGGATTCAAGATCAACTTCTAGGAAGGAACGTGCTCAGGAATCAGTAAAAACTTCTCTCAATTTTTTACTGGACGTAAACATGGGAATATCTATCTTCTGGATGTGAATCAAGAAATATCACAATGCTTAATATTAGTACAAGATGAAGCTAATCTATGGCACAGAAAGCTTGGCCATATCAACATGAAGCAAATTGCCAAAATCTCTTCCAAGAAGCTTGTTCGAGGATTACCTACTCTCAATTACTTAAAGTCTGATCTATGCACACCATGCGTACTGGGAAAACAGGTTAAAAATTCTTTTAAACCAATAAATAAAGTTTCCACTAATCATGTACTGCAGCTTCTGCATATGGATCTTTTTGGACCCACAAGAACTCAAAGCATTGGTGGAAAAATGTTTTGTCTAGTAATAGTGGATGATTATTTACAATTTACTTTGGTCTACTTTCTTGCAAATAAGTCTAAGACTTTCTCTCATTTTTCAAAATTTGCTAAGAAAGTGTAGAATGAAAAATGTCACACTATTTCAAGCATTCATACAGTCCATGGAGGTGAGTTTGAAAATCAAGACTTTGCTAAATTTTGTGATAAATCTGGTTTTCAGCATAAATTCTCCTCTCCATATACACCAGAATAGAATATGGTTGAGAAAATGAAGAATAGATCTTTACAAGAAATGGCAAGGACTCTTCTAATTGAAAGTAATATTTCTTCACGTTTTTGGGCTGAAGCTGTTTCTACTGCTTGCTATATTATTAACAGAGTATTTTTAAGGCCAACTCTTGAGAAGACTCCTTATGAAATTTTTAAAGGTAAGAAACCAATTGTTTCATATTTTCAAGTATTTGATTGTAAATGCTTTATCTTGAACAATGCAAATGATCGAGTTGGTAAGTTTGAAGAAAAATCGGATGAAGGATTCTTTCTTGGGTACTCAACTGCAAACAAAGCTTATAGAGTATTCAACAAGAAGACTCAGACTGTGGAAGATCAATGAACGTCAAATTTCAAGACTCTCCACAAATTCAGCTAAATCAGACTGAAGAATCAGAATTTGTTCCTAACTCCACAAGGTCTACCTCCCTTGAAACAGTTCAAAATACAGAAGCAGTACAACAAGTTGTTGATGAAGAATCAACTCAAGAAAAAGATCAACAACCTATCAGACTGACAAATAACTAAAAGCACAAGTCTAGTCATCCTAAAGAACTCATTATTGGAAACGTTAATGAAGGAATTCGTACAAGATCCAAAAGGCGAGAAAAGTCTAGTGCTATGGCACTTATTTCTGAAATAGAACCCAAAAATATGGAAGAAGCCTTAGCTGATGAATGTTGGATCGAAGCAATGCAAGAAGAACTCAGACAATTCAGCATTAACGATGTTTGGGAATTAACTCCTAAACCAAAAGGTAAGTTTGTTATTGGAGCTAAATGGGTTTTCAGGAACAAAGTCAATGAAAAAGGCAAAGTGACAAGAAACAAAGCAAGACTCGTGGCTAAAGGATACACGCAAAAAGAAGGGATAGACTATGATGAGACTTACGCTCTTGTAGCAAGGTTAGAAGCAATTAGATTATTACTTGCTTTTGCATGCTATAAGAATTTCAGGTTATTCCAAATGGACGTCAAAAACGCATTCCTGAATGGATTTATCCAAGAAGAAGTCTATGTGGAACAACCTCCTGGATTTGAAGATTCAAAGAAACCAGACTCAGTGTTTAGACTGAAGAAGGCTTTATATGGATTAAAACAAGCTCATCAAGCTTGATATGAAAGGTTAAGTAACTTTTTAATTCAAAGTGGTTTCATTAAAGGAAAGATAGATACTACATTATTTATTAAAAAGGAAGGTAAAAGCTTTTTACCTGTTCAAATTTATGTTGATGATATTATATTTGGATCATCTAATGAGACTTTGTGCAAGAAATTTTCCAAGTCCATGTAGGATGAATTCGAGATGAGCATGATGGGTGAACTATCATTCTTCCTTGGTTTACAAGTGAAACAACTGAAAGAATGAATCTTTATTCATCAAGAAAAATATGCAAAAGAACTTGTTAAAAAGTTCGGTTTGAAGAATTGCAAAAAGACATACATACCAATGTCAAATTCTTCGAAGCTAGACAAAGATGAAGGAGGAAAGAAAGTCGACCAAAAACTATACGGGAGTATCATTGGTTCACTTCTTTATCTTACTACATCAAGACCTGACATATTATTTAGTGTTTGCATTTGTGCTAGGTTTCAATCGGATCCTAAAGAATCTCATCTAAGTGCTGCAAAACGTATCATTAAATATGTTGCAACTTCTGCTAAGCTTGGTCTATGGTATCCCAAAGAAGGAGACTTTACTCTTCTTGGATATTCAGACATAGATCTTGCAGGTTGCGGAGTTGATAGAAAGAGCACTTTCGGTACTTGTCAATTACTTGGTAACAGGGCAGTATCTTGGTTTTCAATGAAGCAAAGTACCGTAGCTCTTTCAACAGCTGAAGCAGAATATGTAGCTCTTGGAAGTTGCTCTTCTCAAATACTTTGGATAAAACAACAACTACGAGACTTTGGTATCGAAGACTTGTTGACACCTAAATTTTGGCGGCTCATTTGCATTGTCTGCATTTTGTTGAACCGGTGGCGGATGGGTTCAAATTAGATGGATCAGGCTCATGAAACGAGCAAGTTGGCCCAAGCCCATATTTTTAATGATCGAAAATTATCTTGTGGGAAAATAGAAATTTCGAAATTTTGGAACCGGGATATATATATATATTGGATAGGGCAGATGTGTGAAGCAATATTATGGCTTATCTTTGCAAGATTTGAAGTTAAAGAATAATTCTATTGTAATCTTGAATATTGATAAGTTGGTGAAAAATATTGCGGATGTAAATTTGAATGGGAAATTGAAAGCCTATCTCCTTCCCTCTATAAAAGGCTGTACGTACGTGAAAGTTTGGGGGGGTGGCTTTTCTTGGGGAATCAAAAGAAAAAAACACACAAAGGGAGAAAGAGGGGTTTCGGTTTTAGGGGGAGAACACAAAAGAAAGAAAAGAAAGTCAGAGAGAGGACGTGCAGAGCAGAGGGGAGTTTTCTTGAAAAAAAAGCAAAAAGTAGAGACAAAAAAGGACTGCAGAAGCAGTGAAAAGGAAGGAGGTGTGCGGCTGCAAAAGGGGAGGAAATGGAAAAGTAAAAGCAGAAGAAAAAAGCTTTTACTGTTCTTCTTCTTCAGCAACCTGCCTCCCGATCGACGTTGAAGACTGCCGTGCCTGAACCTCGCTCCGCCGCTTTCACCCGTCAGCACCGCCGTCCGCCACGAAGACCCGAAGACCGCACGCCTCACCCGCGACCTGTGCGCGCCACCGCCGCCTGCTCCACCCAGATCTGATCAAGCTCGGAGCCCCAAATCGACGCTCCACCGGTCCCCGCCGTCCCAGGAGCCCCGAACTGGCGCACACCTCGGCCCTCCTCGCGTCAACCGCGAGCCATCCTCGGACGAGCCCGCTCCGCTTGAGATCCACCCCGACGCCATCAAATCCGACGGCCTGCACGACCCAGCCCGAGCAACCCGACGTCCGAGCAATCCCCCATCTGCTGCCCCGGTCGCCGGCTTCTCTCTACTAGCGCTGCGCTCGCACCACCGATCTCCACAGTCACCGATTCCGCGCCGGCCACTGCACCGGCGTCTCCTTCGCCAACCCGTCGCCGTTCATCCGCGAAGCCCCGCGCCGGAGGCCGCCGCGCCTCAGCAACCGCTTCCGCTTCGCTCGCCGCCGCTGTGACGCTCGCTCAGTCTCTCTCTGCCCGCCGGTCTGCGATCCTGAGCCGATCCCGACGCCGGCCACTGCACCGGCGTCTCCTTCGCCGGAGCTCCGGTGACCCGTCGCGCCTCACCGCCGCCCTCAGCCACCTTCGTCGGATTGCCCAGCCCTATCCATTGGAGACCCACGAGCTTGCGTGGGAAAAAAGGAAAAAAGGAAAACAAAAAGGGAAAAATAAAATAAATTTGGGTAGTTCATTTTCTTTACATTTTTCTTTTTCATTTATTTTATTTTATGTCATCTATCCTTTTAAGTTTAGTTATTTAAATTGGAACTATGGATGTCAATATTTAGGCGTTTGCTATAGGGATTTTGCCTAAAACTATTGTAATTATTAATTTGACCCGTAAGACGTCGGGTCATTTTTTTAATTATATTAATTTTTGGGCATTTTGTTTATAGTATATGAATTGTTGAATTAATTTAATTATTAATTTGATCCGTAAGATTTCGGATTAGATTTTTAATTATTTTGATTTTTTGTCGTGATGTTCAGGGTTAAAAGTAATCGTTAATTTGACCCGTGAGATAATGGGTTATTTTTTCGTTTATTTTAATCCTTTATTTTTTTGAATATCTTGCTTGTTAGATTTAATATTTATTTTAGAAAATCACTAAGAAAAATCAAAAAGACATTTGGATTAGGATTTCAATTGATTCTAGAATATTTCTGGTTATTTTGCATATCTAGAATAGGGATTTTATTTCGAATTTAGAAAACACAAAACAAATGCATTCATTTAGGTTGTTAGTTTTTATTCGAATTGCACGTTTAATTACGTGTTAGTTTTAATTTCGAATTTCATAAAGAAAAGCAAAAAAAAATCATTGTGCATATTAGGTTCATTGCATGCTTGATTTTATTTAGATAGATCTTTTTAGATAAGTTAATTTTTAATCTAGCTAAATCTCATCTTTGCATTCGAATTTCATGAAATACAAAAATTGTTTTAGCATAGGTTAATTTCAATTTTTATGATAGATTGCATTTTTAAAAGTAGAAACATCAAATGCACATCATTTAGTTTATTTAAGTTCATCTAATTAGAACTTTCATGTCATTAGATTAAGCCATTTAATAAATGTCACGTGACATATAGCTTGCATATTAAATTGCATAAAACATGTCATTTTAGTTTAAATAATTTGGTATGTCATTGCATCGCGTTGCATGTCATTATAATTAGATCATTTAGATTGCATTTAATTATTGCATTTCTTCATGTCATATAGTTTAGGTCATGTCGTCATTTCATATTAGAATAGCAACATGCATTGCATAGGTCATGATTTTTAAAGCGAAAACAAAAAAAAAAAAATTGATTGCTTGTTAATTAGGAATCATATCTAGGATTGTTGATGTGAATTCTAAGTTAACATTGCAGATGCTTTCGTTGCTTTAAGGTATGCTTTTTGCATTATTTAAATTGCTTTCTTGATGTGTTAAATTGGTGGTATGCGCACATGTATGATCACCTCACATGTTAGGAAGCTCAATTAAAATCAAATCAAGCTGCTTGCCAAACATTTTTTCTAAAGAATGGTACCGAAAAGGGCATTAGAGAAATCTAGTGTAACCAAGTCCCCGTACCCATAGTCTCTGGTTCGTAGGAGTAAAGTAAATCTCCCGTTGCTTTACTTAGGTGTCTAATCAACCTACCCTAAACTGATTAGTGGCGACTCCTAGATAATGATCATTTGCATGTTAAATCCTAAGTCGCGATTTGGTATGGGCTTGGGAGAGCCTGAGCTAAGCTTAAAGGCTTAGTAGTCCATTAACCTAGTTTTAGGTGGCTTTTGGCAAACCCGAAAAATTGGGTCGCGACAGCTTGGCGACTCCGCTGGGGACTTGTGTTAAAACATTTAGTGGACTTAGGCCAATTTTTCTTTAAAAATGTTTTTGTTTGGCAGCAAGGATCCCAGGTATGTCCCTAATATTTTTAAGGTGTTAAATGTTTTTGCAGATGGGAGGTATAAGGGGAGTAGTCTTTGCTAACCTTTGTCATGTAGGTTGGAGTGTGGGATGAATGCTTTATTTTTCCCAATTAGAAGTGATGTTTGCATTTAAACTGTTGTGCATGCTTTATTGCTTTAGCACCACACTATTTGCACACACAACCTGCGGTCCGACCTGAGCTGCGATAGGATCTCTAGGATGGTGTTGAGAAGTATTCTTCCTCTAAAGCGAGACTGCTATGTAGAGGTTGACCTTCTCTTCCCCGAAAGTTTTTCATGGTGTTGAAATGTGTTTTGTCCATATCCGCGAGACTGCGTGACTATTGGACATTCCATTCGACTGAGCCCGGAGTTAAGAGGACCTGAAGTTAATGCGAGACTGCAACGATCAGATCACCCTCTTAGCTCCACTTTGTTAAGCCTTTTAGATAGAAATCGAGCCTCACGTCTCATGCGATGTGTCTATGTGATTGCCATTGATTTTCCTTGGTAAAGTAAGTCTTCTATCCCTATACCATGCAATTTATTTTGTTGTATTTTTGGGTTGGTTCATGACAATTTAGGTCAATCATTGATTTAATTCCTTTGTCAATTAGAAATGAAATGAGGAAATTGCCATGCAATGAATCATTTGGAAAATAACAAAAAAAAAAACTTTGGAGAATTTGTCTGCAATTCATGTCTAGGACATTTGATCTCACTAGGGTGTCTATTTTTCCAACTCTCTTTAGGAAATGCCCTTTTTGTACGAACTTTTCATGAATAGATAAAAAAAAATGGAAAAATCAATTAGATCATTGTCATGGATTGACTTTCTATTTACCCTTATGCTTACATGTTCCCATTCATTTGAATCAGGTGATTATGGGGCGATCTCGCTCACCCATCTGTTCATGATCAAGAGCTAAAATGACGAATAAAAAGAGCTAATCTCGTCAAGCAATAGTGTTGCGATCTATATTCGATGAGAAATTGTGTCTCCAAGAAGAGAGTCAAGAAGACTTTTTGAATCGTCTCATTTTCCCGAGATAGCCGAATTTAATGCCATCATGAAGAGACTAACGATATATCTAGATGGAAGAATATCTCGCCTGAATGGTTCGCATTACAAGATCAAGCAGGGTGAAAAATTCAAGTACACATGATTCATGGTCCTAAGTAATTCCATCTCCTCATTTAATTAGGGGCATGCACCTTCCCCTGCGTGGGAATTTTTATCGCTCTTTAGGGATTGGTTTTGTTTTAAGAACATGATGGGGTACACCAAACTAGCCCGGTGACGATATCCAACAATGAAAAGAAAATATCAAACCATGGAGAAAATCTAAGGACCGGGTTTCTTCATGCTTCCTCATCCAAAATATTTAAAAAAAAAAAAATCATTTTTCAAGCAATTTCCAAAAGCATGCATTAGGTTACCCTTGTTTGTTTTTCTAACTCATTTACTTCATGTCTCAGAGTATAATAGAGAGGCATTTGAAAATAATGCGTCAATTTCCAGTGATAGTTCGCCCGTTGATTTGGGAACATGCATCCGAAGGAAAATAGACATGAGGGCAAAGGATCATTTCCTAGCCGATTGTAATGACATCTCCCAAGAGTGAAGAAAATCATATTGATTCCAAAGTGTGATATGTGATACCTCTCATAATAATTGGTGTCAGATGTCATTTTCGAAGGCCAAATGAAGTTTCTCATTTCCATGAGAAAATGATGAAACAAGTCAAAAGAAGATCATCCGTCTTGGATGAAATGGATACATTGCGTTCATGAATATAATTAATTTCGGAATTGACACTTTTGTTCTTTTTCTTGCAGATGAAGAATTGGGGCACTACAGATTCTAGTAATGACATGACTGAGACAAAATCTTGATCCGAGCCAAAATAGTTATGCAATTTGAATTTACTCTGATATTGCATAGTATCCTATTCATGCACGTTCTCTTGTGCAGGGGCAAAAGCGGGTCTCCACTTTTGATGGACAGGGATGATCCAAAGATATCCATTGCTGAGGCAATTCTTTTGTGAAGCAATTCCCCTAAATGAGTGCTTAAAATCATGTTTTGAGTGCAATAAATTGTTTGTTTTGAAGTAACAAACTCTTTTCATGCTTAAAGTTGCTAGACTCTTTTGAAAAGGGAATTTTCATATTGATTTAGCTCACCAATTTCATGTGGAGATTTGTCAAGATAGACAATTCAATAAAGTGACATCAATGCTTAAGAATGCGAAATGAGACGTGTCAGGATGATGAAAGGCAAGCCATATTCTATACACAGTCCCATACTTATACACTTTTGAGATGAGTGTAGGAAGTTCCATATTTGCAAGGTAAAGAGTTCTCTCGCAAAAGGTACGATGACCGAAATGATGAGAGACAATTCATTTTTCTATCCCAAATACTACAGGTGATCCATTGCTTAACCTTTTTGAGCCTATACACTTATGGATTCTTTTCAAATTACCCCTGTCAAGAACCACCTCACATTGGGGCATATTGGAGGGTAAGACAATACCATAAGGTGAAAAAAAATGGATTGAAATTTTCTTGCTCTCACTTGCATCAATCTTCAAGTTATGCTATTACATTGAATTCATGTGTTAATTTAAGTGCCTTAGGATGACGAAGAGCATTTCTTTCCATATCCTATACACTTATATCCTTTGCATAGCCCACTTGAGCCTGCAATTTCATTTCTTTAAACCCAGTTGATGATCATCCCCCACACTGGGGCAAGGCAAAAAGCAGATGAAGACTCTTGAAAAGTTCTAGTGTCATTTAAAGTGTAATTGCTTGACGCATACATTATGCGTAAGAATTGAATTCAAAATAGAACTAAGGAGCATGAAAAAGCAGTGTGCCTGGTAAAAGCAAGGCCGATGCCCATGAAAAAAGAAGTGAAGAAAAAATGCATGAGAACTAGGGGCATAAAAAGTAGTGTGCCTGGTAAAAGCAAGGCCAATGCCCATAGATGAAAAAAGAAAGTCAAGGTAGGTGACTGTCAATTGTAAGGGTTGAATCCCAATGGAGCAATACTCAAAGAACTCAAATGCCGAGTTTTTATAATCAATGGGGCACTTCATGAAGACAATCCCCGATGGTGAAAAAGAAAAGTGGTGGCAATGCCAAGATGATCATCAACTCTCATCTTTTACACACTTTTTGAGCCTAATGATCATTTCATTTCTCAACCCATGAACCCAACCTACGTTACGTCCCTTACAAAGTCTCTTCAGATTAGGGCACTTGAATTAACGTAGGAGTTCATATGATTATAAGCATCGCTTGAAGAAGTGCGAGCAAGATTATTTCTTTCTCATTTTTGCTGTTCTTGACTTGTAAACCCAGAGATGATTGCGAAGCTGTTTTTTTCAAAAGCCTTGACTCAAAGAGTCTCCTTTGTTAAGCCGTTGTCCAAACCCACATTATGGTCCCTGTTAAAGACCTCTCAGATTGGTAAGATCGTACTGCTTGCGAGAATACTTGGACCCATGTCGATATGATGAAATTGAGTGATTCTCATAAAATAACCATTCTAAATGAGAGTGAGTGAAAGTCCTTTCTAACTGAAAGTCTCTCATTTAGTATTCTTAAGAAATCCATGTCATGAGTGAAAATTGTCTTGAATGATAATTCTCTTTAGTAGAAATTCGGATGATGCAAAAGTCATTATGCATGAATCTTGATTGAATTAATAAAAGCTTCAATAGATTTTAAAGTTTGCATTCCAGAATAGCCTTAATTGCTTATTTATTTGGTGAATGCATTTTTGCTCTAATCATGTCTGACATATAATGTTTTCTTAAAGACCCAAGAGCTCCCAACATTCAAGTTCTTTTCAAGATGCCTCATGATATGAGGAGATGAGAAACCATCATGAGTATTCAATGTGCATCCTTAATGTTCCAAAATTTATTTCTACTAGGAGGTGAGAAGCCTCCACAGGATATCTAAGTTCTAAAAGACATATCCCAAAGAATCAGAGATATCATCAGGTAAGTATATCTCTGCCCATTCTCGACACTTGACTCGGTCAAGCTGTTCCTTTAAAATTGACCTGGCGTGTTCGTAGTCCAGAGTCCCTCCTTTTAAATTGACCTGGCGTGCTTTCGTAACCCAGAGTCTTTTTATATTATCCTGGCGTGCTTTCGTAGCCCAAGGCCCAGGAGACATATCCCTAATGAGCAGAGATGTCATCAGGTAAGCATATCTCTATCTATACCTTAAATACTTGTCATTGTACAGGTATTTTCGTTTTTAAGTAATTTGACACTCGATAGAGTTGTCCCTAAAGATTTTTCTCCAGATTGCAACGCCGGGCGACCGAAGAATGGTTCGGGTCCTAGCCAAGCAAAACCCCGTTTAGGCGACCGTAGAGTAATGTACGGGTCCTAGACAAAACTTTATTTCCCTATTCAGGCGACCGTAGAGTAATGTACGGGTCCTGGAAGGTAAAACCCCGTTTAGGCGACCGTAGAATGGTACGGGTCCTAGAAAAAACTTTATTTCCCTATTCAGGCGACCGTAGAGTAATGGTACGGGTCCTAGAAGCTAAATCTCCGTTTAGGCGACCGTAGAATGGTACGGGTCCTAGACACAACCAAATTCTGTCATACTAGGCGACCGTAGAATGGTACGGGTCCTAGGAAAGCAGTTTTCTTTATAAAGTCATGTTACTATTCTAGGCGACCGTAAAATGGTACGGGTCCTAGGAAAGCAGTTTTCTTTATAAAGTCATGTTACTATTCTAGGCGACCGTAAAATGGTACGGGTCCTAGGAAAGCAGACCTGTAGAATGGTACGGGTCCTGGACATATAACACCAATCTATCTTGAATCATTTTACCCTCCTTGAAGGTAAGATATTTCGGGTAGGTTCTTTTGACATCTCAGTCTGGATCTGGATGTCTTAATTCTTGTCGTTGAACATTTCACTTGGATGTGAATGTTCTTCTCGAGCTCAATGTTTCGATTCATTACCTGTTTGACTCCTCAAGGAGCCTGAGTGAGAGTTGGGTATCTGTGAAGTAAATAGGGATTTATCGTGTACCTCAAGACGCTTTACCGCACTGACTGGTAAGTAATTGCAGGTATTTTCATTCCTTTCGCATCATGCATTTGCATTAGCATTTCCATGCATAATATAAATTGCATTTTAAAATGGGATTCATTTTTCGACAAAAAATTTAAAAAAAATCAAAAATCAAAATGTATGTGTTGGTCAAAATTTAGGTCTCAATTTATCTTTGAAGGCAACCTCTTCGAGCTCACCGTCAAAGAGGGGCAGCTGTTGACACCTAAATTTTGGCAGCTCATTTGCATTGTCTGCATTTTGTTGAACCGGTGGCGGATGGGTTCAAATTAGATGGATCAGGCTCATGAAACGAGCAAGTTGGCCCAAGCCCATATTTTTAATGATCGAAAATTATCTTGTGGGAAAATAGAAATTTCGAAATTTTGGAACCGGGATATATATATATATTGGATAGGGCAGATGTGTGAAGCAATATTATGGCTTATCTTTGCAAGATTTGAAGTTAAAGAATAATTCTATTGTAATCTTGAATATTGATAAGTTGGTGAAAAATATTGCGGATGTAAATTTGAATGGGAAATTGAAAGCCTATCTCCTTCCCTCTATAAAAGGCTGTACGTACGTGAAAGTTTGGGGGGGTGGCTTTTCTTGGGGAATCAAAAGAAAAAAACACACAAAGGGAGAAAGAGGGGTTTCGGTTTTAGGGGGAGAACACAAAAGAAAGAAAAGAAAGTCAGAGAGAGGACGTGCAGAGCAGAGGGGAGTTTTCTTGAAAAAAAAGCAAAAAGTAGAGACAAAAAAGGACTGCAGAAGCAGTGAAAAGGAAGGAGGTGTGCGGCTGCAAAAGGGGAGGAAATGGAAAAGTAAAAGCAGAAGAAAAAAGCTTTTACTGTTCTTCTTCTTCAGCAACCTGCCTCCCGATCGACGTTGAAGACTGCCGTGCCTGAACCTCGCTCCGCCGCTTTCACCCGTCAGCACCGCCGTCCGCCACGAAGACCCGAAGACCGCACGCCTCACCCGCGACCTGTGCGCGCCACCGCCGCCTGCTCCACCCAGATCTGATCAAGCTCGGAGCCCCAAATCGACGCTCCACCGGTCCCCGCCGTCCCAGGAGCCCCGAACTGGCGCACACCTCGGCCCTCCTCGCGTCAACCGCGAGCCATCCTCGGACGAGCCCGCTCCGCTTGAGATCCACCCCGACGCCATCAAATCCGACGGCCTGCACGACCCAGCCCGAGCAACCCGACGTCCGAGCAATCCCCCATCTGCTGCCCCGGTCGACGGCTTCTCTCTACCAGCGCTGCGCTCGCACCACCGATCTCCACAGTCACCGATTCCGCGCCGGCCACTGCACCGGCGTCTCCTTCGCCAACCCGTCGCCGTTCATCCGCGAAGCCCCGCGCCGGAGGCCGCCGCGCCTCTGCAACCGCTTCCGCTTCGCTCGCCGCCGCTGTGACGCTCGCTCAGTCTCTCTCTGCCCGCCGGTCTGCGATCCTGAGCCGATCCCGACGCCGGCCACTGCACCGGCGTCTCCTTCGCCGGAGCTCCGGTGACCCGTCGCGCCTCACCGCCGCCCTCAGCCACCTTCGTCGGATTGCCCAGCCCTATCCATTGGAGACCCACGAGCTTGCGTGGGAAAAAAGGAAAAAAGGAAAACAAAAAGGGAAAAATAAAATAAATTTGAGTAGTTCATTTTCTTTACATTTTTCTTTTTCATTTATTTTATTTTATGTCATCTATCCTTTTAAGTTTAGTTATTTAAATTGGAACTATGGATGTCAATATTTAGGCGTTTGCTATAGGGATTTTGCCTAAAACTATTGTAATTATTAATTTGACCCGTAAGACGTCGGGTCATTTTTTTAATTATATTAATTTTTGGGCATTTTGTTTATAGTATATGAATTGTTGAATTAATTTAATTATTAATTTGATCCGTAAGATTTCGGATTAGATTTTTAATTATTTTGATTTTTTGTCGTGATGTTCAGGGTTAAAAGTAATCGTTAATTTGACCCGTGAGATAATGGGTTATTTTTTCGTTTATTTTAATCCTTTATTTTTTTGAATATCTTGCTTGTTAGATTTAATATTTATTTTAGAAAATCACTAAGAAAAATCAAAAAGACATTTGGATTAGGATTTCAATTGATTCTAGAATATTTCTGGTTATTTTGCATATCTAGAATAAGGATTTTATTTCGAATTTAGAAAACACAAAACAAATGCATTCATTTAGGTTGTTAGTTTTTATTCGAATTGCACGTTTAATTACGTGTTAGTTTTAATTTCGAATTTCATAAAGAAAAGCAAAAAAAAATCATTGTGCATATTAGGTTCATTGCATGCTTGATTTTATTTAGATAGATCTTTTTAGATAAGTTGATTTTTAATCTAGCTAAATCTCATCTTTGCATTCGAATTTCATGAAATACAAAAATTGTTTTAGCATAGGTTAATTTCAATTTTTATGATAGATTGCATTTTTAAAAGTAGAAACATCAAATGCACATCATTTAGTTTATTTAAGTTCATCTAATTAGAACTTTCATGTCATTAGATTAAGCCATTTAATAAATGTCACGTGACATATAGCTTGCATATTAAATTGCATAAAACATGTCATTTTAGTTTAAATAATTTGGTATGTCATTGCATCGCGTTGCATGTCATTATAATTAGATCATTTAGATTGCATTTAATTATTGCATTTCTTCATGTCATATAGTTTAGGTCATGTCGTCATTTCATATTAGAATAGCAACATGCATTGCATAGGTCATGATTTTTAAAGCGAAAAAAAATTGATTGCTTGTTAATTAGGAATCATATCTAGGATTGTTGATGTGAATTCTAAGTTAACATTGCAGATGCTTTCGTTGCTTTAAGGTATGCTTTTTGCATTATTTAAATTGCTTTCTTGATGTGTTAAATTGGTGGTATGCGCACATGTATGATCACCTCACATGTTAGGAAGCTCAATTAAAATCAAATCAAGCTGCTTGCCAAACATTTTTTCTAAAGAATGGTACCGAAAAGGGCATTAGAGAAATCTAGTGTAACCAAGTCCCCGTACCCATAGTCTCTGGTTCGTAGGAGTAAAGTAAATCTCCCGTTGCTTTACTTAGGTGTCTAATCAACCTACCCTAAACTGATTAGTGGCGACTCCTAGATAATGATCATTTGCATGTTAAATCCTAAGTCGCGATTTGGTATGGGCTTGGGAGAGCCTGAGCTAAGCTTAAAGGCTTAGTAGTCCATTAACCTAGTTTTAGGTGGCTTTTGGCAAACCCGAAAAATTGGGTCGCGACAAGACTCTTGTACCGAGATCAAATGTGACAATACCAGTGCAATCAATCTTACAAAGAATCCAATTCTTCACTCAAGAGCAAAGCATATAGAGATTCGACATCATTTTATTAGAGATCATGTTCAAAATGGAGAAGTCTTGATACAGTTTATCGACTTAAAGAATCAACTGGCAGACATTTTCACAAAGCCGCTTGAGAAAAATTTATTTGAGTCTATTTGTTCAAGACTCAACATTTTATCTCTTGAAGATTGATAAAACTCAGATTCAGGAACTAAATCTGAAAAGAATCAGACTCAAAAGTTCAGACTCAGAAGACCAAAGGTTACGACTATAAGTTATTTCAATTATAATACTTTTATTCGTTTAAACTGACATCTCGAAAAGGTAAGACCGCCTATTAATCTCTAATTGATATTATTAAGGCAGTTTTTTTTTTTTTGAAAAAGATGGTTATCCATTTTAAAAAGGCAGTTACTTTGAAAAGACATTTTTATTTTTTCCTTTTTGTGACGTTTCAAATACCCCGTATCGATTGCCTTTTATACAGTTCCTCTTCTTCTTCTCTTTTTACCTAAAAACCCTAGAGCACAAATTTTCACTCTCTGAGATTTTCTTTCGAAGTTCAACTCTTAAAGCTCTCACCTTTCTCGCGATACGAGTGTGAAAATTCTCTCAAAGACAATGACAATGACAATGTCGCATCAAAGAAAGTCATCGAGAATTGCAAGCAGGGGACCACAAGGTTTGTGTGAGGGGCCTACGCACTTCGATCTTACTGAAGAAGGAGACTCTCCAAGTGGACAGGTGCATCAACATTCTCAACCGCGCACTTCCTCTCCTGCTAGATCACATGATCGTGATCCTCAACTTGCAGAGGAAAACATTATCGAGGATATAAATCCAGTAAGATCTCTTAAGCCAGCATTTACTTACAGGCTTTACTCTGCTCTGAAAGAAGGGGGTTCTGCAATGACGTTTATTGATGAGTTTCTAAAAGAAAAGGGCTATAAGAATGAGACTCATTTTCTAAGTGTGATGGAACGTTTGGGTGTTGTTCTTGTTGGAACAGCGGCAAAGACTTTCGCTAACTTTCCGAGTGATCCACGATTTGGTGGTGTAAATCAGCCTGAAAGGAAAGACGATGATGAAAAAATGTTCGTGCATTTTAAGCCAAGAATGGGTGTGGCTGCAAATCTTCGAGGAAAGAGGGAAGAATTATTTTGGTCGGAGAAACATAAAAAGGTTTATTCTAAGTTGCTGAAGCGTGGGGTTATGAACCCAAGAACTGTGGACTTTGATTTTCTCGATATGTTAAACATCAATCTGAGAGAGAAGTTTGAGAAACTTCAACTTGATCGATTCTGTACTGAGTTAGAGACTGCTCATTCTGAACTGACCGCATATTTTTATTCGAATCTTACTTTTCTTGATGCAAACAGTTTTTCATTCAGCGTGAGAGATAAGGAGTATGTGGTTGACGTAGATACTCTTGCTGACGTTATTGGTGTGGAAAGAGGAGCTTTCCAATCTATTTCGGTGTCCGTTAGCCATGCAACCTTGGAGCTTGCAAAAGATAGAATCGCAGAAGGACACCTCTCGTATATGAGGATGAGTGCATCAAACATTTTGCTTCATAAAGATTGTGATTAACTGTCTCAGACCCAAGTCAACATCAAAGACAGATGTCTCAAATTCTAAAGCAAAATTGATGTACGCCATCAAAATCGGTCATAAGTTTTCCTTGCCTCACACGATCATGTTTCACATGTATAGGTCCATGGCTAAGGACAATGGCAAACTTCCTTATTCTACTCTCATCTCTCGTTTATTCAGACATCTGAATATTCAGCCTCCCAAAATTCTGTGTGCGAGAACCATTGATCAAATGGTAATAGGACTGGAAATGATTACAAAGATACGTCTGAAAGAACTCAGCAATAAGCTAGAGCGATTCAAGGAGAAAACCCTTGTCAAAGCCAGACAAAACTCTGCTATTGCGAAGAGAAAAGGAAAAGATCCCATGACTGGTCCTACCAAGAGAAGGCGAGCAATCATCTTACAAGATGAAGATGATGAGGACAACATTCCTATCTCTGCTTTTGTTTCCCAGCATCTTGTTCCTGAGTCAGCAGAACAAGAACATCAAGTCGGAGGAGAGACTGAGAAAGGGAATCAGGAGAAGGAATCTTTGAGGAAAGGAGAAGAAGAAGACACTGCAAGAGCAGACCCACAGAAGCAGACAGAAGAACAACCTGAAGAAGAAGGTCGTGGAGATTCTCCAGCAAAAAAGGAGGCTCAAGAACATCATGACACTGAAGAAGCATCTCAACAAGAAGAATACTTCTCTCCATCAGAAGGCACTGAAACAGGGGGAGATGTTCCTAGAGAAAGTATTCATCTTTTAACTTTTACAAGTGCAAGTGTCAGTCGTTCTCCTGTTGGTGCAGAGGATGTCTATGCTTCTCAATTTCCTGAGGAAGACTTTGAGGCATCATCTCCAAATGTTGACCTTCCTGCTGATGTTCGCTCAACTAGCTTTACTCCACAATCTGATCATGCTGAAGCAAGCACACAAACTGAAAAATCAGGAGACTTTGGAAGATTGCTTGAAATTCTTTTGGAGCTTAAAGGTCAGGTCTATGCATTAGGATGTGAATTTCAGGCTCTGCAGAATGAGAATCGTGCCATGTCCATCTCTTTGCAAGATCAAATTCAAAATATTCATCTTCAGATTCAGGCAACTGCCAAAGGCACGGCTCTAGCACAATTGCAGGAGGATTTGAAGAAGCTGGAGGACACTGTCAAGTCAATGGGAGATTTTCAACTCGTTCGCATTTCTAGAGCATCTTGAATTTTTCACCTTTTTATGCTGACAAAAAGGGGGGAGAAGTTTTGCAGATTTTCAATTTTCAACTTTCATCTTTTGAACTTATTTTGAATAATTTTCAATATTTTGATGTGGTTGTGATTGACTTTATCTTTTGTTTGGATTATTGGACTGCCTTGAACTTTGGATTGCTTGCTTATTATTGCAGTACTTTAAGCTAAGCTATTGATTTAGATAAAGATAACTGATAAATATCTGTACATGACTAACTTGTTTTCTGTGGATGCAGATCTGTCATTATCTTTATCCTAACCTATTATGAGATATATTTGCTAGCTTAAATGTTGTATTGCAGGGCGATAGTATCCAAATCTGCAGGAAAGTTTTGTCACTATAAAAAATGGGGAGATTGTTAGAGAAATCCTCTTAAGGTATTTTGAAGTCGACAAAACGTTTCCATTAGTCTAGTCTGAAGACTTGCAAGACTCTATTGACAAAGTCTGAAGATCTCCAGACTCAAGTTTCAAAGTCTACTCTCATGGACAGTTTCCAGACCAACGAAGTTAAAGTCCTATTCTGATCAATTTAAGTATGGTTTTGATTCTAATGGTTATGGAATATCTCACGACTGGAATTAGCACTTCAAGATCTTTTATTCGTATTCGAATAAACTAGATTCTCTAGATCCGCAATTTATATTTGGAAGGTTCTACTTTTGGAAACCGAGATCCTGATTGTATGAGCGAGCAGGATTGTTGGGCTATCGTCATTTTCCTTGAAGAGCTCGAGATCTCTCTAATTGATTCTGTCCAACGGGTTGATTGGAAGAACTTCTTTGGAAGGTGCCAACAGTAATGAAGGCGTGAAGAAGTATTTAAGGGAGACGCTCAAGTTGTTCAAGAGTGCGAGATATAAGAATTTCAAAGTCTGAATCTCTTTGTTCTTTTGTGATCTTATTCTTCGAGCTATACTTATAATAAAAAGAGAGACTGAATTTTGGTGAGACCTTGAGGAAGTATAGTAGAGTCTCTACACTGTTGAATCAAGGGCGTGAGACTGTAAATTCTCTTTTTGATTCTTAGTGAAATCCAGCCAGTGGGCTATC
The DNA here is from genome assembly GCA_007663325.1 of Eucalyptus pauciflora. Lineage (NCBI taxonomy): Eukaryota > Viridiplantae > Streptophyta > Magnoliopsida > Myrtales > Myrtaceae > Eucalyptus > Eucalyptus pauciflora. The sequence goes on from VMYD01000358.1 coordinate 1,304,576, forward strand.
CGTGCGGGAGAGTGGACGTAGGCTTGGTCTAAGCCGAACCACTATAAACTTGGAGTCTTGATTCTCTATCCCTAATCCTTTTACTTTACATTGCATTCTCATACATCGATTATTGTCTTCAATCTCTTAGTCCATCATCCAATAAAAAGTCTATATATTCTGTTACGTTTTATAAAATCATCTTAATCACCTATTCACCCCCCTCTAAGTGCTCGTACTAGTTCTATCAATCTCTTCATTATTGTGATGGTTGTGGGGCTTATTCATAATATCTTGGAGTTGTTGTTTCAAACAGCGAAGTTGCTTATTGCCGTTTGCAAATTTTCTTTGACTCCATATAGCAAGGGCACCTGAAACAGTCTTGATTTTCTCTGAAATTATAGGGTTGGACCGTGGATTGGAGTGCCAGGATTCAGCTATAATCTGACGGCATTCTTGATCCTGAAGCCAGAAAGCCTCAAAGGTGAACCTTCTTCTCCTTTTGATATATTTGGCGTCTGTTATGAGTAAAAGTGGATTGTGATCCGAGGCCAAGGCAGGTAATACAAACACCTCAGCTGCTAGAAAAGCTAAATGCCAGTCCATTGTACAAAGAGCACGATCCAATTTTTCCTTAATTAACTCCTCTCCCTCTCTATTGTTAATCCAAGTGTATGCACAGCCTTTGCTTGCAACCTCCATAAAAGAACAGGTATCTATAAAAGCACAAAAAGACCTCAAACGATAGGGATCCGCTTGGCGCTTACCTGTTTTCTCCCAATGGTAAAGGAGTTCATTAAAATCTCCGACACACACCTAAGGTAAAGTATTGTAATCGCTAATTTGGCGTAACTCTTCCCATATGTATTGTCTTTGATTGTACATCGAAGGGGCATGAACACAAGTGAGACGCATGGTCAACTTAGTTTCCTTATCCGTGCAGATCATATCTAGGTAGTATGCTGATTGATGTTCAAGAGATATGGAGACTCCTTCATTCCAAAACACTGCCAATCCTCCTGCTGTCCTGATAGGCTCTTCTAGTAGACAGTTTGTAAATTTGAATCTCTTCTGGATTCTGAGCAGCACTGGATTTTGGTTCTTTATTTCCATCAAAAAAACTACATGGGGCTTTTCATGGGCCACTAGGGCCCTTAGGGCTCGAACTGTCAGGGGATTGCCCAAACCCCGACAGTTCCAGCTTAAGATCTTCATTTGTCTTGGGGTGGCTGATTCGGGCTAGCCACCACAGCCCATTCGTTTGGTTCTTCAGCCGCAAAAATTGGAGTATCCATCATATGCAAGTCATCAAAAGCCTCTGGCCCCTAAGGTTATTAGCTCATAAGGATTGTACCGTTTTGCTTTCTTTGTGGGACTTGCTTTGGATATTGATTGAGTATCTTTAACTTTCTTATGTTTTGGAACACCAACTGCATCAAGTGATTGATCTTGGACGTGTGTTGCTGTAGGGGTATGAGCAGGAGATGGTAAGATTCCCTTTGAAGGGCCTGACTGATATCGCCATTGAAGTGGTTCAGCTAAGGTAAGAATAGGTTGTTCTGGAGGAGGCTTAATAGTTGCCTTTCCCTTATCCTTGTTGTGCTGGTCCACAGGCATTAGCAGGTTCAGTGGTTGAGGAGTTTCCGGTATGATTTTTGCTGTGTCCTCTGTATTGTTGTTCTGCTCATAAAAAACCACCCAAAAGGGGTTGTGCTCCTTAACTTCGACGCGGAGCCATTGGCCATAATAACGATTTTCTCTATTATCCATTTTCTCTTCATCGTAAGGAAATCTTTTACAATGCATAGCATAATGACCAAGGACTCCACATGAATAGCAGAAATGGGATAGTTTTTCATATTGGAAATCTACCCATATATTTTTCCCTTCTACTCAAATCAGATGGCCTGGTTTCAGAGGGTCGTGAAGATTGACTTCCACCCGTGCCCTCCCTACTCTGTAGGTACCATCTCTGGCTTCTAGTTTAACTTCTAGCACTTTCCCCACATGTCTCATTGCTCTATTGATCATATTCTCAGTACATCTCTCTAAAGGGAGACCAAATATCTGAACCCAGAAAGCACATGTTGTAAAATCATAGCAATGGAGAGATGTATTCGGTAGCCAGGGCTTGAGAATTACAAGGTGTTGTGAGAACAGCCAAGGTCCATTTTCTAACACTCGTAGCTTGTCGGCTTCCTTAGTAAATTTAGTGACATATAATCCCAACTCAGGTTGGGAAATTTCAACATTTTCTGTACGCCAAGCACGTCTCATGGTATTTTGGAAAGCTTGTAAATTGATCGAGGGGTTAGATAGGATTTTACCTACCAAAATAAGTTTGCATTCTTCTAACTTCTCTGTTGGGGCAGCCTCATCGCAGATTTCAACTTGCTGTTCAGGCCAAAGGCGACCCAATCTTTGGCATAGAGCTGCCAGTCGAGCATCTTCGTCCAAGTTGGAGTGTTCCATTTGCAACACGACAGAAACAGGGCAGCTTCAGCTGGGATAATTTGGATTGACAAGGAGGGCCATAACTTCGAAGATAAAGGGCTGTGACAGAAGACCCAATCCGCCAATCAGATCATCGAACAATGCATCGAGCTTGGTCGAGATGGATAGAGGGAGAGTTGGAAACTGAGTAGATGATGCATGCAGCAGCCGAGGAGGGGGAAAACGGCGGAAACCCAGAGACTACGCACCTCCAGTGCTCTGGGATAGCCAAAGACGAAGAAGGAAGGGACTTTGAGAGGGAAGGGTGGAGGGCGAAGGGTGAAAATCAAAGACCAAAGTTTAGCTTGGGAAGGGATTCATGGTGAGGGAAGAGATGAGATTGGGTAGAAAATTCTGGAAATCGAGGAAGGAAAGTGACGATGAAATTCAAGAGATAGGGTTCGGGGATGAAGCTACCAAGGCGGTAGATAGAGCTCTGCAAAACGAGAGGAAAGGGGGCTCCTTCAATCCTTATTACTCGACCACAAATTCGAAGTCTTTCGACAAATTGGCGAAGAATTTTGAAGAGCAACTTAGATGGCACAATGCTGCACCTGAATTCCATGACCCCTGACGCCTCTTGCCAAATTACTTAGCTACAAAGCTAACAAAAAAGGATGAACATTTCCACCCTTCCATGGCCCAAAGTATAGTGAGATTGGTGGCTAAGACTAAATGGCTGACAATCAGCATGTTATCGTCCCCCAATTGACGGTGATCAATCAACAGTCGAGAGTCATCTCAGTCATCTTCTTAGTCATCCAACAAATTCATCAAGGACCCAACAATTTCGCTTGGTTAATATTTACTCACATATAAAAGGGATCAGTATGGTCATGTCAAACACTTAGTTATAACAACCATTCAATTGGTGTTCAATTAAGAGGGTTGGTTATTGTGTTGCCTATTTAGTTCAGTATCTATAATTCAAAATAAATCAAACATCGAGATACTTTGAAGAACTCAACTGAATTTAAATTCTTAAAAATTACTACTAGATAGCTGAGATGCATCAAGTAGAGGTGAACATGAGTGAGGTGGCCTATAAGCCAGAAGCATAAATGGGGAAGATTAGGACTCACAATTCCCTTCTTTGCCGCTCAAGCCTAGTCCTATCTTACATCAGATGATTACTAAATTGTTTTCACATATAATTGATCCACCCATGGGTCGATCTAGTATTTAACTAGGAAAGGTGCATAGCACATAATTAGCACTATCGCTGACTCGATTAAACTAGGTTCGCCGCTCCAAAGGATTTCCCCACAATTCGAGGTCCCTTAGATTGTCAACACTATTCCATTATGCATTGCTTAAACCATATTTTATCGAATGAGGGGTCGAAGAACTTGGGTGTGGTGATTACGGTCATGGGACACGGTCAATGCAAATTAAATTTCATGACACCATCGGTTGTTTAACGGAACTCATATTAAATCTAAAATTTGATGTTTATATTTTTTGATGCATACAATTAGATTAATGGGTCATATGATAAGTTTAAAATTTGTTCTCTAAAGATAGGTCTTGTTTGGCCCTTTCCAAGTCCAACCTACGTTACCAAACATCGAATGGGTTCATTGATAAACCCTAGCTAGGAAAGGGGACACCAACCCGAAGCAGCGCGTAACGGACGATGGCGGAGCAAAAGAGAAAACAACCGACGGTGGCGGAGCAACCGCCGTGGGAAGACCTGCCCCCATTGTGCTGGGAGGCCGTCCTCCGCCGCTTGGTCTCCGCCGCAGACCTCAAATCCGTCTCCTCCGTCTGCAAGCAATTCCTACACATCTCCAACACCGTCCGCACCTCCCTCTCCATCACCAACCGACTGACCCCGCGCCTCGGCTCCCTCCTCCGGCGCTTCACGTCCCTCGAGTCCATCGACCTCAGCTCGTTCCTGGGCAATCCGTCCTCCGTCCTCCTCCAGATCGCCCAGTTCCCGTTGCCCCTCGACCGCCTCGACCTCTCCAACCAGGAGTCCCTCCGCTTCGGTGGGTTGCGCGAGATGGGGTCCAAGTTCGGGGCTTTGAGGGTCCTGGTGCTGTACAATGTTGGGTTGCCGGGGGATGCCACCTTGGTTTCGATCGCGGAGTGCTTTCCCGCGCTCGAAGAGCTCGACATTAGCTATCTGAGGCGGGATCGTTCGGCTCGGATCACGGATGACGGTATCTCGGCCCCGTCGCGGACGCTGCAGAGGCTGTCGCGAATCGACGTTTCGGGTAATCGGTTTCTCTCTGATAAGTCTCTTGTGGTTCTGTCGACGAATTGCCCGTCTCTGAGGGAAGTTTAGGGTATGTGGGTTAATTACTGGGAGAGGTATTGCTTCGTTGATAGTGAACAGGCCTCACTTGGTCTCCTTGGCCCTGAATGATATGAAAGAGGGGGCCGATTTTCTGTGAGGAGTTGGTGGATTCTTTTCGTCATGCGGGGGGTTTGAGTAGTCTGGATTTTTCAGGCTCGTTTATCTGGGATGGGTTGCTGATGTCTGTCGCGGTGGCAAAGATTGCGCTGAAGAGGCTCGTTCTTTCACGCGCCTTGGGGTTTTCGATCGACGGGATTTGGAAGATCGTGCTAAAGCACTGGGGCGTCGAGGACTTAGATTTGCAGGCACTATGTTTCCTCACGGATAGTGACATGAGCGTGATTTGTAAAGATTTTCACAGTCTGACCTTCGTTGATGTCAGTCACTGCTCCAATCTCGCGATGACGACATTGTATAACTTCATGAGACAATGTCCCTTCCTGAAGGCAATCGAAATGGGGAAGACGAACCTAAGGAAGGATGATGCCAGTGAAACTGATGTCATGGTGAATTCTCAAGTGAGGTCTCTTAGCATACCTACTAATGTGAATTTGACCGACGAATGCCTCCAGAAGATCGGGCGTATGAGCCCCAACTTGCGGTATCTTGATGTGGGTGATTGTTTGAAGATAACTGGGGACGGCATTTTGGGTGTGCCGAAGAGCTGCCCTGAAATCAGGTATTTGACAATCTGTGGTTTAAAAAAACATAAGGAATCTATGCATCGACTTTGAACTCCCACAGTTAGAGGTCTTGCAAGCAGAAGACTTGAAACTCAGGGATGAGCAACTAGCGGCATTTATAAGTAGATGTTGCCATCTCAAGTATCTCGACTTAGTGCACTGCGTGCATCTGTCGACTGAAGGGGTAGAAAAGCTGGTGAAGAATTGCAGTACATTGAGGGAGATAAATCTAAGGAACTGCCATAATGTACGCGATGATGTCCCATTTCTAGATTGGATGGTGTCTGTGAGGCCATCGTCGAGGAGAATAGTCCCACCTTGCGGATTAGTTTCATCCAAAATTCAAGACTTCTTCTTGCAGCTTGGTTGTCTTGTCAGTGATGATTGACTTTAAAGGGACTATTGATGAGGTAATTGTCTACAAAGATGACAATGCCTGTGCATCTTTCTGTGGTAGAAAGGTGTGTCGTCGTAGCTTCTTTCAATGTGGACCTCATTTTTATAGGACTCGCCTCTGTAGATTGTTATGTTACTTGATACTTTATCAACGGTTCAATAATCTCTTATTTACTGTACTCTCTACTTTAGTTTCTCCAGCAGAGTTTGATTGAATGTTTTCCGTGTCGACCATTTCTTAAAGAGCTTTAAATGCAAAATTTAAAAGGTAAGACTTGCATTGATTACTTATCAATCTTCTTGATTGTGGTGAATTATGATTTTGTCCATCAATGTTATTTGTTGATTATTGGGTATATCATATATTAGCACTGTTTTTGTCGTAGGATTTTTTTTTTTTTTTTAAATCAAAGTTTGAGGCTGAAATGGTCATCAGCTATGTTTAATTATAATAATTTAAATTAGATGATGAGAGAACGCTCTCGAAGATATAATTGTTTAGAAATCTACTATTACATTATTTGATGTTTCGCCAAGTATGCTATCTGTTTTTTATAATTCACATATATATTTTTCTTTCCTTTCATTCTTCTTTTCCTTCCAAACTGAAGAAAATACAACAATACTCTTGATCTTTTCGAGTTTGTTTACTACCCCTCTATGGTTTTTAACTTTTTTTGGGCCGCTTTTGTGATTTTGACTGTGGCTTCGTTTTCAACCTGTTTCCCTTTTTGAAAAAGAAAAAATAACTTTTGCTACTTTGAGCTTTCAGTAGTTGCTGTTCTTGTTTCCCTGGTACCTGTAGGTTCCTAGACCTGTCATTTTTCTTGGATTAGTAACAGATTGTGTTCAGAACAAGAAATGAGCCTGAATGTTTAAAGCTAAAAGTGCAGGTTTGTTTGCCTCACTTTCTTCCTTCTATTCATGTACTTGATATGTGCTTTGGTGTTGGCGGTTTTGATAGATTGAATCCAAAAACCTTCAACTTCATACTTGGATGGCAAATCATCTTAAACTCTTATAATGGATTTGGAAGCTGAGGATTATGATTTGTTTTAGTGTACAGTGGCACCAGCAATGACACCACTAGATGGGCATTTCTACAAGGCATGAAGTTTAGATATCCACAAGTCCAGCTCGATATGTGTTCAGATAGTTGACCTAATGGAAGCATATACTCATTCAAAATCAAAACGAATGGAATCGGCAACTCTACGGAAGAAATTCATCGTCGGCCTGATTTGGTAGGCAATTTCTTCACCAAGTTTGGAATTCTTTGCTATGTCTTTCTTATGTATAAACATGGTTTCGCAATTATTTTGGGATGTAACTTCGATGCTTCAGACGTGAGCACCTTTTGTGCGTCATTGTGCAGAGGGCAAATTTTAATGTGATACTGTTGTGGATATTGCTTTGGTTGAATAGTAAAAGTGATGAATCTGCCTGATTTAATAACGTGAACAATTTGATTATATATATGTATGCATGAATAGTTTGCAATTACGTTTTTAAGGTCAGCCTATGCGTAGCACAGTTACGTCACCTAGTATTCAAAGATAATCTCACGTTTCTAAATCCATAGGAGACATCTCTCTCTATACCTTGGACATGCTTGGCTTAATTGATTTGATCGTAAAATCTGTTTGCATTCTTTTTCAACTTTCGATGTTTTTCGTTTTTCATTTAAGAAGCGACGATGAGCTCCCTGATTCTGTGGATTTTGGGTGAGAAGGTAAGTAATCCCTGCTCTGGTCATCATCGTGCTTCGAGTGAATCGTTGAGTTTGGCCGATGAAGTTTTCAATCTTGCGACCCACTTCTGTTGGCTGCGATGAAAATATTTCCATGCATCCTGTCAAAAACAGTTATTGAAGCTGCCGCTGCCTCGAATGAAACATTGCCATTTGCTCGTCCTTTGTTAGACGGTTGGGCACAACTTTGGGCCTGTCAAAGCCCGACCGAATGCGAACTTGACCATTTGAGCCCAAGTTCATATTTCTTGGAGGTGATGAGTGGGCTTGGGCATGGCCAGTTAGGGCATTTCTCCGAGCCCAGCCTCACACTTCTTCTTCTAACATAGGAATTTCTCGAGGTCCTGCCGTGAGCTCGGCTTAGAAACTTCATGTCCATCCTTTCTTTCATTTAGTGAAGGATTAAAATCCCCACGTCTGTCCTGGAACTCACTTGGTGTGAGTGCCGGTCCACGTGCACATCCAAATGTTATTACCCATAGAATCACAAAGAAAAAAAAAAAAAAAGCCATAAAATCTAGAAAAGTCAACAAAACAACGTCAATTCGTCTAAAACTATTCACATTTTATAGCCTGTCATCGATCGTAATGTCATAAATTTCAAAGAAGACTTGGCGGAGAGGACATAATGGATTTTCACTGAGAGATTTAGAACTACATTGGTTTATTGGTCGATAGGTATGGACTTTTCAACATTAGTCACTACAAGAGTTATTGAACCTAACTAAATTATTTCATTAAAGAATATCTAGAGGACCATAATTAGGACTTATTTTATTACTCTCCCTCTATTGTCGAATTTTGTGGAACTTTCTTTTTTTTCGATCTATGCCGAGAAGCAAATGCTTGAGAAATCAAGAAAGAAGGTGAACAATATCTAGAAAAAAAGGGGGAAAGGAAATAAAGCACAAAGAACATAAACTAAAACCATAAAATAAAGAAAATTAAGCAAAATAACGTCATTTCGACTAAAACTATTCACATCCAATAGCCTTACATGGATCAGTGCGTTAGAAATTTTAAGGAAGACTTGGCCGAGAGGACTTAATTGGATTTTCACTGAGAGATTTAGAAGTACATTGGTTCTATTGAAACATTTAGCATTTAATTTAAAATTCTAGGTCTGAATTTACATTTCTCTCCCAAATTAATATGTCTAAGTCACTATTCTCTAATTATTTGTCTTGGTCTATTGTTATGGTGTAAGTCTCTGTCGTGTTATATCTTCCAACCAGCGACATGGATGGACCTTAGGATTGTGGCATTCCACCTAAGGTTTAGAGTCAAGAATTGCTTTTTGAAAGTTGGTAGCAGGTAATGATTGAGAAATTGGCTATTATTGTTGGCCCTTTCTAAGCCAATTCAATGATTCTCGCCATTTCACACGTTTCTTTCTGAAAGAAGCCAATTCCTGAAACATTAGAGAAACTTCCTACCATTGTGATAGACGGGCAAACAAGAAGAAAAATTCACATTTGCTTCTTGAAAATGTTTTATTGGTCGATAGGTATGGACTTTTCAACATTAGTCACTAAAAAGATTTATTGGACCTAACTAAATTATTTCATTAAAGAATATCTAGAGGACCATAATTAGGACTTCTTTTATTACTCTCCCTCTATTGTCGAATTTTGTGGAACTTTCTTTTTTTTCGATCTACGCCGAGAAGCAAATGCTTGAGAAATCAAGAAAGAAGGTGAACAATATCTAGAAAAAAGGGGGAAAGGAAATAAAGCACAAAGAACATAAACTAAAACCATAAAATAAAGAAAATTAAGCAAAATAACGTCATTTCGACTAAAACTATTCACATCCAATAGCCTTACAAGGATCAGTGCGTTAGAAATTTTAAGGAAGACTTGGCCGAGAGGACTTAATTGGATTTTCACTGAGAGATTTAGAAGTACATTGGTTCTATTGAAACATTTAGCATTTAATTTAAAATTCTAGGTCTGAATTTACATTTCTCTCCCAAATTAATATGTCTAAGTCACTATTCTCTAATTATTTGTCTTGGTCTATTGTTATGGTGTAAGTCTCTGTCGTGTTATATCTTCCAACCAGCGACATGGATGGACCTTAGGATTGTGGCATTCCACCTAAGGTTTAGAGTCAAGAATTGCTTTTTGAAAGTTGGTAGCAGGTAATGATTGAGAAATTGGCTATTATTGTTGGCCCTTTCCAAGCCAATTCAATGATTCTCGCCATTTCACACGTTTCTTTCTGAAAGAAGCCAATTCCTGAAACATTAGAGAAACTTCCTACCATTGTGATAGACGGGCAAACAAGAAGAAAAATTCACATTTGCTTCTTGAAAATGTTTTATTGGTCGATAGGTATGGACTTTTCAACATTAGTCACTACAAGAGTTATTGGACCTAACTAAATTATTTCATTAAAGAATATCTAGAGGACCATAATTAGGACTTCTTTTATTAGTCTCCCTCTATTGTCGAATTTTGTGGAACTTTCTTTTTTTTTTCGATCTACGCCGAGAAGCAAATGCTTGAGAAATGAAGAAAGAAGGTGAACAATATCTAGAAAAAAGGGGGAAAGGAAATAAAGCACAAAGAACATAAACTAAAACCATAAAATAAAGAAAATTAAGCAAAATAACGTCATTTCGACTAAAACTATTCACATCCAATAGCCTTACATGGATCAGTGCGTTAGAAATTTTAAGGAAGACTTGGCCGAGAGGACTTAATTGGATTTTCACTGAGAGATTTAGAAGTACATTGGTTCTATTGAAACATTTAGCATTTAATTTAAAATTCTAGGTCTGAATTTACATTTCTCTCCCAAATTAATATGTCTAAGTCACTATTCTCTAATTATTTGTCTTGGTCTATTGTTATGGTGTAAGTCTCTGTCGTGTTATATCTACCAACCAGCGACATGGATGGACCTTAGGATTGTGGCATTCCACCTAAGGTTTAGAGTCAAGAATTGCTTTTTGAAAGTTGGTAGCAGGTAATGATTGAGAAATTGGCTATTATTGTTGGCCCTTTCTAAGCCAATTCAATGATTCTCGCCATTTCACACGTTTCTTCTGAAAGAAGCCAATTCCTGAAACATTAGAGAAACTTCCTACCATTGTGATAGACGGGCAAACAAGAAGAAAAATTCACATTTGCTTCTTGAAAATGTTGTATTGGTCGATAGGTATGGACTTTTCAACATTAGTCACTACAAGAGTTATTGGACCTAACTAAATTATTTCATTAAAGAATATCTAGAGGACCATAATTAGGACTTATTTTATTACTCTCCCTCTATTGTCGAATTTTGTGGAACTTTCTTTTTTTTCGATCTACGCCGAGAAGCAAATGCTTGAGAAATCAAGAAAGAAGGTGAACAATATCTAGAAAAAGGGGGAAAGGAAATAAAGCACAAAGAACATAAACTAAAACCATAAAATAAAGAAAATTAAGCAAAATAACGTCATTTCGACTAAAACTATTCACATCCAATAGCCTTACATGGATCAGTGCGTTAGAAATTTTAAGGAAGACTTGGCCGAGAGGACTTAATTGGATTTTCACTGAGAGATTTAGAAGTACATGGGTTCTATTGAAACATTTAGCATTTAATTTAAAATTCTAGGTCTGAATTTACATTTCTCTCCCAAATTAATATGTCTAAGTCACTATTCTCTAATTATTTGTCTTGGTCTATTGTTATGGTGTAAGTCTCTGTCGTGTTATATCTTCCAACCAGCGACATGGATGGACCTTAGGATTGTGGCATTCCACCTAAGGTTTAGAGTCAAGAATTGCTTTTTGAAAGTTGGTAGCAGGTAATGATTGAGAAATTGGCTATTATTGTTGGCCCTTTCTAAGCCAATTCAATGATTCTCGCCATTTCACACGTTTCTTTCTGAAAGAAGCCAATTCCTGAAACATTAGAGAAACTTCCTACCATTGTGATAGACGGGCAAACAAGAAGAAAAATTCACATTTGCTTCTTGAAAATGTTTTATTGGTCGATAGGTATGGACTTTTCAACATTAGTCACTACAAGAGTTATTGGACCTAACTAAATTATTTCATTAAAGAATATCTAGAGGACCATAATTAGGACTTCTTTTATTAGTCTCCCTCTATTGTCGAATTTTGTGGAACTTTCTTTTTTTTTTCGATCTACGCCGAGAAGCAAATGCTTGAGAAATCAAGAAAGAAGGTGAACAATATCTAGAAAAAGGGGGAAAGGAAATAAAGCACAAAGAACATAAACTAAAACCATAAAATAAAGAAAATTAAGCAAAATAACGTCATTTCGACTAAAACTATTCACATCCAATAGCCTTACATGGATCAGTGCGTTAGAAATTTTAAGGAAGACTTGGCCGAGAGGACTTAATTGGATTTTCACTGAGAGATTTAGAAGTACATTGGTTCTATTGAAACATTTAGCATTTAATTTAAAATTCTAGGTCTGAATTTACATTTCTCTCCCAAATTAATATGTCTAAGTCACTATTCTCTAATTATTTGTCTTGGTCTATTGTTATGGTGTAAGTCTCTGTCGTGTTATATCTTCCAACCAGCGACATGGATGGACCTTAGGATTGTGGCATTCCACCTAAGGTTTAGAGTCAAGAATTGCTTTTTGAAAGTTGGTAGCAGGTAATGATTGAGAAATTGGCTATTATTGTTGGCCCTTTCTAAGCCAATTCAATGATTCTCGCCATTTCACATGTTTCTTTCTGAAAGAAGCCAATTCCTGAAACATTAGAGAAACTTCCTACCATTGTGATAGACGGGCAAACAAGAAGAAAAATTCACATTTGCTTCTTGAAAATGTTTTATTGGTCGATAGGTATGGACTTTTCAACATTAGTCACTACAAGAGTTATTGGACCTAACTAAATTATTTCATTAAAGAATATCTAGAGGACCATAATTAGGACTTATTTTATTACTCTCCCTCTATAATTGAATTTTGTGGAACTTTCATTCTTTTCAATCTATGCCGAGAAGCAAACCCTTGAGAAATCAAGAGAGAAGATAAACAATAACTAGAAAAGAAGGAAAGAAAATAAAACACAAAGAAGATAAAACAAAACCATAAAATTTAGAAAATTTAGTAAGACAACGTCATTTCGTCTAAAACTATTCAAATCTTATAGCCTATGATGGATCACAATGTTACTAATTTCAAGGAAGACTTGGCCAAGAGGACCTAATTGGATTTTCACTTGGAGATTTAAAATTACATTGCTTCAATTGAAACATTTAGCATTGAATTTAAAAGTCTAGCACTGAATTTACATTTCTTTCCCAAATTAATAAGTCTAAGTCACCATTGTCTAATAATTTGTCTTGGTCGGTTATTATGTGTAAGTCTTGGTCATGTTCTTCCAACTAGCGACATGGATGGACCTTAGGATTGTGACATTCCACCTAAGGATAAGAGTCAACAATTGCTTTTTCAAAGTTGGCAACGGGAAACCACCGTGAAATTGGCTATTACTATTGGCCCAATCTGAGCCGTTTCAATAATTCTCGACATTTCACACGTTTCTTCTCGAGAGCAGCCAATACCTAAAACATCATAAAAACTTCTTACCATTGTGTTTGATGGGCAAACAAGAAGAAAAATTCGCATTTGCTTCTTGGAAATGTTTTATTGGTCAATAAGTATGGACTTTTCAACATTAGTCATTACAAGAGTTATTGGACCTAACTAAATCATTTTGTTAATGAATATCTAGAGGATCATAATTAGGATTTATTTTATTACTCTCTCTCTATAATTGAATTTTGTGGAACTTTCGTTCATTTCGATCTATGCGGAGAAGCAAACACTTGAGAAATCAAGAAAGAAGATAAAAAATACCTAGAAAAGAAGGAAAGAAAAGAAAAGGCAAAAAAGATAAAACAAAACCATAAAATTTAGAAAATTCAGCAACACAACATCATTTCGTTTAAAACTATTCATATCTTATAGCCTGTAACGGATTTACTAACTTCAAGGAAGACTTGGCCGAGAGGACTTAATTGGATTTTCACTCAGAGATTTAGAACTACATTGGTTCTATTGAAACACTCAGCATTGAATTTAAAAGTCTAGCACTGAATTTACATTTCTTTCCCAAAATAATAAGTCTAAGTCACTATTGTCTAATAATTTGTTTTTGTCGGTTATAATAGTGTAAGTCTTGGTCATGTGCAGCCAAACCTAAAACATCATTGAAACTTCTTACCATTGTGATTGATGGGCAAACAAGAAGAAAAATCCACATTTGCTTCTTGGAAATGTTTTATTGGTCGATAAGTATGGACTTTTCAACATTAGTCACTATAAGAGTTTTTGGACTTAACTAAATTATTTCCTTAACGAATATCTAGAGGAACATAATTAGGACTTATTGTATTATTCTCCCTCTCTAATCGAATTTTGTCGAACTTTCATTTATTTCGATCTATGCCGAGAAGCAAACACTCGAGAAATCAAGAAAGAAGATGAACAAGAACTAGAGAAGAAGAAAAGAAAAGAAAATGCAGAGACCGTAAAATAGAACCATAAAATATAGAAAACTCAGCAAAACAACATCATTTCGTCTAAAACTATTCACATCCAATAGCCTGTCATGGATTGCTATGTTAGAAATTTCATGGAAGACTTGGCCGAGAGGACTTAATTGTATTTTCACTCAGAGATTTAGAATTACATTGTTTCTATTGAAACTTTTAGCACTGAATTTAAAATTCTAGGACCGACTTTACATTTCTCTCCCAAATTGATAAGTCTAAGCCACTATTCTCTTATTATTTGTCTTGGTCTATTGTTATGTTGTATGTCTTGGTCATGTTATATCTTCCAACTAGCGACATGGATGGATGTCAGGAGTGTGACATTCCACATAAGGTTAAAAGTCAACAATTACTTTTTGAAAGTTCGCAGCAGCTAATGACTGAGAAATTGGCTATTATTGTTGGCCATTTCTAAGTCGATTCAATGATTCTCGACATTTCATGCATTTCTTCCCAAAAGCAACCAATACCTTAAACATCATTGAAACTTCTTACCATTGTGATTGATGGGCAAATAAGAAGAAAAATCCACATTTGCTTCTTGGAAATGATTTATCGGTCGATAAGTATGGACTTTTCAACATTAGTCACTATAAGAGTTTTTGGACTTAACTAAATTATTTCCTTAACGAATATCTAAAGGACCATAATTAGGACTTATTGTATTACTCTCCCTCTATAATAGGATTTTGTCGAACTTTCATTTATTTTGATCTATGCCGAGAAGCAAACACTCGAGAAATCAAGAAAGAAGATGAACAAGAACTAGAGAAGAAGAAAAGAAAAGAAAATGCAGAGAACGTAAAATAGAACCATAAAATTTAGAAAATTCAGCAAAACAACATCATTTCGTCTAAAACTATTGACATCCAGTAGCCTATCATGGATTGCAATGTTAGAAATTTCATGGAAGACTTGGCCGAGAGGACTTAATTGTATTTTCACTCAGAGATTTAGAATTACATTGGTTCTATTGAAACTTTTAGCGATGAATTTAAAATTCTAGGACTGACTTTACATTTCTCTCTCAAATTGATAAGTCTAAGCCACTATTCACTTATTATTTGTCTTGGTCTATTGTTATGTTGCATGTCTTGGTCATGTTATATCTTCCAACTAGCAACATGGATGGATGTCAGGAGCGTGACATTCCACATGAGGTTAAAAGTCAACAATTACTTTTTGAAATTTCGTAGCAGGTAATGACGGAGAAATTGGCTATTATTGTTGGCCCTTTCTGAGTTGATTCAATGATTCTCAACATTTCATGCATTTCTTCCCGAAAGTAGCCAATACCTGAAACATCATTGAAACTTCTTACCATTGTGATTGATGGGCAAACAAAAAGAAAAATCCACATTAATCACTATAAGAGTTTTTGGACTTAACTAAATTATTTCCTTAACGAATATCTAAAGGACCATAATTAAAACTTATTGTATTACTCTCCCTCTATAATCGAATTTTTTCAAACTTTCATTTATTTCAATCTATGCCGAGAAGCAAACACTCGAGAAATCAAGAAAGAAGATGAACAAGAACTAGAGAAGAAGAAAAGAAAAGAAAATGCAGAGAACATAAAATAGAACCATAAAATTTAGAAAATTCAGCAAAACCACATCATTTCGTCTAAAACTATTCACATCCAATAGCCTGTCACGGATTGCTATGTTAGAAATTTCATGGAAGACTTGGCCAAGAGGACTTAATTGTATTTTCACTCAAAGTTTTTAGAATTACATTGGTTCTATTGAAACTTTTAGCAATGAATTTAAAATTCTAGGACTGACTTTACATTTCTCTCCCAAATTGATAAGTCTAAGCCACTATTCTCTTATTATTTGTCTTGGTCTATTGTTATGTTGTATGTCTTGGTCATGTTATATCTTCCAACTAGCGACATGGATGGATGTCAAGAGTGTGACATTCCACATGAGGTTAAAAGTCAACAATTATTTTTTGAAAGTTCGCAGTAGGTAATGACTGAGAAATTGGCTATTATTGTTGGCCCTTTCTGAGTCGATTCAATGATTCTCGATATTTCATGCATTTCTTCCCGAAAGCAGCCAATACCTAAAACATCATTGAAACTTCTTACCATTGTGATTGATGGGCAAACAAGAAGAAAAATCCACATTTGCTTCTTGGAAATATTTTATCGGTCGATAAGTATGGACTTTTCAACACTAGTCACTATAAGAGTTTTTGGACTTAACTAAATTATTTCCTTAAAGAATATCTAAAGGACCATGATTAGGACTTATTGTATTACTCTCCCTCTATAATCGAATTTTGTCGAACTTTCATTTATTTCGATCTATGCCGAGAAGCAAACACTCGAGAAATCAAGAAAGAAGATGAACAAGAACTAGAGAAGAAGAAAAAAAAGAAAATGCAGAGAACGTAAAATAGAACCATAAAATTTAGAAAATTCAACAAAACAATATCATTTCGTCTAAAACTATTCACATCCAATAGCCCGTCATGGATTGCTATGTTAGAGATTTCATGGAAGACTTGGCCGAGAGGACTTAATTGTATTTTCACTCAGAGATTTAGAATTACATTGGTTCTATTGAAACTTTTAGCAATGAAAATAAAATTCTAGGATTGACTTTACATTTCTCTCCCAAATTGATAAGTCTAAGCCACTATTCTCTTATTATTTGTCTTGGTCTATTGTTATGTTGTATGTCTTGGTCATGTTATGTCTTCCAACTAGCGACAGGGATGGATGTCAGGAGTGTGACATTCCACATGAGGTTAAAAGTCAACAATTACTTTTTGAAAGTTCGCAGTAGGAAATGACTGAGAAATTGGCTATTATTTTTGGCCCTTTCTGAGTCAATTCAATGATTCTCGACATTTCATGCATTTCTTCCCGAAAGCAGCCAATACCCGAAACATCATTGAAACTTCTTACCATTGTGATAGGCAGGCAAACAAGAAGAAAAATTCACATTGGCTTCTTGGAAATGTTTTATTGGTCGATAAGTATGGACTTTTCAACATTAGTCACTATAAGAGTTTTTGGACTTTACTAAATTATTTCCTTAACGAATATCTAAAGGACCATAATTAGGACTTATTGTATTACTCTCCCTCTATAATTGAATTTTGCCGAACTTTCATTTATTTCGATCTATGCCAAGAAGCAAACACTTGAGAAATCAAGAAAGAAGATGAACAAGAATTAGAGAAGAATAAAGGAAAAGAAAATGCAGAGAACGTAAAATAGAATCGTAAAATTTAGAAAATTCAGCAAAACAACATTATTTCGTCTAATACTATTCACATCATAGCCTGTCATGGATTGCTATGTTAGAAATTTCATGGAAGACTTGGCCGAGAGGACTTAATTGTATTTTCACTCAGAGATTTAGAATTACATTGGTTCTATTGAAACTTTTAGCGATGAATTTAAAATTCTAGGACCGACTTTACATTTCTCTCCCAAATTGATAAGTCTAAGCCACTATTCTCTTATTATTTGTCTTGGTCTATTGTTATGTTGTATGTCTTGGTCATGTTATATCTTCCAACTAGCGACATGGATGGATGTCAGGAGTGTGACATTCCACATCAGATTAAAAGTCAACAATTACTTTTTGAAAGTTTGCAGCAAGTAATGACTGAGAAATTGGCTATTATTGTTGGCCCTTTCTGAGTCGATTCAATGATTCTCGACATTTCGTGCATTTCTTCCCGTAAGCAGCTAATATCTGAAACATCATTGAAACTTCTTACCATTGTAATAGGCGGGCAAACAAGAAGAAAAATTCACCTTGGCTTCTTGGAAATGTTTTATTGGTCGACAAGTATTGACTTTTCAGGATTAGTTAAGAGTTATTGGAGCTAACTAAATTATTTTATTAACGAATTCTAAAGGATCATTATTTGGACTTATTTTATTATTCTCCCACTATAATCGAATTTTGTGGAACTTTCATTTATTTCGATCTACACTGAGAAGCAAACGCTTGAGAAATCAAGAAAGAAGATGAACAATAACTAGAAAAGAAGGAAAGAAAAGAAAGCACAAAGAACATAAAATTAAAACGTAAAATATAGAAAGTTATGCAAAGCAATGTCATTTTGTCTTAAACTATTCATATCCAATAGCCTTACATGGATCGCTATGTTAGAAATTTCAAGGAAGACTTGGCCGAGAGGACTTAATTGGATTTTCACTCAGAGATTTAGAACTACATTGGTTCAAATGAAACATTTAGCATTGAATTTTAAATTCGAGGACCAATTTTACATTGAATTTAAAAGTCTAGGACCGAATTTACATTTCTCTCCCATATTAATAATTATAGGCTACTAGTCTCTAATTATTTGTCTTGGTCTTTTATTGTGGTGTAAGGCTTGGTCATGTTATATCTTCGAACTCGCGACATGGATGGACCTTAAGACTGTGACATTCCACCTAAGGTTAAGAGTCAACAATTGCCTTTTAAAAGTTGATAGTAGATAATTATAGAGAAATTGGCTATTATTGTTGGCTTTTTATGAGCCGATTGAATGATTCTCGACATTTCACGTGTTTCTTCTTGGATGCAGCCTACACCCGAAAGATCATAAAATTGTCTTACCATTGTCATAGACGGGCAAACAAGTAGAAAAATTCAAATCTACTTCTTGGAAATGTCTTATTTCTCAATAAGTATTGACTTTTCAATATTAGTCACGACAAGAGTTTTTGGAGCTAACCAATAATAATTTAATTTTCTTTATTTGAACTTTTTGAATTTTTTGAACTTTTTTCTTCCTTTTGCTGCCTCGCTTGCAAGAGGCAAGGTGTGGCTGAGCAAGGGCGAGCTTCGGCGAGGGCTCCCCTCACTAGATTTCGCAAGGGGGGCCCTTGCCTAGGCCAAGATCACCTCACCAAGCGTCACCTGAGTGTAGGCAACACCCTATGAGGTTGCGTTGGCCTAGCAAGGCCTCGCCTATGATGGGCAAAGCCAGCCTACCCGGTCATCGGCAAAAGGAAAAAGAATGGTAAAAAAAGAAAAATAAAAAAGTAAATAAAATAAATAAAAAGTTAAAAATTATTTATATAAAAAAATTGTCCATGCAGTACGGACCGTGCTACGTAAAACAGTTAGTATCCACGTCAGCAAATTCCAACTAAAATTGATCAAATGGATTCAATTGACAAAATGTGAAAAAGTTTATTATTGAATTGGCAAGATTGAATTTGTAAAAGTGTAATGGGTTTAGGACTTTTTAATAAATATGCATTAACTGCCCTCAACCTTTTAATACAAATGTAAATCTTAGTAGACTCTCTAATTTCGACTAATGTTAGGGATCTAGGCAGCGGACATCTCAAACCTCCCTACTTTTGATACTAATATGTTTTTATGATAAAACAAAATAAAATTTGAACTAAGATTCGAATGAGGAGATTTGTTTTTTGGGTAAGAAGTCATTATATAATTCTAAAGATATTGGTGGTTGTTCATGTTTCTCCCGTTGCTATTCTAAATATGTATGCTAACGAGGAACCACACTTGCAACAAAAAAACACCACACAGTGCCAGACACTCTAACTGCCAAAACTTGATACAGATGAATATTTAAGTGTCAAAACTTCCAAAATGTACACTTAAAAGCTAAAATTGGAAAAGAAATGAATAATTAAGTGCCAAGGCGACAATTTCTAGCCAAACTGCTGATGTAGCATTTTCCAATCACATTTTTTACTAACGTTACAATTATTTTTAAAAAAAATTATTCACATGGCGTTGACGTAGCTAGATAAGAGCCTAGAACGACGTTGTTGAGGCCCTCGCCATCGCCAAAGAGGGCCGGCGACAGTGGGGCGAAGTTCACCCTTTCCGGCAATGGTGGGGCAACGGCATTGGTGGCGAGGGCCTCCCCTACTCTCTCTCTCTCTCTCTCTCTCTCTCTCTCTCTCTCTCTCATTTTTTGTTTTTTTTTTTTTATAAAATTAGTCTTAAAAAAATTAATTTAATTAATATTTATATTAAAAATCAAATTTGCGGCAAAAAACGACGTCGTTTTGGGATAAGTATTGTTGAGTGAACATTCTGGCGAGTCACATAGACCAATTTTATTGTTAAATTAATGCCACGTCAAATTTCAACAAATCTCACTGGAATTGGTGCTTGATTGTCCAATTTATAAAAATAGTGATACTTAAATGTACTTTTTGGAAGTTTTGGCATTTAAGTGTCCACCCATTCCATGTTTTGGCACTTGAGGTATACTTTTTGTCACGCCCCGATCCTTCGAGCGCGTATCCATCCCTCGGTGATTGATTAAATAGCGACGTCCCAGGACACGTTGCTGACCCATTCATTTTAATGCGCACGCAGAAGCGAATAAATCTATCCCCAGACAACAGAAAGATGGGATAGAAAGGTAGGGCCAAAATTTTCGAAAACCAAACCACACCTTATACATATCACATCAAGTCATTTACAATACTAGTCGATATATATATACAAGGTCTGCAAAAAGGGGGATAGAGGGCTACAGATCCTCTAAGCGTTCGAGTCCTCTACTGAATACTCTGGGGACTCTAGATCCGAAAGACTCAGGTCCACCACTGAACCACCGGGAGGATCTGCCGTGCCTTTTCCAAAAGCAACCTCCAACATCGACATAGGGACCTCAGACTCCAGTATGGGACCTTCATTCTGTCCATTCCGCTCACGACGATACCATGATCTGTATTGGTGGGGTCCCAGACCACGGACCTCACGAGTTCATAGACCCATCCTCTCGGGTTCCCGTGAAGCGGAATATAACACCTCTGCTCAGTGACCTTCTTTGGTTGGCCAAAATGCTGGGGAGGAGCTGCCATCTAAGGACCTGAAAATATTATCCCACAACGGGGTGAGACGATGTCTCAGCAAGTTCACCCTCTAAATCCCAACTAGGAAGAAAATACACCCCAAAGGCTGCCTAAACACAAGCACAAGTTAAATGACTTACCTTTGCTTCCGTTCCTTCCTGCAAGTTAGTATAATTTAAATTCAACGAACCACTTCAACACATCAAAGCATCAAATCAGATCGAGTCATCGATCAATCGACCCAGTCAATTCCACGCCATCAAGACCATCTCCCGATCAACTCATTCAATACTATCTATAAAGTCCGATCACATCAAAGACTACTCACCCTAAGTTGAAGACAGATAGTATAGCTCGCCAAAAGCTGATAACAACATATACTGCTCACTCTAAGCTGATATATCAAAGCCCTCATGCTGATATAGTATACGGCTAATGCTCACCAAAGCTGTGCGATACTTAATTGTTCACCAAAGCTGTGCGATACTTAGGGTATACTGCTTACTCTAAGCTAATATATCAAAGCCCTTAGGCTAATATAGTATACCATTCTACTCAATCAATCAATTCACCACTTTTATCATACTTGATAAAAATAATCGTGTGTGCGTACACGGTCGGCTTCAACCAAAAATATAATATATTTACTTCATAAAATCCCACTAATTATATAGTTGATAAAAACATTTTTGGCACTTTAAACCGACACTCGGTGATTTTCTAATTAAATACTGAAATTATTAAATTTTGGGATAAATACCCCAAAATTACAATTCACACTCAAATTACACAAACCAGCACTCAATTAAATAAACCAATCACACCATTGAACTCAACACGAAATTCCGGTCACCGACTATCCCGGTCTAATTTTTGGAAAAATAATAATTAATTAAATAATTACCAAAATTAATTAATAAATACCAATAAATGCAACTTAGGCCGGAAAAGCCCAAATAAATATCGAAACGGGCCCGAAAAAATTCCAAACCTAACTAGATAAATATTACAGCTTATCTAGTCTCTAATTACGCCACTCTAACCATGTAACATGCAACAACGATTAATTAAATTGCTAATCCATTCTAACTAACCACCTAAACCCTAAACTAATCAACCATTAAGCATAATTAACTTTGTAAGTGGATATTAGTGAGTAAACTCACTGGATTTGTGAGCCGATGAGTTCACTTCGACGGGAACGCGAAGGTAGGCCACAAATTCCAAAGCGGGGGCACCAAGCGGGGCCAGGAGAGGCTCGGAAATGGGCCTCGAAGGTCCAAAACCCTCGCTGGATTCAGCTTTTGTGCTTGGCCGAACTAGTTGGGACCAACAGCCGGTTAAGGTCGAAACAGCGAGGAACAGGCAGCGGCTACAGCGGTGGCACTTCCGGCGGCTAGACGGCGACGTATGGTGGTGGTGGAGGCTCCGACGATGGCCTGGTGGACAGCAAGCAGCTGCTAGACGGCGCGGGATGCGGAACAACGTGCAGGCTCGAGCAAGCAGCGTCTGGCGAACGAGCAGACTCGGGTGGCACAAGCGGTGGCTCTGATGGACGGGCGGGCTGCTTGACGGAGGAGGGGGCTGCTCTGCTCGGTTTTCTGGTTTTTGGAGACTTCAAGCTTGCTAGAAATGAAGGAACCAACCGGAAGGGAGAAGAAGGGACAGCCAAAATCTTAAGGGTCCCTACATGCTCCATCCTATATCTTTTGTCTCCTTGAAGAAGCCCCACATGGCTGGCTAGCTTCCTCAGCACACTTGTAGCAACCAAACTTCCTTTAGAAGCTAATGAAGAGGTCCAAAGGTGGTGGACGAAGGGGGGCTATGAATTTTGAAGCAAACTCCCCCAATTTCACTTCAATTCTCTCTTGAATTGATGCAATTCGGCCTTCAAAATTCCACCAAGGTGTCCACGTTCAAATTGATATTTTTCCTCGTCAATAGAACCAACTTGCATCCCAAGAATGCGATAAAAAACGGTCCACTGAATTTTCCAGACAAAAACGGCCTCACTTGCACAAAAAATCTCGGTTTGCAGAAAAATCTTCGGAAAATGAGTCGACATTCCTAAAATGACTTGTGACATGACATAAATTTCAATTTCTAAAATCGGATTCAAATTCGTGGTTAATTTCAATCTGGCACAATTTTAGCGTGACCTAGCATACTGGGTAACTTTCATAAATTTTTAGTGCAATTGACCCGTAATCGATTCGAGTCACATTGTACATCTTCAACACATTGGCGACTCTCGGTTGTCGTGAAAATCTCGAGATTTCAAATACAGACACAGGGTACCAAAATAATAGAAAAATCGGCCTAGTGCCGATCGACGAGAATTTCACGATCTAGCGGCATCACCCACACTTTGATCACCTATCTTAGTCGAAAATACCTATCTTTGATCTTTGATTGATTTTTAACTGTACCGTAATGATCTCTACAGATGAGCACGGTTGAGTAGTCAATTCCTGGTCGAATTCTCAAGTCTATTGCATTAAAAATCCTTTAATGGCTTACCATGAGTGATCAGGTTAGTGAATAGAACTATAGGCGCATCGATGAAAGGCCCAATTTATTTAATTGAAAACAGAATTGAAATTTCAGGATGTCACACTTTTGCCAAAAACCGTAATTTAGCGATTAGCGACCGGAGAGGCAGACTTACTTTTTTTTTCCACCTTTTCTTTCATGGCCACACTAACTTTAATTGTATGATCAACCAGCAAAAAGCTCTCATCCGTCAATATTTAAGTTAATCTTGCTCCCACAACCAATTTTTTATTTTTATTTTTATTTTTTCTTTCTTGATAAGTTTTTGCCACAACCAAATTGAAAATGTTGAAGGTTGTCAATCAATTAAAAGATTGGATTTATAACATGAAAAACTCCAAACTAGTACATATATGACAAATTTATCTAAAACTAAGTTTTTGAGTACAAAAAATTCCAAACTAGTAAACGTATGATAAATTTACTCTAAACTAATTTTTTGACTACTAAAAACCATAAATTAGTACATTTGTGATAAATTTACGTTCGGTTAGTATTTGTTAAATTGGATTAATACCATCATAAATCACAAACTTGTACACCTGCAATAAATGGAGGGTTAAACTCTAAACCGATACATCTATCAACTTCACATGTCAGACAACTCATTAATTTGACAGTAAAATTTAACGTAAACTAATGAAGAATAAATTTGTCATATGAGTACCAATTTTGAGTTTTTTGTGGTTAGATAATTATTTTTTGATCCATTTATTACAAATGTACTAGTCTGGGTTTTTTCGTTGTATTAACCCTAAAAGACTTCCAAGAGCAAAATTTTATTACTCTTTCTTGTCGTGGCTCTTCGGAAATTCCCAGACAATTGTTTTCTGCCAGTAGTCGTTCGTGTGTCAAAGCTGTATTATATACTTCATCAAATTAAGAAGCCCAATTGCAAACAATTAGCAACTAATCAGGGGAAAAAATCGTCTTCCCATGCTCTTAACTGCGATGAGGACTTTTGAATCAATCTTAGTTAAATGCAACTATTATCTGTTGAAGCTGGAAATGAGAGCCACCAGCTCGATCTGCAACTTCACTGTAAGTTAGCACTAGAAATGAAGGAAATTCGAGGCAAAGAGAGAGAAGCCATCCCCGAGTGTTAGATTATTATTCATGTATTAGTGTTGAGGGGCCATCGAATTGTAATTAGGGATGACAAATGATGAAAGGAAGTGACAGATATTATTCGTACCATTAAAGGTAATGCGAATCTAATTTTTAGATAGCGCATGTCTCAATGAAGTAATCTTAAAGTGATGCATTGTCACATCGAATGTTGGGTAATTATGTGTACCTAATACTCGGAACTTGTCTTTTATGTTACATGTACCCGCCTGCGTTATAATATTAATGACATCGAGATGTCCGATAATTATGTGCCAAATGCAGCCTACGTCTTGGCGTTGGATAGTCGTAACAGACGCTCATCATGTCAGGTTCTACTTTGCTCTGAGATTCGTGCTAGGCATGGGGAAGTTTCACGGACGCTAGCTAAGCCTGGGCCGTTCTATTGGTAGGCGCAGTTTGTACTTTGATAATTGCTTAAGCGACTATAATCGCTGCCCTTAATTTATGCATTTCATTACCATCTTTAACGGGAGAACATGGATAATTACCGAAACAACAACGCTCAATAATGAACTGAAGGAATTCATGTCGGCGGAAGACGACTTACTTGATTCCAATGCGCAAACAGCAAATAGTCCCGAATCGAACGTTGAATTGCGAACCAATCACGAACAACAATACCTCACGTTGGTCTGGATGCAATCACAAGGAAAACACCCGATTTCCACGGCGTAAATGCAAACCGTTCTTCAAATTGACGATTGAATCAGGCCTATCTTCAAGATGGAATTTTGAGAGAGATTTTGGTGCGAATGAATTGACAACTCGTCCAACGGTTGTGTTCGGGAGATTTTATACGTCTCCCTTCGTACCCCTCCATTGGTGACCTTCCATCGTAACATTTCAACTTGAAACGGTGCGTCCAATCGCACCCCATCATGGTCGTACCACTTGGAAGAACTACATCTCCCACTCGGACATGATGGGCCTGATAGCGTTCTATCAAGAATATAAGGCAATGCATTCAACATTCATCAACTTTACAGAACAATTCATACTGGCAAGTAAGCCGTGCGACCAGTGAGTACACCTGCACTTGGGAGCTCAAATTATGCACCTGTTAGGGATGACATAATGGCTACAACCCGAAAAGAAAAATAAGCAACTGATGTCTCACAGTGCCCCAGACATATCTTGTTACATCAATTCAAGTATACCTATCCCTTAAAGGCTATACTTGATTATCCTCAAAACATCATGTATTTACAATTATATCCGCAACCACATAAGGCGATATAATTGGTCGACCAGTAAATACATGTGACAGATATAAAACAACAATAGTCTTCCTTCGCACTCATGTCTCTCTTAATTTTAGAACAACTGCTTTCCTAGACACGTCCCATAGGCCATATCTATACATGACCGCCCGTAACATGCTAAAGTAGCAACACTGATCTTTCATTTCGAGAACATAGTCAGAAGTAACATAGGGCACAAATTGAGGTAAATTATAAATTACCTCAAGGGCTCACGCAATGAGTAAATAGGGATAATTTTACTCACCTTCCATTTTCGGTCGAACAATGCACATGTAGTATGAATTACATGCTATAGTGGATTTCTCATTCTATAAGAACGTATGTCATTTCTTAAATATATCCACTATACGGATCTTAGCCTAAACATAGTCACGTGCTTCTCACGTACTCATGTTTAACTCGAGTGCTATATTAGCTCGCTCTCTATAGCGCCAAATTAAGTACTCGCATCCGGCATCTTACAGGCATACATGATTGTGGGACTATCATGTTCGGTCTTAAATAAATCACAGACCTCATCTTGACTCCAATCAAGGCGACATATTTTATGTACTAGACTTGCTCTTCAGCATTTATTTGTACATAACGTCTCATCTCAACGTGCTAACTATAGCACTTGAGGCGATTGCTCGTGTGAGTAAGCAAATCATTACCTGCTGACATACTTTCCAATAATATATGTGTGCTTGTGCTAGTCTCATAATGGATTTGTACTTTTTTATAAAACATCAAGTCATTAATAAACAAACAAGTACAATACATATGTCCATAAATACATAAAACAATGATCCTCTACAATAACACATATCGCATCCTACGCAAACCTAGTGACATCCTGTGGGTCAAAAATATGTCTCTAGGAATAGCCTTCGTAAATGGATCAGCAACCATTCTATTGGTTGAAATGTATTGTAGAATCACTTCTTTCTGCGCTATAATATCTATGATGAAGTTATTCTTTATGTCAATGTGCTTCGTCCTTCCATGATACTTGGGATCTTTCACATAGGCAATGGCTGCTTGACTATCGCAATAAACTGTCACCGGTCTTGGAATCTCAATGACAGTGGCTAAATTTTCAAAGAAACGTTTTAGCCATACTGCTTCTTGCACTGCGGCAGAACACGCAATAAATTCAGCCTCCATAGTTGACAAGGCTGTGCATGTTTGTTTCTTGCTATTCCAAGAAATTGCACATCCATTGAGCAAGAACGCATATCCATAAGTCGATTTACGCTCATCCAGGTCTCCACCCCAATCAGCATATGAATAACCTAATAGGCGTAAATCATTCCCTTGGTAACAAAGTCGATAGTCCATAGTGCCCTTCAAGTATCTCAGGATCCTCTTTACTGCTTTCCAGTGTGCTGGACCGGGACTTGATTGAAATCGGCTCACCAATCCCACGGCATAACATATGTCGGGTCGAGTACACATCATAGCATACATCAAACTTCCGATCGCACTAGCGTAAGGAACAGTTTCCATTATTTTAATTTCTTCTGGAGTCTTAGGACACATCTCAGTACTTAGGCCTTCGCCTTGCATGACAGGGGTATCAATGGGATTACAATGCTGCATATTGAAACGTTCAAGAATCTTCATAATATAAGATTCTTGTGATAAAGTAAGGAGTTTCCTTGATCGATCTCTTTCGATCTTAACTCCTAATATATAAGCAGCTTCTCCCATGTCCTTCATTTCAAAATTGGAGGACAACCATTCTTTTATGGTGATTACCATAACCTTGTCATTTCCAGCCAACAGAATATCGTCCACATAAAGTGATAAAATCACAAATTTATCTTCAGACCGTTTGACATATACACAGTGATCCTCTTCGATCATCGTAAAACCATAAGTTGTTATGGCTCGATGAAAACGAAGATACCACTGTCTAGATGATTGCTTAAGGCCATATATTGAGCGATGAAGTTTGCAAACTTTATGCTCTTGACCTTTAGCTATGAAACCTAATGGTTGTTTCATATAAATTTCCTCATCTAGTTCTCCATTGAGAAATGCCGTCTTTACATCCATTTGATGTAATTCAAGGTCCAAATGTGCAACGATGGCTAGAATAAGACGTATTCAGGCAAACCTTACAACTGGTGAAAAAGTTTCCTCGTAGTCTATACCCTCTTGTTGAGTATAACCTTTCGCCACAAGACGAGTCTTGTACTTTTCAATGGATCCATCCGCCCTTTACTTAATCTTAAAAACCCATTTGTTTCCAATGGCCTTACGATTGGGTGGTAGATCAACCAAGTCCCAGACATGATTTGTCCTCATTGACTCCATCTCGTCTTCCAAAGCTTTTCTCCATTCTTCCTTATTAGAGGATGAGAGAGCCTCTTGAACAGTCTTAGGCTCGGCATCATCTTTATGAGCAATCATAAATGCTTCCCCTTCAAACTCAAAACGACGACGAGGAATACCTTTACGATCACTTTTACGCAACTGAATTTCTCTTGAATTCAATTCGCCAGACGATGCTACACTCCCACTAGGTCTTTCATGTTGAGGTAAATCTTCATTCCCCTCCATAACATTAGTGGGTGTATTATTAGGATCTTCCATCTCATATAATTGGAAATCCTTATCAATCTCACCTCTACTAGGAAAATCGTTCTCCAAGAACGTGACATCTCGCGACTCCTTTTCGGTCACACTTCCATCAGCTTGTTCACCTATGAACACATACCCTTTGGAGTGTTCAGAATATCTTATAAAGATACATTTCTTCCCTCTAGGGCCTAATTTGCCATATTTATGGGAAGATTCATGAACATAAGCTGCACATCCCCATGGACGTAGACTACTTAAGTCTGGTTTTCTTCCAGTCCATAATTCATAAGGGGTGGAAGTGACCGATTTTGAGGGCACTCGGTTAAGTACATAGGCAGCAGTCAATAATGCATCTCCCCAAAAGGAGATAGGTAAATTTGCTTGCGCCATCATAGACCTAACCATTTCCAATAGGGTTCTATTCCTTCTCTCAGCTACCCCATTTTGTTGTGGAGTATAAGGAATAGTCAATTGTCTTACAATTCCCTTTTCATCACAAAGAGCTTTGAATTGCTCCGATAGATATTCACGTCCACGATCGGTTCTCAATGCCTTTATTGTTTTGTTCAACTGATTCTCTACCATCGTTATATATCGCCTAAAGCATTCTAATGCTTCGGACTTATGGGAGATCAGAAAGACATAACCGAAACGCGTGAAGTCATATATGAAAGTAATGAAATATGAGGCTCCATGCCTCGCCCTCACATTCAAAGGACCACAAATGTCAGAATGTATGAGTTGCAATGTAAATTCAGCTCTAGTCCCTTTACCGAATGGTTTTCTAGTTGCTTTTCCCGCTAGACAATATTCACATACGGGTAGATCAACATTAGTGAGTGACCCTAAAAGGCCTTCTCTAGCTAATCTTTGCATTCTTTGCAACCCAATGTGACCTAATCTAGCATGCCAAGTATTTGCATCAGTCCCAATGTTATCAGAAGACACAATTAAAGAAAAACAACCATCAACATTAACATTGTACTGATCATAGTCAATGTTTAACACCATAAAACCATTCAATACATGACCTGAACCATAATAAACTGTTCCATACAAAATATCAACACAATCACCATGGAAATTCAATACATAACCTAAGCTAAGAAGAACAACTACAGAGACCAAGTTTCGTCGAATATCTGGAGCATAAAGGACATCATGCAGGAATAGATTTCGACCACCACGCAAGATTAATTTGCATGTGCCGATACCCTTCACTTCAACTCTTGAGTTATCCCCAACATATATCCATCTTCTTCCAGGCGGTATCCGACGATACTCCACAAATGCTTCTCGGTCTCTAGCTACATGGTCCGTTGCTCCTGAGTCTATAGTCCACATTGGATGAGATTCAGCAAGCATTACAGTACTAGAAACAAAAGCATTACTCATAGTAATGGAGTAATAGGGTACCTTTTTCGGCTCAGTGCATTCACGAGCAAAATGACCCAGCTTGCCACAATTGTGGCACTCCATCTTGGCCTTGTCCTTCTTCCCACCACGCTTCTTGCGTCGGAAGGTCTTAGCCCTCTTGGGTCCCTGATCAGTCATCTTCCCTTTGTTGTTGAACTGAAGGTTCCTCTTGCGCTTGAAGCCCGAAGCTTTGCGCGAACTCGTTTCAGCAACATAAGCATGGGTAGAGGATCTTGCAGCCTCTAGGCGCTCATCCTCTAATTCCAAATGACGCGCAATATCATCAAAAGTGACGATGTTCTCACTATGCATCATATTGATCTTCATATGTTCCCAATTATCAGGAAGAGACCTAATAACAGCCTGAACTTGCTGTTCATCAGTAAGGGAGTGACCTGCCGACTTCAGCTCAGGGATCATGTTTGACATCTCCCGAAGATGTTGCCTCATTGTTACATTTGGGCGCTTTCGGAAAGTGTCAAACTTGATGGTGAGTCTCCTCAGCTTAGTGGCAGATGTACCCCCAAACTTATCCTTCAAGGCAACCCACATATCTTGAGCTTTATCATAACTTTCAAACCCACACATGAGATCATCTTGCATACAGCTCAGCAACGTGATGCGAGCAATGCTATTCTTCTTTTTCCAAGCTTGATAAGCTTCTAGATCTCTCCTGTGTTGAGCTGAAGTTCCATGCTCAGGTTCATCCATGGTGTGGTTGAGGGTTTCCAAAACCTCTTGTTCCTCAAGGATGTACTGAACCTTTCGGTGCCAAATATCATAATTGTCACCGTTCAGCTTCTCACCCTTATTGAGGTCAGCCACAATGGTCTTGGATGCCGATGCCATAATCAATTTCTATAACACATTAACATAATAGACGCAGAATCAATACTAGCACATTTTTCAGAGTAACACACATATTTAATTTTCAGCAAAAACAAAAATAAAATAATAATAATTCAACAAAAGACAGAAACAAAAGTTCACTATGTTCCCAATCAATTTCTATGTACGATTGTTCAATTATCATTAATTATTTTAATTTACACAAATTTTGAGTTCTAGGTGAGGATTCCTTCGAATTCTACCAACCTACGAACTCCCATTAGGAAAAATAATTACATGACTTCATGTAATTTCTACATCTTTCCTTAACACAAAACCATAGCATGATAATAACCAACGTATAAATAACAATCATGCTTCAACTATAATTAAAAAAAGCAATTCAACATGTAATGGATTTCCTACCATTGTTCTAATTTTCTAGCAACTAGAAAATTGCAAGTATATTAAAACTATATACTTCATATCATTGAACTAAACTTTACACAGCATATATAACATCACTTGCACATAAGCTAGCTACTGTATTTCCTAAACTACAAGAAAATACAAGCTAAAAATGAATAAACTATGCATTAAACCCCAAAAAAATACGCGTACATAGGGTTCCCTACACATTTTCATACATTTATAAAATCCACAAATGAAAAATAATTATTCCACAGTGTAGAGGACATCCATACGAACCCAATGCCACCAAACACGCTCCAATCGGAGCCCGCACGCGCCCCCACGCGCCAGCAAGCCAAAAGGCTCCTGGCCGGTTCGACCGTCGACCGGTCCGACCGTCGACCGGTCCGACCGTCGACCGGTCCACGGTCCGGGTCAGGTCTCGAGTCGGGTCGGGTCAACGGGTCGCCGGTCGGGTCGGGTCGCCGGCCGGCCAACAACCGCCGGCGGTGACGCGCGTGCCAAGCACGTGCCCATGTCCGCGTCAAGCGCGTGGTCCGCACGCGCGCGGACCAACGCCCAAGCGCGTGCAACGCACGCGCCTGCAACTGCTGTGCAGTTCCGCGCGCGTGGTCCCCAAGCGCCAACGGTTGGCGCGCGCGTGGATCCCACGTGCGCAGCAGTTGCGCGCGCGCGAAGGTGCGTGGCGCGTGGGTTCCACGCGCCTGCAACTGCAGCACGCGCGTGGACCCCACGCGCCTTCTTCCCCGAGCGACCGAAGCCATTTCTTCGTCATTTTCGCCGGTTTTCGCCATTTTCAGCCACGATTCGCCGCCGTTTCTTCTCCGGCAGCCCATCCCAGACACAAATAATTAATGGGTTTTGAAGAGCATGCCGGCACGACCACATGGGTTCAAATTTCGGCAAAAAAGATGAAGAAATGAGCCCCAAATCAGAAGAAACCTTCCCATAACACAAATCCTCAACCACCGCGACTTCCGCCGCCCGATTAGCCTCCGGCGAACAATGATATGCCGAAATAACTCATGGCGGTGCGACCATACTGGTCCAAAATCAAGGGGTGGGTCGTCGGAATTTTCCCGGAATCGGCGAGTTTCACCCTTGGCCTCAAAAACCGAAGTTACTGATCATGTTTTTATTCCAATGCGCAAACAGCAAATAGTCCCGAATCGAACGTTGAATTGCGAACCAATCACGAACAACAATACCTCACGTTGGTCTGGATGCAATCACAAGGAAAACACCCGATTTCCACGGCGTAAATGCAAACCGTTCTTCAAATTGACGATTGAATCAGGCCTATCTTCAAGATGGAATTTTGAGAGAGATTTTGGTGCGAATGAATTGACAACCCGTCCAACGGTTGTGTTCGGGAGATTTTATACGTCTCCCTTCGTACCCCTCCATTGGTGACCTTCCATCGTAACGTTTCAACTTGAAACGGTGCGTCCAATCGCACCCATCATGGTCGTACCACTTGGAAGAACTACATGAACTCTTACAAGAAATAAGTTGTTAGGTAATTCTAACCACAAAAGATTATCAGGAACATATGACGGTGCATGTTGATCTAATCACTCATTGAATTTTGAAAATGCCATTGGTATTTGATTTCATATCAAATAACCAAAAACAATTCCCATATCTAGCTCTATTCATTTAACTTGGTCCGAAGTCAAGGGTAGTTCTAGTCTTTTCTCGCACCACATATTTATTGTAGGGAGTTATGCTTTAATACCATTTGTACATACCTGGTCTGTCCACTTGGATTGAGCTTCCAAGAAAAGTACTTAAAAGAATCACACAAGATGATGACTAACCGGAAGTAAATATAACAACAATTCCTGAAACCTCTTTCAACAACTTCTCCAAAGAAATGATAAAGTGAAAGACGAAGAAAAAATGTCTTAGACTATCGCGATCAAATTTTCGGGTGTACCACCTAAAATTAAGCTAATGGATTACTAAGCCTAAACTTAGCTCGGGCTCTCCCAAGCCCATACCAATTCGCGACTCGGGTTCAAAATTCTAGCACACAAAAGGGAATCGCCACTAATTTGTTTATGGTAGATCGATTAGACACCTAAGTAAAATAATGGGAGAATTATTTTACTTCTACAAACTAGAGATTATGAGTTCGGGGACTTGGTTACGCTAGATTTCTCTACCGCCCTTTCGGTACCTTTCTCTTTTATTTTGAAAAAAATGCTTAGCAAGCAGCTTGAATTGATTTTAATATATTTCTCTTACATGCGAGGTTATCATGCGGGTGCGCAAATCACCAATTTAACATCCAAGAAAAGTAATGAATAAATTACAGGACTTACTGTAATGTTAGATTAGAACTCACATCGACAATCTTGATATGATTTCTAATTAACACACAATTTCTTTTTTTTTTTCACTTATTTAATGAGAATCATGCGATGCATGCTACTAATCTAACATGAAATGATATAACATGGCAATATGACCTACCTATATGACATAAATAAAATGCCGTCTATACTGAAGAGAGAAATTGATTTATGCTAAGGCAATTTTTTGGTATTTTTCATGAAATTCGAAATTAAAAAATTGCAAGAAAATTGCAAGAAAATTGCCTATCAAGATTGTGATATCATCCAATTTATATTAGGAATTAGGTTAGGCCAAACCCTAATTTAAACTAGAATGTTATCATAATTTAGAAATCCCTAATGCAATCTACCTAAAAATATCTAAACTTAATTAGAAAAGTATTATCTAGAATTAAACTACATGCAATTTATCCTAATATGCAATGACGTGCAAAGAATGCCCTAATTCTATTTTTTTTATAAAAATTCGAAATTAAAATTGGCCAATTTAAATTAATGAAACGAAAATCTAACATCCGAGGTTTATGTTTTTGGCTTTTTTTATTTCATAAATTTGAAATAATAAATTTCCTACCCTAAATATGCAAAACCTCTAACACAAGAAACAAACCTAATCTAACTCACATTTTTTTGGATTTTTTTTACAGGAGCAAAATCAACTTAAACCACATGACGGCAAATCAGACAAGATAAGATTGATATCCAAAAATTGACGAACCATATCTCACGCATGAGATAGGGTTGGATCGCGAATCGAATCTCGAGCGCAAGATCAGATTGACGATTTTGCAAGAAATTGCGAGTCGGATTTCGAGCGCGAAAATTGGACTGTCAATCCCTAATTTGAGGGGCTATTTCATGTAGGAATCTCAATCATACATTTGAGGAATAATTCTACTAAAAAAACAAACTATAAAAGAAAATCATAAAAATACAATAAATAAATAAATAAATAAAAACTACCTTTTTTTTTCTTTTTTTTTTCTTTTTTCCTTTCCAAGCAAAACGGCAACATGGTGGTCGCTCCGGTGAGGGGATTCGCCGGCGAGGAGCTTCGGTGAGGCAGGCGCGAGGTCCGGCGGGGCAACGGACCACTAGTGTGGGCTTCCGGTGGCGTCGGGCAGCCCAGCGGCAGGGGGCTTGGCGGCTGTGGCAATGTCGATTCGCAGCTGAGGAGTGGCGTCGGACGCGGAGGGGTGACACGAGTACTTGAGCAGAGGACTGATCGCGGCAAAGCAAGCGTCGAGTGCTGGTGTAGAAACTCGGTGAGGCAGCAGCAGTTTCGCAAGGGCGACGAAGCTGGAGCGCGGATCGCGGGTCGTTGGGTCGCGGCGTCGACTGGTGAGAAGAAGATCGACGTCCAAGGGCGTCGCGGGTCAGTTGGAGCAGGAGCAGGGGAGGACCCAGCAGCAGGGGGCGAAACTCCGGTGACTCAGATCGGGCAACGGCGGAGGGATGGTGACAGGGGCGGAGCTTCGGCTTGCAGTAGCAGACTAAGCAATGGCGGAGGTGCGGCGGAACGAGCAGTAGCAAAGGCTTCACGGGCGGCGTCGCGGACAAAGACCTACGGGGGAACGGGTGGCGGTGACTGGCGAGCAAGGGGCTCGGCTGCCGGGCGGTGTTGGCGCGGCGAAGAGTGGGGTGAAGTTGTGGCGGAATGGCGAGGCAGTGGCACGATGGCAGCACCGGGTCGGGGTCGTGACTGCTGGTGTCGTGTCGCCGCGGGTGGAGCGACGAGCGGTGGTGCACGCGCGGCGGCCGGCACAGCGGAAGCCTAGGGTGCGTTTGTTTGTGTTTCTGTTTAAAAACTGTTCCAGGGAACAGAAACAAAAAAAAAGTGTTTCTGTTCCGGGGAACAGTTTTTGAACAAATATGAGCGTTTGGTAAACTTGTTCCTAAAATAAAAAAAGAACAGAAATATGTTTGGTAAATTATGTTCTTTTTTTATTTCTTTTAATTTTTTAATGTTTTTTTTATTATTTTTCATTATTTTTCTTTCTTTTTATTTTTTATTTTGCTTTGGCCGGTCGCCGGCCTCGGCCATGGCCGGCGACCGGCCGACGAGGGCCGGCGGCCTCGCCTAGCCATCGGCGAAGCTAGCCGGCTCCGCGAGGTGAAGCTCACAGCTCATGGCCGGGGGCGAAGCTCGGCGCTTAGATCCGCGAAACCAATCTGGGCTAGCGAACCGCTTAGTAAGGAGGCCGAGCCTCAACCACGGCGAGGCTCGGCCTCGCCTGGGGCCGACGAGCCTCGCCGTGGCTGGGCGAGGCCGCCGGCCCTCGTCGGCCATGGCCGAGGCCGGTGACCGGCCAAAGCAAGAAGAAGAAGAAAAGAAGAAGAAGAAGAAGAAGAAGAAGAAAAGAAGAAAAAAAAGAAAAGAAAAGAGAAGAGAGAGAAAATTTCTTTGTTTGTTTTTGTTCCAGAAACAAGAAACAACTTTTTTTTGTTTCTTGTTTCTGTTCTTTTTTTGTTCCCGGGAACAAAAGAACAGATTTGGAACAAAAACGCACACAAACGCGTTTCTGTTCTTTTTTTGTTCCTGGGAACAAAAAAACAGAAAAACTGTTTCGGAACAGAAAAAAGAAACACAAACAAACAGGGCCCTAGTTGCTAGTGTGCCGGCAAGGGGCGACTCCACTGTCGAAGGGCAGCAAGGGTGCGACAGACCGAGTGGCGAAGAAGAAAAGCAGTAACTTTGCTTTTATGTTTTTTCTTCTTTTTTTCTTCGTTTTTCCCCTGCTAGCCGCACGTTCCTTTTGCTATTGTACTTTCTGCTATGCTGACCTTTTGCTGACTTTTCTTTACGTCTCTTCCTTCTCTCACTCTTTCTTCTCTTCTGTCTTCTCACGTCCCCTCTCTTTTCATTTTCCTTTTGCTTGCTTTTTTGACTTTTTTGTGCTTTTTCTTTTTTTCAACGAAGAGAAGCCCCCCTAGTTTTCTCCATACGTGGTCCCTTTTATACAAGTGAATGACTTAATTCTTTTGGCAAATGTTCCTTATTTTTCCTTTTCTTTTGATTATGTAATATTTCTTATTTTGAGTCAAAGAATATATTTACTCAACATATGCCCCACGTGCAATATTCTCTTTATCTTTTTCTAATATTCCACTTGAAACTTTTCTTTCCGCCAAAAAATATATCATTCAGTGTATATTGCTTGAATATGTGAAAAATCCCTCATCGTATATAAAAAAAAAATCAACGCTCGTTGTCGGTCCAATGCGAAAATGGAATAAAATAAAATGGATGCTCCTAAAGCTATATGATGCAATTTTAATTCTTTTTTTTTTATGTAAAAATTTAGATGTCAACAGCTGCTCCTCTTTGAAGGTGAACTCGAAGAGATTGCCTTCAAAGATAAATTGATACCTAAATTTTGCTTATGACATGCACTGAATGATTTTTTTTTTTTTTGGTCAAAAAATGAATCCCATTTTAAAATGCAATTTATATGATATATAGAAATGCTAATGCAAATGCATGATGCTAAAGAAAAAAGCGTACCTACAGTTACTTATCAATTAGTGTGGTAGAGTATCTTGAGGTACATGATAAATCCTCATTTTCTCCACAAGTATCAAGTTTTCACTCAGATTCCTTGAAAAGTCTAACAGGTAATAAATTGAGACATCGAGACTGAGAAGAACATTCACATCCAAAATGAAATGTTCAACAAAAAGAATTAAGATATCCAGATCCAGACTGAGATGTCAAAATTTTTAAACTCGAAATACCTAAATCCAGACTAAGGTATAACGAGAAAGCTCGAAAAAATATTCACATCCAGAGTGAAATGTTTAGACGAAAATAATTACGACATCCAGATCCAAACTGAGATGTCAAGATTTTTGTACTTGAAATACCTAGATCCAGACTAAGGTATAACGAGAAAGATCGAAAAACATTCACATCCAGAGTGAAATTTTCAACGAAAAGAATTGAGACATCCAGATCCAAACCGAGATGTCAAAGGAATCTACTTGGAATATCTTACCTTCAAGGAGGGTAGAGTGATTCACGATAGTTGGTGTTACATGTCCAAGACCCATACCTTTCTACGATTGACAAGAATAGCAACAAAACTTTGTAAGGAAACTGCTTTCCTATGACTTGTACCTTTCTACGGTTACCCAGTATGGTAGTGTTTGGTTGTGTCAAGGACCCGTACCTTTTTACAATCGCCTTAACGAAAAAAAATTGATTTTTTAGGACTCGTACATTTCTACGATCGCCTGAATGGGGAAATTGATTTTCCAGGAC
The DNA here is from genome assembly GCA_007663325.1 of Eucalyptus pauciflora. Classification (NCBI taxonomy): domain Eukaryota; kingdom Viridiplantae; phylum Streptophyta; class Magnoliopsida; order Myrtales; family Myrtaceae; genus Eucalyptus; species Eucalyptus pauciflora. Next base: position 1,342,358 of record VMYD01000358.1, read on the forward strand.
CCGTACCTTTCTACAGTCGCCTGTTAGAGCAATAAATGTTGTCTAGGACCCATACCTTTCTACGGTAGCCTAAACGGGGATTCACTTTCTAGGTTCCGTACCTTTCTACAGTCGCCTGAATAGGAAATCACTTTCCAGGACCCGTACCATTCTACGGTCGCCTAAACTAAGGTTTTGCTTGGTTAGGACCCGAACATTTCTTTGGTCACCTTAATCAGACTGAATCTGGAAAAAAATCTTTGGGGACAGCTCAATCGAGTGTCGATTAAGAGGAACTTCGGGCTACAGAAGCATGCTGATTTGATAGGGGACTCACACCATGTCGATGAAAAAGACTCTAGGCTACAAAAGCACGCCAGGTCGATAAAGAGAGACTCTAGGCTACAAAAGTACGCCGGGTCAAGAACTTCGGGCTACGAAAGTATGCCAGGTTAGGAAGTCCGGGTTATGAAAGCACGCCAGTTCGATAAAAGGGACATCGGGCTACGGAAGCACACCGAGTCAATGAAAAGGACTCTGGGTTACAAAAGCACGCCAAGTCAAGAACTCCGGGCTATAGAAGCACGCCGGGTCTATTAAAAGAGACATCGGGTTACGGAAGCACGCTGAGTCAATGAAAATGGACATTGGGCTATAAAAGCACGCCAACTCAAGAACTCCGGGCTATAAAAGCACGCCAGGTCTATTAAAAGAGACATTGTGCTACAGAAGCAAGCCGAATCAATAAAAATGGACACTGGGCTACGAAAGCACGCCAAGTCAATAAAGGACAGCTTGACCGAGTCAAGTGTCGATGCACTTGAGAGAGAATACCTACACAATGACAAGTATTTAGAGTATGGGTAGAGATATACTTATCTGGTGATATCTCTGATTCTTGGGGATATGTCTTCTGGAATTTAGATATATTGTTGAGGTATTTCACCTATTAGTAGAAATAAATTTTTGGAACATCAAGGATGCACCTTGAATGTTCGTGAAAGTTTCTCATCTCCTAATATCATGAGGCATTCTGAAAGGGATCTGAATGTCAGGAGCTCTTGGGTATTTGAGAAAACATTACCTGTTAGACATGATTTAGAGCAAAAATGCATTTACCAAAGAAATAAGCAATTAAGGCTATTATGGAATGCAGCTCAAAATCCACTGAAGTTTTTATTAATTCAATCGGAATTCATGCATAATGACATTTGCATCACCCAAATTTTCATTGGAGAGAATCATCGTTCAATATAATTTTCATGATATGGATTTTCTAAGAATACCAAATGAGAAACTTTCAGTTAGAAATGACTTTTATTCCCTCTCATTTAGAATGGCTATTTTATGAGGATCACTCAATCTCACTATCATCATATCAACAAGGGTTCGAGTATTCTCGCAAACAGTACGACCTTACCAATCTGAGAGGTCTTTAACAAGGACCGTAATGTGGGCTTGGTCAATGGCTTAACAAAGGGACTCTTCGAGTCAAGGCAATTGAAAGAACAATTATGTAATCATCTTCAAGTTTACAAGTCAAGAACCCTGCAAAATGAGAAAGAAATAATCTTACTCGCACTTCTTCGAGCGATGCTTATAAACATATGAACTCCCATGTTAATTTAAGTACCCTAATCAGAAGAGACTTTGTAAGGGACGTAACATAGGTTGGGTTCATGGGTTGAGAAACGAAATGATCATTAAGCTAAAAATATGTGTAAAGTGTGAGAGTTGATGATCATCTTGGCATTACCATCAGTTTTCTTTTTCACCACGGGGATTGTCTTCATAAGGTGCCTCATTGATTGTAAAAACTCAGCATTTGAGTTCTTTGATTATTGCTCTATTGGAGATACAATTTTTTTACAATTGAGTCACCTATCTTGACTCTCTTTTTTCATATATGGGTATTGGCCTTACTTTTACCAGGCACACTGCTTTTTCATGCCCCTAGTTCTCATGCATTTTTTTCTTCACTTCTTTTCATGGGCATTGACCTTGCTTTTACCAAGCACACTGCTTTTTCATGCCCCTTAGTTATATTTTGAATTCAATTCTTGTGCACAATGCATGTGTCAAGCAATTACACTTTGAATGACACTCGAACTTTTCAAGAGTCTTCATCTGCCTTTTGTGTGACAGCCCAAGGAAGGGGAAGGAGTCCTCTCTAGTCCCACATCGCTTAGGGGGGAGTCCTGGGGCTAGTTTATAAAGGCTTGGGGTCCCTCTAATCTGTGTGACGTGTTTTAAAGCTGTGAGGACTCAGTGTCCAAAACGGACAATATTACACAGTGGGGCCCAAGTCGTTACAAATGATATCAGAGCTGACTCCCGACCGCATGTGGGGCCACAGCGAGGATGCTGTGCTCCTAAGGGGTGGAGAGTGTGACAGCCCCGGGAAGGGGAAGGGGTCCTCTCTAGTCCCACATCGCTTAGGGGGCAGTCCTGGGCTAGTTTATAAAGACTTGGGGTCCCTCTAATATGTGTGACGCGTTTTAAAGCCGTAAGGACTCTGTGTCCAAAGCGGACAATATTCAGTGGGGCTAGGGTCGCTACATTTTGCCTTGCCCTAGTGTGGGGGATGATCACCAACTGAGTTTAAAGAAATGAAATTGCAGGCTCAAGTGGGCTATGCAAATGATATAAGTGTATAGGATAGTGAAAGAAATGCTCTTCGTCATTCTAAGGCACTTAAATTACCACATGAATTCAATGTAATAGCACGACTTGAAAATTGATGCAAATGAGAGCAAAAAAATTTCTATTCATTTTCCTCATCTCATGATGCCATCTTATCTCCCATTTGCCCCCGTGTGGGGGGGTTCTTGACAGGGGTAATTTGAAAAAAATCTCCATAAGTGTATGGGGCTCAAAATGGGTTAAGCAATGGATCACCTATAGTGTTTGGGATAGAGAAATAAACTGCCTCTCATCATTTCGGTTGTCGTACATTTTGTGAGAGAACTTTTTACCTTACAGATATTGAACTTTTTACACTCATCTCACAAGTGTATAAGTAGAGGACTGTGTATAGGATAAGGCTTGCCTTTTATCATGCTGGGACGTCTCATTTAGCATACTTAATCTATTCCACATCATTCATTAAATTGGTATGTGCTAACAATCTTCAATGGAATTGGTGAATTAGATAGGTAAATATGTCATGCAAAAATTCTTCTTTTGAAAGATTACAAGCATTTTATGAACTTGTCAAGAACGTCATTCAAGATGTGTTAGGATATCAAGTGCAAATGGTTATCCATGAATTGCCTCTTATGGACACATGAATTAATCAACTGATATCGAAACTTCGATGTTTGATTTGAAGAACACTACATTTTGCCCCTGCATAAAAGAACGTGCATGAATAGAATACTATGCAATATCAAAGTAAATGCACATAGAATATCCATTTTGGTTTGGGTGGAGATTTTGTTTTAGTCTGGTCACTACCAAAATCTGTCATGCCCCCAATCTGTCATCTGATGCGCCATTTTCAGATGCTTTCTCATTAGGGCAAGAAAGCAATACTCTGAAACATGAAGTAACTGAGTTAGAAAATTAAACAGGCCTAACCTAATGCATGCTTTTGGAAATGATTTGAAAAATGATTTTTTATTCTCCTTTTTTGGGATTTTTTTTTTTTTATGAGGAAGCATAAACCAGTCCTCAGATTTTCTCCATGGATGATATTTTCTTTTCATTGTTGGATATCGTCATCGAGCTGGTTTGGTGTACCTCATCATGCCCTCAAAATAAAACTTGTAACTTTATTGATATTCATCAATTGAATTACATTTATTGGAATGTGATGTTCAAGCACAAAAGAAATTGAAATCAATCCTAAAAAGCGATTAAAATTCCCACGCATGGGAAGGTGCATGCCCCTAATTAAATGAGGAAATTGAACTACTTAAGACCATGAATCATGTGTACTTAAATTCTTCACCCTCCTTGATCTTGTGATACGAACCCTTCAAGTCAAGTATTCTTCCCTCTACTTGTGTCACTAGTTTCTTCATGGTGGCATCAAATTCGGCTATCTCAGGAAAATGAGACGGTTCAAAAAGTCTTCTTGGCTCTCTTCTTGGAGTCACAATTTCTCACTGAAGATAGAGCACTTATATCATCGTGGCACTTTTGCTTGACGAGATAAGCTCTTTTTTATCCATCATTTTAGCTCTCGATTGTGAACGGATGGGTGAGCAAGATCGCTCCATAATCACCTAAATTGAATGAAGGGGAACATGTAAGCATGAGGTGTAAATAGATAGTCAATCCATGACAATGATCTAATTGATTTTTCCATTTTTTTTCATTTATTCATGAAAAGTTCGTACAAGAAAGGCATTTCCTAAAAATGGACTAGGAAAATAAAGATAGACACCCTAGCAAGACCAAATTTCCTAGACATGAATTGAAAACAAATTCTCCAAAGTTTTTTTGCAAATGATTCATTCCATAGCAATTTCCTCATTTCATTTCTATTTAACAAAGGAATTAGATCAAACGACTAACCTGGATTGTAATGGACAGACCAAAAGTATGATAGAAGACTTACTTCACCAAGGAAAATCAATGGCAATCACATAGACATGCGCATGGTAAGTGGCTCAATTTCTAGTCTATAAGGCTTAACAAGGTGGAGCCATAAGGATGATCAGACTAGCCACAGGCGTGTGGACTACGTCGGGTCCTCATGACTTCGGCTTGGTCAAAGAGCCAACCTGGGTCGCGGGCATGCGAACCGAGGTGGGTACTCTTGACACCATAACAGAAATTTCGAGATCGAGATGGGCGACTCGTACCGCGGCCATGCGGTCAAAGTGGTATCCATCTCGATACCATCCTAGATAATCTTATGCAACTCAGGTCCGACGGCAAGTTGTGTGTGCAATAGTTTAGTGCTAAATGCAAGGCACGCACAACAGTTTATATCAACATAAAAATAAACCATACATTCCTAACCTCGACCTGCAAGACAAGGGTTAGCAGTCACTACTCCCCTTATACCTTCGAATCTGCAAGAACATTTAACACCTTAAATGTTAGAGACGTACCTGGGATCCTCGCTACCACACAAAAGTATTTTTTTTCAAATTGAAGAGAAAATTGGCCTAAGTCCACTAAGAATCTTAACTTAAGTCCCCAGTGGAGTCGCCAAGCTGTCCCGACCAAATTTTCGGCTGTACCACCTAAAATTAGGCTAATGGATTGCTAAGCCTAAACTTAGATCGGGCTCTTCCAAGCCCATACCAATTCGCGGCTTAGGTTCAAATATCTAGCACGCAAAAAGGAGTCGCCACTAATCAGTTTACGGTAGGTCGATTAGACACTTAAGTAAAATAATAGGATAATTATTTTACGTCTACGAACCAGAGATTGTGAGTTCGAGGACTTGGTTACGCTAAATTTCTCTACCGCCCTTTCAGTACCTTTCTCTTTTATTTTGAAAAAAATACTTGGCAAGCAGCTTGAATTGATTTTAATCTATTTCCCTAACATGCGAGATTATCATGCGAGTGTGCAAACTACCAATTTTACATCCAAGAAAAGTAATGAATAAATTGCAAGACTTACCTCATAGCAACGAAAACATCTGCAATGTTAGATCAGAATTCACATCGACAGTCATAGATATGATTTCTAATTAACACACAATTTTTTCTTCTTCTTTTTTTCCACTTATTTAATGAGAATCATGCGATGCATGCTACTAATCTAACATGAAATGATATAACATGGCAATATGACCTACCTATATGACATAAATAAAATGCCGTCTATACTGAAGAGAGAAATTGATTTATGCTAAGTCAATTTTTTGGTATTTTTTATGAAATTCGAAATTAGAAAATTGCAAGAAAATTGTCTATCAAGATTGTGATATCATCCAATTTATATTAGGAATTAGGTTAGGCCAAACCCTAATTTAAACTAGAATGTTATCATAATTTAGAAATCCCTAATGCAATCTACCTAAAAATATCTAAACTTAATTAGAAAAATATTATCTAGAATTAAACTACATGCAATTTATCCTAATATACAATAACGAGCAAAGAATGCCCTAATTCTTTTCTTTTTTTTATAAAATTTCGAAATTTAAATTGGCCAATTTAAATTAATGAAACGAAAATCTAACATCCTATGTTTATGTTTTTGGCATTTTTTTATTTCAAAAAATTGAAATAATAAATTTCCTACCCTAAATATGCAAAAACCCTAACACAAGAAATAAACCTAATCTAACTCACATTTTTTTGGATTTTTTTTTACGGGAGCAAAATCAACTTAAACCACATGACGGCAAATCAGACAAGATAAGATTGATATCCAAAAATTGACGAACCATAATTTTATTTTTTTTATGCAAAAATTTAGGTGTCAACATAGACAATCACTTGAATAAGGTAAATAGGAAAAATTCAAAAATATCAATTAAACATTTGATCATATCCTTCTAGAGTTTTTACAAAAAAACGATAACAAAAATCGAAAATTTATTTCACCTAAAATTTAGTAATATCTAATTTCCATTGGGACATGCACCACAACTCTATAGCTTCAGTTGAGAAGATTATTTGGAGGGAGTTTAAGTTCAAGCTAGTCAATATTTTGAGTTAGACTCATATTTAGTCAGAAACTTAAATCAATGAGTTATGGAAACATATTAACTGTAACATCCTCGATTCCGACCCCGTGAGGATCGGCCATAAGGTCCTAAATGGATCAACCATGGGCCATAGGCCATGGGATTGATCAATTCGATCGGTAAGAAATCAAGGATCAATCATGGTCCGACTGACCAACCGGCCATGAACTGGTAGAACTCGCGCGATGATGACCCTCGGCCCGTCAAGGTCGCCAAGGCGTTCTCTTGTTATTGCTACTATTTTGATGCGGAAGCGTGTATCGACGACTCCATCATCCCTTAAATTGATGCACACGAAACATAAAACCAGGCACTTGATTTATTTATATTTTAGACGACCTAGGTCGGTACATTAAGGCCTAGGGGTGAAGGACCGGTTCCGGTTCCCGGTTCCATTTTTCCGGGAACCGGTCGCGGTCACGGAACCGGTTTCGGAACCGGTTTTGGAACCCCCTCCCCTACTCACCTCACATCTATTGCTCTGCTCTTGACTCTTGAGTCCCCACTCCCAAGTCCTGACCCTCTGAAACTCTCGTTGGACGCCGCTCGCCCTGAAGGCCGCCGCCACCGGACGCCAGTTGCGGAACCGCTTAGGGTTCCAAAAGGAACCCCCTCCCCTGCTCACCTCACATCTATTGCTCTGCTCTTGACTCTTGAGTCCCGACTCCCGAGTCCCGACCCGGGACGCCCTCCCCGTATGTTATAGTTTTTTTTTGTAACGTGCGCGTACATTATAGTTTTTTTTGGTAACGTGCGCGTACGTTATAGTTTTTTTTGATAACGTGCGCGTACATTATATATATATATATATATATATATTTTTTGGTAATGTGCGCGTACGTTATATATATATATATATATTTTTAATGTTCGCGTTATAGTTTTTTTTTGGTAACGTGTGCGTACATTATATTTTTTTTTTTGGTAACGTGCATGTACGTTATAGTTTTTTTTGGTAACGTGCGTGTACATTATTATTATTATTTTTTTTTGGTAACGTGCGCATACTTTGTAGTTCAAATATGAAAATAACCAAAAAAAAAAAAAAAAACCTGTTGGAACCTGGAACCGACCCTGGAACCTGTGACAGGGTAGGTTCCAGGTTCTCGGTTCTAACGGGTAGGTTCCAGGTTCCTCATTTTGAAGAACCTGTACCCGAGGGTAGGTTCCAGGTTCCAGACGGAACCGAACCGGAACCTAGAACCGCTCACCCCTATTAAGGCCAAAAAGTTCATTTTTCTAGCTAAACCAAAGCTCTGTCCCGACAATCCTACAGCCTACTCACACGGCCATCTTCGTATCACGTCCCGGTTGTCCAAAAATGCTACCTTCGCTCCCCTAGGCCCTTCGTCTACTCGACCCCGCTAGTACCGTCGTCGTCGTCATCCGCGAGTGGAAGTGGTCCCACCGTACGCCCATGAACCTGGGTGTATAATGCAATGAACCCCATCAGTACAGGGCCCGACATGAGACTAGCATCCACCGTTAGGATCACAGTAATCTATACGAACGTAACATCAGGGAAATCAGGATCCACGTGCTCCACTTGGTCCTACGTGAGATCACTGGGGATGCCGTAGAGCATAGTGGAAGACGCGGGTTGGAGAGGCATGGTTACGTGTCTAAAAATGTAATAATCCCACAAGGGGTGAGTACAAACACCCAGTAAGTAAAAACCTATTAGACTATACCACATGAGTCTACCACTACTCATTTGACGGAATCCTAAACATGCAATGCGCGAAATCAAAATAGCTTAGGTTACCATAACTCTAAAAGGAATTCCACACAAAATGACACACCATGGAGTAAATATACGTTCAGGAAATTCAGTAGTCGCATCTACTTTAGTTCGAGCTGCCACCATCTTCTGAAGGGTCCCGTGTTGCACCCCTCCAAGCATCTCACATCCTACCTGGCACCACGAGGATCTCTGGGTCCTTATTTCATTCCCAGGCATCTGAAGAGAGAGTCGCGTTACACCTCTCCAGGCATCTCGCACCCCACCTGGCATTGCGAGGACCTCTGGGGCTGCATCTAGAGGGCACCATTGTCACGCCCCCTAGGCATCCCAACACCTGGGGCATCGTTGCAACGGTGGACTGACGATATCAATATCAATTCAAACCATGGCGTAGCACTTAAGGATTCTATTGATGCCATCCAACATAACTAGACTGACCACTCACTGATGCATAAGTCTATGGCCATCATCCTAGCCAAACCGGTACTATTCAGAAATCAACTTAGTCCTACCGATTCGCCTAAGGAATTCTAGTGCCCGAACACTAGACGAACCACATAGAATTGTCCTAACACTACAGTACATGCCTAATTGTTATGAAACCTTGCGTGGCCACATAGCTTACTAGAACGATTACGGCCTCGACAACTCCCGTACCGCCTAAACACTACTCACCTCAAGTCTGAACAAGACCATACCAAGACCAGACCGATCTGCAACGACTAGACCTATGGAAGACCAGTGCTAACTTTTCGACGATCGATGCGGTCCACAGCTTTACAACTCGAAACCTGTGTTGACCATGTCGACGGTCATCGCGGTACACCTACCCCATTCAAACTTAGAATGATGCACATGATATATCAACCGGGCACTTTATTTATTTATATCTTCCAGATGACGTTAGTCGGTACACATAGGCCAAAAAGTCCCTATAGTTGGCTAAACCAAAATTGGACCGACTATTCAGCTGTTTATCCACATTGTCGTCTTGGCATCACATCCTGGCTTCCAAAAATGCTGCCCTCCTCCTAGGTCCTCGACCTACTCGACCCCACTTGAGCCATTATCATCATCCTCCGGTAGCGGCAGTTGACTCGAGCGTACAAGACAACAAACCCCATAAGCACGGGGCGGTGGTAAGTCCGTTGACCACTCCAATAATTTTGGAAATAAATATATTCAACACTTAACAAAATTAAGCACATTAGATTATTATGACTAATTTTGTCTTTAAAAGGTTCGATTAACTTTAGACATTTAATTTTTATGTAAGGATGTGGTTGTTTAATTTATTTAATTGAACAAAAATATGAATTCTTATATTGCTTAAAGCCTAACACCTACGAACGATATCTACAATTTCGTGTTTTGTGAGAAGCTAATATTATAGAATACTCAATGTTAAGTTATTATCAACCACTGGGGGTTCGCTCCAATGGCCACCCTTCCATCTTGGAATGGGGAGGTTGGGGGTTCAAATCCCCACCTTATCAGGGGGGATTGGGGGTGGGGATGATTTCATTTCAGGAGTGGGTTTCGACTCTCACGCCATGCAAGGAGGCAGGGCAAAAGTCTGAGAGTGAGTGTTAGAGTAGGATTAGCGTAGGACTGACAAAAAAAAATTTTAAGTTATTATCTGAACACATTTTATTATACTTTTCAACCCTTAAAAATTCCAGTACTTATTCTTATTTTATCAATCAGGTGGATTTTTTTTTTACCGACCAAAAAAAAAAAATCAGGTGGATTTTTTATTTAATTAAGGAGTTTAAACAATTTAATCTCATTAAGCACTGAATCTCCAATTTTTAATACTTTACTACTTAATTATAATTAAACGGCTGCTCTTGCTCTTTCATATACTTTGATGTTTTTTCTTTCATATGTACGCTCGATTGGTAAATGGTAATAGAAAAACCTTTGTTTTTCTGCGTATTACTTAGATTTCATTTTGACTAGGGTATCTTCGATTCCCCATTTTGGTTTTCATTTTGCATGTAATTTTTCTGATGAGATTGGTCTTGTAATACCTCGTCCTAAGATACATGGTTGAGAATGACATATTTATCTTTCTTATCTTCCTTCTTTTCCAATGAGAAAATTCTTTTTTCTGTGAAACAATTGCAACCGCAGTAGTTTTTTTTTTTTTTTTTTTTTGACTTTCCCCATCCTACATCTCTATGTACACAAGTAGTATTGTGCGGGAAGCACGTGCACCAACACACGAGAATCACAAAAATTCTGACGATTCTTTTCTTAAATTAAGAAAAGGAAGTCGGGACTATTCGTTCAATTTGCTGACGATCTTATCCACAAACATAATGAATATGAAGCTCTTAATTTGACATTTATGGCTGGCACATTCCATTGTAAGACTTCCTTTTTCCAAGCTTTTGTCATTACCGTAAAGTTTATTAAGTAGCTTTATAACGGTTTTCAAAAGAGGGAAACACTACTCTTTTCTCTATGCCATTTACATATTTTTCAATATTTTCCTTGTAATATGTGGTGCGGAAATTTTCATATAAGATATTATTTTTTATTTTCTTAATATGAAAATCTGGTGATGTAGGTGGTAAAAGATCGGAGCAAGACGTCCAGGAAAATTTTTTTCATAAAAAAAAGGTAAGGACATATGGCATTTGTAGAGAGGGCCACGTGTCACTCTATCATCCTCCCCGTGAAGCATCGTTTTTTTAGAGGACAAAGAGTGAAGAGGGTAACCATGAATGAAGATTACTTGTACGATAAAATTTTTACTTCTCTATTTTTTTATTTCTCTGTTCTTCAGAACCGATTTTGAATAAAAATCCGTTTAATAACACAATTTGATTTATTTTATTTTATTTATGGAACAGATTTCTATTCCAAAAATTGATTTGAAGAAGAAATCAGAAATTAAAATTTTTAACTTCTCAATTTCTGATCAGAAATTAACTTCTGTTCCAGAAATTTTGTCATGCGCACCCTAAGTGATCCCTCTAGAGTCCAAGCTATTATCAACCATTGATCTTCTTTTTCCTTAGCATCAACCGTTGATCCTTTGAGTTATGTTTTAATAATAATGTGTTTTCAGATGGATCAATGGTCGAGACTCATCGCCTGTCACGCCATGTGTAACTCTGTCTTGTTTTATCTTTCAGGTCCTCCGACGGGAACTCATTCACTCTAACCCACACCACACTTCACGTCCCTCTTTCTTGTCCGAATATAAAATTAAATTCAGCGCACCTACAACAGCTGAATTCTGGATCTCTGGATTGGTGTGACGGCAAGCAAAGATAGCGGACACCAGAGAAGGGGAAGACGGAGGGCTGTTTCGACCTGAGGGCAAATCCAATGAGAAAGGAGAAGGATCTGCTCCACAAATTCACCTAGGCAGGCCTCGGCTGGGCACTTCCTCCAGCAAAGGTGGCGTTCATCCTGACGCCCTTAAGAAAAGAGAAGAAGGATCCGTTCCACAAGCTCCCACTGCATATCCACGGAAGTGTGGTCGAGCGCCAAAAATGACTAAGAAAAGAGACAAACCCGTTCCACAGCGGAAGTGTGGTCGAGCGCCAAAAATGGCCCTTAAGAAAAGAGACGAACCCGTTCCACAGCGGAAGTGGGTTCGAGCGCCAAAAATGGCCCTTAAGAAAAGAGTTGAACCCGTTCCACAGCGGAAGTGTGGTCGAGCGCCAAGACAGCCAAAATTTAGTTGTCGATCGCTCTTGAAAGAAGAACCGTCTGCTTCCAATATTGAAGATAAAGCATCGGAAGAAGGATCTGCCACCGAAAGGCACTGCGAAACAGGGGAAGGAATTTCTGTCATCAAAAGTCCTCCAGGGGATTCAGGTCTGACCCAAGAAGGTGATCTGGTCAGATTGCGCCGTCATAAGGAGCAGCTGATCAAGTCACTTCGTAAGGTCAACTCTGGAACGACGGATGTACCGGAGATCCTTGACGACAGTCTGCTCTGCCTTTTGTACTTGAGCATTTTTCCTGAGAATAGCGAGATCAGTTGCAAGAGAGTTTCTCGTTTATGGGCTGCAGAAGAACTTCTGACCGATCTAAGAGAAGCAGAGGTTTCTCCCAGTGATCTTCTTGATAGAAAGTACATCCATCACGCAAAAGAAAGAACTGATGGAGAGCTCTCCACATTCCGACTGGATGACATTGTGCGAGAGATTATTGCTTCCGTTTCCGATCTGCTGGGCATATTAAAGATAACTAAAGAGGGCAGCAAAAACTCGTCTGAAAGAGTAAGACGCCTATCTGTCCAAGGAGGAATAGTCACAGATTTGAATGAAGAGAAACTCTCTCAACTTCATTCCCTATTTGTGTTTAATGTCTCCTCCAATAAGGACGAGACAACAACGTACGAAGCTTCGCTATTGGGGAATTCCGAGAATTCATTGTTTCCATTCAATTTTAAATTTCTCAAGGTGTTGGATCTGACAGGTGTACCTCTGCATACCGCTCCAGATTCATTGTTTGAGCTAATCCTTCTCAGGTACTTGAGCTTAAGGGATACCTCAATCAAAAAAATCTCAAGCTCCATTGGAAGGCTTACGCATCTAGAATTTTTGGATCTCAAACATAGCTTGGTCACTGAATTGCCAAAGGAGGTTGGAGGACTCAAAAAAATTTGTCACATCCTGATTTATCATCACGAGAAAGACCCCCTGATGGAAAGTTACAACCTAATTGGCTTCAACGCATTATGCAGCGTTGGAGGGCTCAAGAGACTAGAAAAGCTGTGTTTCGTGGAATCAAACGATAGCATATTGAAAGATCTTGGGAATCTGACAAATTTAACGCGGTTGGGAATCATCAAGTTGAGAAAGGAACATGGTGAGGGGCTGTGCACTTCCCTTAAGGAGTTAAAGAAGCTAGAGTCCCTCAATCTACATGCGTTTGACGAGGACGAGATACTTGATGTCCATTATCTATCTTCACCTCCTGAGTCTCTTAAACGTCTCTACTTGCATGGCCGTTTGGATAAGTTGCCGAATTGGATATCACCCCATTGTCATTTGACAAAGATCGTATTAAGATGGAGTTGTCTGAAGGGAGCAACCCGGCAGAACGAAGAGAGTCACATGGAGGCGGCAGCCCAGCAGGAGAAAGAGAGTCATCTGGAGCCAGCAACCCAGCAGGAGGAAGATCTCCTTGCAACGCTTGGAAAATTGCCAGAACTAGTAGAGTTGGAACTGCGTCGGGCTTACCATGGAAAACAATTGGATTTCAAGAATGGGCAGTTTCCGAAGCTCAAGATTTTACTGCTTGATGAATTAGGGAGGCTTAGATCAATGAGTTTGGAGGAGGGAACAATGCCGTGTCTTGAAGACCTGACCATCAGCCGTTGTCAATGGTTGGAAAGGATACCCACTGGCATCGAACACATCATTTCCACGCTCCAAGCGCTCGAGTTTTTTGACATGTCTCGTGAATTCTACAAGATGGTACCAGATGATTATCGAAATTCACTAAAAGTCCATCTTACACAATGGAGGCCTGGCCAATGGAAAACCACTCCTTTGGTATTAGACGAGTGTGATGAATGCTTCGCTGGTGAACACTGAATGAGATCTCCCTCGTGTTTCAGAATGGTTGTGCAAATGTAGAAATAAAAATGCCGTGCGACGTTGAGTGTGCTGCTAGTTTCTAAATCTTATTCATGAGTTTCCTTTGTCTAGTTTTCCCTAAGCATGTCCACTTGTTGTGGGAGCTCTGATTTCTCATTGTCCCTTCCTTTCTACTCTTTAAGAGCATTTTCTTGTTCATGAATCGAGATTGTGCGTGCATGTTCCTCCTGTTCACCCTTTTTATACTCGTTTTGGAAAACTGATCTCTAAAATCCGCTGACCATTCAAGCAACCGTCTCCTCTGCACGCCGAAGCCCTAGCGCTGCTGCACGGACTGAACTTCCTCAAACAGAGAACTGAAAGTCACGTGGGAGAAGTACAGAGAAGAGGAAGAAATCTGGAAGTACAGAGCGACAACCTCACTCTGGTGGAAACTTTATTGGGCCGGACTGAAGCCCCATGGGCTGTGAGTAGTTTACTAGATGAAAGCAAGGGTATTTTACAACGTTTAACCTTTGTGAAGTTATCTTATTGCCAAAGAGAAGCCAATTAAGCTCCCGATCGGGTAGCAAGAGCTCATTGCCTCAAAACTCTTTTCCCAAATTGGTTATCCGCACCACCACAAACTCTTTGGAGTATTTTATGTTCCAAATCCAATCTATCGTCTACTTGTAATCCTTGCTTTATGAATGAATGAATGAATTATTTCAAATCAAAAAAAAAAAAAAAGAAAAAAAAAAAGCAACCGTCTTCAATCTTCTCTGTCGTTCTTAGCCATTGCGAATGTCTCACAGTCAATGAATCGTTGACTGACTTCCAGTCACTGCGAGTGCACATGACTAATCCTTTTTGATAGTTTAGATGAGCTAATTCCAAAAAAGGCACCAACTTTAATTCGAGTGACAAATTTAATATAAACTTCTTTTTGTCTCGTAAAAAAACATCAACTTTAGGTCAAGTGATAATTTTGAACCCTAACTTTTTTTTTTGTCTCGGAAAAAATCACCGACTTTTACTTTAATCCCAAATCTGGACCCCTTAAATTAGAATTATTGATTGTCCTCAACAATAAATCCATGTGCACTTGATGGTTGGATTTAAAGCGCTATTCATTGTCTTCTTCTCTAACCCACTACTTGGAGAATAATGGTGAAGTTGTTCATCATCTCTAACACTTTATGGGCAAGTCAAAAAGACCTCCAGATTTCATCGTTTTGTCATAATCTGAAGCTATAGACCATGGCCTATTGAGAGACATCATGGACGAGATCCGCCAAGCTTATGACTAGAACATTTTTTCCTTAAACAATGTTGTTAATGGTGGGGCCAGATTTGGGATAAGGATAAAAGTTTATGATTGTTTACGAGACAAAAAAAAGTTGGGGCCAGAATTGTCACTTGACTTAAAGTTTATGTTTTCTTACGAGACAAAAAAATTTTGGACCAGATTTGTCACTCAACCTAAAGTTGATGTTTTTTTTTTGGAATTATCCCTAGTTCAAACTAAGAAGTGAATTGAAGGATGACGAAAATAATTTTTATTATAGATAATGATTTTGTCTAAATTATTCAAGTGATGTAAGAGATTATTTTTCGGAAAATATTTTTCAAATCATTCATTTTTCACAAAACAAACACATCCTAAATGTTGACCTTCCTTCATCCACCTTGATTCGGTTCTGTGCGGAGCCTCATTTCTGATCATGATCAATAGGTGGCGTCAATTTTTTTAGTGCCAACACAAACATATTTAAACATTATGATTTTTTTTCTCAACAAAAAAGTTAGTGATTTAAATGTCTTAAGCACGTTATATTACTTCTTATCTTCACTATATGGAAAAAAAAAAAGGCTCACACTATTTTCACACTCAAAATAGTTATGACACTCGCCAACTAATTGAGTTGGCAAAAATAGCCTCAGCAGAATTAATTAGTCAAAATGACAAATGAAAATGTCAAGTATTGAAAATGCAAAAGCTGCATATTATCATGAGAATACAAAACCGTTTATTTTTTATCCCACCCCCTTATAATATTCGTTTATTTTTTATTCCACCCCGTTATAATATTTTCCTTTTATTTTATACAAATTCCATTCTCTCGCTTCTACTTACTATTGCACTCAAGTTTATTTCCATAAAAGAGTTTTTTTTTTCTGATAAATTTGAATTTTGTTAGTAATTTTTGTTAATCATATATCGTAAATATAAATTACAATCAAAAAGACGAGTTTAACCAAAAAATTCCCTCAAGAAAAACTTGAACAAGAGAACTGTATATTACTAGGGAGTATTAGAGAATGAACTTTAGAAAGAAATTGTGAATAAATGTATTTTATAAATATTCTTGCAAATTGGAATCCCAATCTTTAAATTTGCAAAAAAAAAAAAATTATTAGAATTTTAGACGATTCTTGGAGAAAGGTGACCAATATGTAAACTTCTCCGATTTGAACTTAAAAGAAGAAGAAACAACAATACACAAAAGGTTGATAAAAATCATGATCTACACTGAAGGAAGATGCTTCCTCTTTCATCAGTCTTATCATTAGTGAGGTCTCAATGAGAATTATTTTAGACCATTTTAATTTTAGGGTGAGTTTAAAGTTATTTGAGGGGTAAAAATGGCGTAAGCCTAAAAGAAATCGTGTCCTATTTTAACTACATGATCCAAAGGCTATTCTCTCTTTTTCGGTACATAAAAGCAACCCTCTTTTTTTTTTTTTTTTTCGGTCGGTAAAGCAACCTCTTTGTAAGGCCCTTTTTGACAAGTGACATTCTACGTTTCTATTTAATATATGCATATCCCTTCAAATGATATCCTGCTAATCTCTTCCCCCATTAGGGATGGGAATTACTAGAGTGTCCCCCTTTTTCTCGTACATAATTGAGATGGCGAATCTGAGGGCTCTAATTTTCGCTTTAGAATGTGCGTCATCGATCTGAACTACTTAATAAATTATATGTGTCTAATGGGTGTAGGTATAATATACATATGATCGAGTAGCAGTGACTCTATTTTTCATTAAAAAAGAAAAGAAAACAAATGACTTTTCATAGACCACTCCAACCTAGTTTTACATTAAGAGGATTGTAGGGTGCCAAAGGATAACGATTCAGATTTACGAAAATTCGGATTGCTACATCCGGATGAGACTACAGAATAGACAGGTCACCATTGCAAATAGGTCGTTTTCGTCGACCCCACTTTTCAGTGATGCTAGAAATTGTGCCTCGGATTCGAAGTCCCGTAAGTCTAATGCTGGTCAACTAGTCATGTGATAATGCTAGTACGAACATCTAGAGGGGGGTGAATAGGTGTAAAAATAAATTTTACAAAACTCAACAACTTAATTCAACTTATATGAAAACGGTAGACTGAAGATACGGAAGATTGTAAGCTAAAATATAAGACTACGAATTAAGTAAAGAGATAAGGGAAAGAGAATTAAAACACAAGGTTTTATAGTGATTTGGCTTAGACCAAGCCTACGTTCACTCTCCCTCACCGACAGCCCACCGGCTGGATTTCATTATGAATCAAAAGAGATGTTACAGTCTCATGTCCTTGATTCCACAGTGTAGAGACTCTGCTACACTTCCTCAAGGTCTCACAAGTATCTAATCTCTCTTTTTGAGTACAAATTTATACTCAACAATTGAACCAGCAAAGAATAAGGAGCTTCAGACTTTAGAATTTTTCTATCTCGCATACTCTCAAATAACTAAAGCGTCTTCCTTATATACTCCTCCATGCATTCATAACCGTTGGCACCTTCCAAAGGAGTTCTTCCAATCTACTCGTTGGACAGAATCAATTAGGGAGATCTCGAGTTACTTAAAGATTATGAAGATAGCCCACAAATCCTGCTCGCCCATATAATCAGGATCTAGGTTTTCATAAGTAGAACCTTCCAAGTATACTTCGCCAATCAACGGATCTAAATTACTCGAATTAATTGTAATACGAATAATAGATCTCAAGATGCTATCTCCAGCCGTGAGATAATCTTCAACCAAACGAATTAAATCCTTAGAGATATACTCGCATCTAGATAAGACTTTTTCATCGGTCTAGAAACTGTCAATGAGGGCAGACTTTAAATCTTGAGCCTGGTGGTCTTCAGACTTTGATGGAGGGAAATATTTTGTCAACTTCAAAACAGATAAGGAAGTTTTCTCCAACAATCTCCCCATTTTTATGGTGACAAAACTTTCCCGCAGATTTGGACACTTTGACTTGCAAGATAACACTTAAGCAAACTAAGATTTCTTATAAATGAAAATTAGAGACAACGATAAGGATAATAACAGTTCTGCAACCACAGAAAACGTGTTAGTCCTGTAAACACAACTATCTTCAACATAATCAATAATAGCTTAATTTACTTGCAAGCATCATCAGTCCAAACCAATCAAAGCCACACCAAATAGAAGATAAAGTAAAGTCCAAATCAAAAAGTCATAAAGATAAGTCATCAAATCTGCATAAAATCTCTCCCCCTTTTTGTCAACAACAAAAAGTGGAGAATATACTAAAAAGAGATGGATTGAAAATGGAATCAAAATCAAGGCTGTTTGGGAAGGCGAACAAGCTCGAATTCTCCCATAGAATGTACTGTCTTCTCAAGCCTTTCGAAAATCTGCTTCAGTGACTGAAAATCTTCACCCTGCACATTAGACTGTACTTGAATCTTCAGGGAGTTCAACTGTTCATGCAAAGACACTGAAGTGGCCTTAAAAGCATTATTGAGATCATGCATCTCAAATCCCATAGCATATTGCTGTTTTCTAACGTCCAATAGAATTTTCATCAGTCTTGAAAAGTCTGCTGTTTAAGCTGTTGCATCACTAGGACCGGCCAAGTCAAATTTAAGGATTTTGAAAAACGATGGAGCTTCGGCAGATTGTCCACCATGACTGTCTTCTGGATAGTGCGAGGCATACACATCCTCCGGGTCTGCTGCAGAACGACTTACATCACTAGCAAATAAAGGTGAAGAAATACCTTTTGGTCCAACAGTTCCCCCTGATTTGATGCCCTCAGGTGGAGTAGGTAAGGTTTTCTCATCTTCAGAGTGATGAGCATCAACAGATCCAGTTCCTCTTATCTCAGATGCACTAGACAGAGAGATAGCCAAGGTTGGCTCGAAAGAGTCTTCTTGACCTTGATCTTGTTCTCCTTCTCTCTCTCTTCTTCTTCCTCTTCCTCTTCTTCTTCTCTTCTTCCTTCCTCTTCTTCTCTTCCTTCATCTTCTTCTTCCTCTTCTCTTCTTCTTTCCTCTGTTCTTCTTCCTTCTCTATGTTTTCTCTCCCTCTTTCCTCTTCTTCTAGCTCTTCTCGTCTCCCGAAAGCTGACAAAACTCTTTAAGTTGCTCAAGGCTGATAGAGTCAGTTCATCATCATCTTCTTCATCTTGCAAGATGAGAGTTCTTTTCTTCTTCATTGGAGCAACCATGGGCTCCTTGCCTTTTCTCTTCGCAGCAGCAGAGTCTTGTTTTACTTTAGAGGGAGACTTCTCCTTCATATGCTCCAACACTTTGTTTAGCTCTTTCAATCTCATCTTTGTGACCATTTTGAAACCAATCACCATTGGAGAGATGGTTGACAGGCATAATGGTGTAGAGATGTGATTTTTAAAGTGTCTAAAGAGACGCGAGATAAGAGTAGAGTAAGGGAGTTGTCCCTTATCTTTCACCATAGTGCGGTACATATGAAATAATATGGTGTGAGGCAAAGAGAATTTAAATCCAGTATTGATGGCACACATCAATTTAGCTTCAGATCGAGAGACATCAGTCTTGGATGTCGATTTGGGACGAATGCAGTTTATCACAATTTTGTGCAGCAAAATGTTAGAGGCACTCATCCTTGAGTAAGAAATCTTCCCTTTAACATCCCTATCTCTCACCAACGATAGAATAGCATGAGCAATAGACACACTAATTGGTTGGAAACTCGTTCTTTCCACCCCAATTATGTCAGTCAATGTGTCTGTATTCACCAAAAATTCCTTGTCCTTCACAGTGAAAGTAAAACTGTTTGTATCCAAGAAGGATAAGTTCAAGTAAAAGTATGCGGTGAGTTCTGGAAAAGCAGTAGTGGATTCAGAACAGAACCGTTCTAGTTGCAGTAAAGCAAATTTATCGCGCAGATTAACCTTTATCGAATCAAGGAAATCAAAGTCAACAGTTCTAGGGTTCATCACCCGTCTCTTCAAAAGATTCGAATAAACCTTCTTATGACTCTTCGATCTAAACAAATTGGAGCCATCAGTAATGTTTGCAGCCACTCCCGATCTAGGCTGAAAATGAGTAAACATCCGTTCATCGTCGTCCAAAACTTGTGGTTGATTTGCAGTGCCATAGAAAGGGTCACTTGGAATGTTCGCAAAAGTTCTTTCAACCGATCCTTTCTCTACAACAGCTAGTCTTTCCAACTCCCGCAAAAGCAAGGTTTCATTCTTGAATCCTCTATCTTTTAAGAATTCATCAATTAAAGACATCGGCGTTCCTCCTTTCTTCAGATTAGAGTAGAGTTTGAAAGCAACCTTGGGAGTTAGAGTTCTTACAGGTTCAGCCCCCTCTATAACCTCATCGTCTGGTTGAGTCGGTGAAGAAGGTTGACGTTGCTGAGAAGGTTGTTGTTGACTCGGACGCAGTGGTGGAGAAGAATCTTCTTCCTCGGTCAAGTCAAAATGGGTAGGACCCTCGGGCATATATCGTGGTCCCCTGCTTGCAATCCTTGAAGACTTTCTCGAAGACATTGTCGCTTCAAGGGAGGAATTCACCAACTTGCTCGAAAAAGGAGATAACTTTTGGACAGATCGAGAGTGAAAGTGAAAGCAAATAGGAATTTTGTATTCTAGGGTTTCAGTGTAAAAACGAAGAAGACGAGTCTCGGCAATATATAAAGCAAGTGAAGTGAGGTAAACGAAACGTCGTAAAAGGAAAATAAAAATACATTTTCGAAAAGAATAACTTCCTTTTTTGAAAATAAATGTCTTTTCAAAATTGATAACTGTCTTTTTGAAGAAGTAAAGAAAACTTGGAAAAATAATTTCAATCAATTAGCAATTAATAAATAACCGTACATTTTCAAGTTTAAAATATATATAAACAACTTACCGTCGTAACTCTTGGTCTTCTGAGTCTGAACGCCCTCAGACTTTACCTTTTGAGTCTTGAGCACATCCAGACTCTACTGGGTAAGAGATATGATGTTCAGTCTAGTGCGAATAGACTCAAATAGACTTTTCTCCAAAGGCTTTGTAAAAATGTCCACCAGTTGATTCTTTGAGTCAATGAGTTGGATCATTACTTCTACATTTTGAACATGATCTCTAATAAAATGGTGTCGAATATCTATATGCTTTGCTCTTGAATGAAGAATTTGATTCTTTGTGAGATTAATCGTGCTTGTGTTGTCACATTTGATCTCAGTGCAAGAGTCTTCGATTCCAAAGTCTCTTGGTTGTTGTTTTATCCATAAGATTTGAGAACAGCAACTTCCAAGAGTCACATATTCTGCTTTTGCTGTTGAAAGAGCTAATGTACTTTGCTTTCTTGAAAACCAAGATACTGTCCTGTTACCAAGTAATTGACAAGTACCGGAAGTACTCTTTCTTTCAACTCTGCAACCTACTAGATCTGCATATGAATATCCAAGGAGAGTAAAGTCTCCTTCTTTGGGATACAATAGACCTAACTTCGAGGTTGTTGCAACGTATTTGATGATGTGTTTCGCAGCACTTAGATGAGATTCTTTTGGATCTGATTGAAATCTGACACAAATGCAAACACTAAACAAAATGTCAGGTCTAGAAGTAGTAAGATAAAGAAGTGAACCAATAATACTCCTGTAAAGTTTCTGGTCAACTTTCTTTCCTTCTTCATCTTTATCCAGCTTCGAAGAACTAGACATCGGTATTTCAGTCTTTTTGCAATTATCTAACCCGAACTTTTTAACAAGTTCTTTTGCATATTTTTCTTGGTGAATGAAAATCCCTTCCTTCAATTGCTTTACTTGTAGTCCGAGAAAGAAAGATAATTCACCCATCATACTCATCTCAAATTCATCCTGCATAGACTTAGAAAATTTCTTGCATAGATTTTCGTTAGATGATCCAAATATTATACTATCAATATAAATTTGAACAAGTAAAAATTTTTTACCTTCCCTTTTAATAAACAGAGTAATGTCCACTTTACCTTTGACAAAACCATTTTGGATTAAAAACTTATTTAACCTGTCGTACCAAGCTTGAGGTGCTTGCTTTAAACCATATAGAGCCTTTTTCAGTCTGAATATAGAGTTTGGTTTCCTTGGGTCTTCAAAACCAGGAGGTTGTTCCACATAGACTTCCTCTTGGATAAATCCATTCAGGAATGCACTTTTGACGTCCATTTGGAATAACCAGAAATTCTTATAACAAGCAAAAGCAAGTAATAATTTAATTGCTTCTAACCTTGCTACTGGTGCGTAAGTCTCATCATAGTCTATCCCTTCTTCTTGCGTATATCCTTTGGCCACGAGTCTTGCTTTGTTCCTTACAACTTTTCTTTTTTTGTCTATCTTGTTCTTGAAAACCCATTTAGCTCCAATAACAGATTTATCTTTTGGTTTAGGAGTTAGTTCCCAAACATCGTTAATATTGAACTGCCTGAGCTCTTCTTGCATAGCTTCAATCCAGCTTTCATCAGTTAAAGCTTCTTATATGCTTTTGGGTTCTATTTCAGAAATAAGAGCCACAACGCTAGACTCTTCATGCCTTTTGGATCTTGTATGAATCCCTTCATCAATGTTACTAATGATGAGTTCTTTGGGATGACTAGACTTGTGCTTCCAGTTGCTGATTGGTCTGATAGACTGCTGAACTTCTTCTTCAGTTGATTCTTCAATATTCGTTCGTTGTTGTCCTTCTGTAGTCTGAGCTGCTTCAGGAGAAGTAGACTTTGTAGAGTCTGGAGTAGGTTCAGATTCTTCAGGTTGAGTCTGGATCGATTGATTTTGTATAGGATCTTGAAATTTGACATTCATCGACTCTTCCACAGACTAAGTCTTCTTGTTGTATACTCTGTAAGCTTTGCTGGATGTCGAATATCCAAGGAAGATTCCTTCGTTTGATTTTTTTTCAAACTTACCAATTCGACCATTTGCATTTTTCAAGACAAAACATTTGCAACCAAACACATGAAAATAAGAAACAATTGGCCTCTTTCCTTTGAACAACTCTTAGAGAGTTTTCTCCAGAATAGGCCTTAAGAACACTTTGTTAATAATATAACATGTTGTAGAAACTACTTCAACCCAAAAACGAGAAGAAATATTACTTTTAATTAAAAGAATTCTAGCCATTTCTTGCAACGATCTATTCTTCCTTTCCACAACTCCATTCTGTTTGGGAGTATATGGAGAGGAGAACATATGCTGAAAACCGGATTCATCACAAAAATTAGCAAAGTCTTGATTTTCAAACTCACCTCCATGGTCTGTCTGTATGCTTGAAATAACATACCCTTTCTCATTATGTACTTTCTTGGCAAACTTAGTAAAATAAGAGAATGTCTCAGACTTACTTGTCAAAAAGTAGACCAAAGTAAATCGTGAATAATCATTCACTATTACTAGGTAATATCTCTTTCCGCCAATGCTTTGAGTTCTAGTTGGTCCAAAAAGATCCATATGCAGGAGCTGCAGCACACGATTAGTGGAAACTTGATTTATTGATTTGAAAGAATTTCTAACCTATTTTCCCAACACACATGGTATGCATAAGTCAGATTTTTGGTACTTCAGGTTGGGTAGTCCACGAACAAGCTTCTTTGAAGAGATCTTGGCAATTTGCTTCATGTTGATATGACCAAACTTTCGATGCCAGAGATTTGCTTCATCTTGAATTGAAATTAGACATTGAAATCTTTCTGGATTGATATCCAAAAGATAGATATTCCCATGTCTTCGCTCAGTAAAGGATTGTGAAATATCTTTACTAGTTCCCGAACATATTCCTTCTTGAAAATTGATCTTGAACCCAGTGTCGCACAATTGGCTGATGCTGAGCAAGTTGTAGTTGAGTCCTTCCACTAAGGAGACGTTATTGATTGTGAGACTTCCAATTTTTACAGTTCCACATTCAACAATTCTTCATTTGCTATTTCCGCCAAAGGAGATTATTCCACCAATTACTTGCTTAAGTTTAATAAAACAACTTGAATCTCTAGTCATATGCCTTGAACAGCCACTATCCAAATACCATTTAACATTTTTCTTAATAGTGACCTGTAATTAAAAAAGAAACTCAAGCTTTCTTTGGTACCCACACTTTCTTGGGTCTAGTGGAGTTAGTGCAGTATACGGTCTTTGCCCAATCCTTCTTAACAGGCCTCCAAACCATAGGACATTCTTTCTCAAAGTGTTCTGAGCTATTACACTTAGAACATCTAAGAGCACTTCGTCCAACAGGTTTTACAAATACTTTTTGAAAATGATTTCTATAAAAGGCTTTTGTAGATCTTTGTTTGATTCTTTCCTTTAATTTTGGAAAATCAATTAGAGGAATGGTTTCAGAAATCATTCCCAAGCCTGATTTGTTAAAATAAGGTTTTTGTACTGAAAGAATTTTTTTCAATTTCTCAAATCCTATATAAAACCTTTTTGAAATACTTGAAATATCATTTTTCAAAAGTGTATTTTCTTTTGAAAGAGAGTTTGCATTTTCTTTTAAAGTAATAAAACTTTTATCTAGATTTTCAAACTTTTCTTTCCATAAAATTTCCTGTTGCTTCAGTGTAGAATTCTCCATTTTTAGCTCGGAAATCCTCTTGAGAGAGGTTTTGAGACTAAGACACAGTTCATCAATGTATTTCGAGACTTTAATAGGGATTTTAAAATTACTTACCTCAATTTAATTATCTAAATCTGAGTCTATATTGATTTCGAAATCTAAGTTTGATTCTGATTTTGCCATTAAACAAATATTGGCATAATCATCATCACTCTCTTCGCATTCTATATCACTCCAAGTTTCTGCTTTGAGTACCTTTTTGTATTTATCAGCTTTTCCTTTCTTTTTCTTTACCAAGGGATAGTTGGGTCTGATGTGTCCATTTTTCTTGCATTCAAAGCAAATCACATATTTATTGGATTCATTATCCTCAGCTGATTTGTTTTGAAATCTTTGAGAGTTTTGTTTCTTCCAATTGAATCTTCTTCCCTTTTTGTTTAGTTTCCTAAACCTTCTTATCATGAGAGCAAGTTCTTCATCGTCCATATCGTCTTCAAAGTCTGTAACATCAAAATCGTCGTTAGATTTTAAGGCAATAGACTTCTTACCTTTGGGATCTTCTTCTTCATTGATTTGCTCCACTTCATAGGACTGAAGTGTTCCAACCAATTCGTCAACGGAGAGTGGCATGATCCTTTGTGTTTCCCTTATTGAAGTCTTTACGTGATTCCACTCTTTGGAAAGTCTACGCAGCAATTTGTTAACCTTCATGGGTCCTGAGATTGGTTGACCCTGATACTCAAGACCATTTACGACTTCTGTAAAATGGCTACATATGTCAGTAATAGATTATCCTGGCTTCATCTTGAAGGCTTCATATTGACCGAGCAGAGTATTGATTCTAGTTTCTTTCACTCGATCTTTTCCTTCATAGGTGATGTGCAGTCTATCCCAGACTTCTTTAGCTGTTTTATAAGAAGATATTATTGTATATTTAGTAGGAGATAATGCACAATATAAGGAGTAAATTGCTTTTGCATCAAGAGCTTGTCTCTTAGTTATCTCTTCTTGAGTCATCTCGCTAGCCTTTGCAGCTTCTTTCCCCCTTTCCAAGACTGTTGTAGCTTTAGGAATGATTCCTTTAGCTACCACATCCCATTCCAGAGGATCTTTCGATCTTAGGAATACTTTCATCTTGTTTTTCCATATACCGTATTCCTTTCCATCGAAATAAGGTGGTCTGGTGTTGCTTTGCCCTTCAACCAAACCTGGAGCCAACATACTAGCCATGGATCTTTAACTCTGAAGTAAAAACAATTCAATTGAATGAGTACACAGGCTCTGATACCAATTGATAATGCTAGTACGAACACCCAGAGGGGGGTGAATAGGTGTAAATTTTTTTTTTACAAAACTCAACAACTTAATTCAACTTATGAAAATGGTAGACTGAAGATACGGAAGATTGTAAGCTAAAATATAAGACTGCGAATTAAGTAAAGAGATAAGGGAAAGAGAATTGAAACACAAGATTTTATAGTGGTTCGGCTTAGACCAAGCCTACGTCCACTCTTTCTCACGGACAGCCCACCGGCTGGATTTCACTATGAATCAAAAGAGATGTTACAGTCTCACGTCCTTGATTCCACAGTATAGAGACTCTGTTACACTTCCTCAAGGTCTCACAAGTATCTAATCTCTCTTTTTGAGTACAAATTTACGCTCAACAATTGAACCAACAAAGAATAAGGAGCTTCAGACTTTGAAATTTTTCTATATCGCACACTCTCGAATAACTAGAGTGTCTTCCTTATATACTCCTCCATGCCTTCATAACCGTTTGCACTTTCCAAAGGAGTTCTTCCAATCTACCCGTTGGATAGAATCAATTAGGGAGATCTCGAGTTACTTAAGGAATATGAAGATAGCCCACCAATCCTGCTTGCCCATACAATAAGGATCTAGGTTCCATAAGTAGAACCTTCCGAGTATACTTCACCAATCAACGGATCTAAATTACTCGAATTAATTGTAATACGAATAATAGATCTCAAGATGCTATCTCCAGCCGTGAGATAATCTTCAACCAAACGAATTAAATCCTTGGAGATATACTCGCATCTAGATAAGACTTCTTCGTTGGTCTAGAAACTGTCAATGGGGGCAGACTTTAAATCTTGAGTCTTGGCTGTCTTTAGACTTTGATGGAGGGAAACGTTTTGTCAACTTCAAAACAGATAAGGAAGTTTTCTCCAACATCATGTACCATAGAGCGCTGTGACATTCCAAGACCTATATATGCTTGTTAAGTACTTCATAGATGGACACACATCTCTCAAATAGTTACCATTTTGTATGATTACTTAAAATAGTCATTTTGGTGGATTGACCCACGTCGGGCGGGCATGGTCATTACAAATAATATTGGGGGTAGAACACCCTCTAGTAGATTCTATGGGCCATGGCTGAACTAGGTCCATACTCTATCCAACAAGATGGGGAGTGTTCGTGGGAGAGAGAGGCCATATACGAGGTTTCCTAATAGATTTCTAAAATAACGGAGGGTGCACAAGTGGATGGGCTGACACATCAAATAAGAAAAGTATCGCTAAGCTATACATGCCAACATCGACGATGACGTCAGTTGTTTAAGCAGGGGAGCTTGTGACCTCCCAAGTCTTGGTCTTACATCAATTAAAGATGCCTGATTGAGTGATTCATAAATCGACACCCCCTTCAAATGGTCACTATCTTGTGCATTTTTTTTTTTAAGTACTCCTTTAGTGTTTGACTTATTTGAAATGAGCTAGGTCGTCGTGTGGTCAACAAACTAAATAGGACCCCTCCTATGGGATGTAGGATTTGGGATATTACAAACTCTTCCACTTAAAGGAGTAACTTCCTTGATGCCCATCACTGAGGCTCTGGCATTTAGCGGAGGGAAATATGAAAAAAGAAAAAAAAAAAGAATAGGAAAGGGAAGGGGAAAAAAAAAGCAAATTATGGGCCATTCCTTGCATCTGCTATATAGAGAAATGATTGGATGACATTTTTTAATTTAGTGTGAGAATAACAATTTATTCTAAATCATAAAAAATCAAACAACATATAATTTTAAATTGTTGTGGGGCTACTCCTTAAAAAATTTATGACTCACAACAAACTATTATTCTCATGATAGTTTAAAGACTATTATGCTAGCGAAATCCCCTAACATATATAATGAATTTGATCATTCGATCGAAGACATCAAAATCACATTCAAATTTACCCTCCGCACAATGACGAACCAAAGGTACAATGTATCAAACTCATTCATTGATTTGACTGATGGGATGGATGTACATACACGAAAGTGATGGTATCATCTTTGATACCATATCATGTACAATCCAAAATTTTAAGTTGATAGATAAAGGGAGATTGTACATCTATAATAACATATAATACTTATTGTCAAGCGATGCGAGACTCATAATGCATTTATATTATATATAAAAAAACATGAAACGGTGTTTAACCTCACTCAAAGAATACCATCAAAGGTATCCACTCCCGCTCATCTCACACTTATGTCCCGCAACTGGACATATTTATTCTAAACAATTACAAAACACTCACACTAGAAATAGCAAAGCATTCCAAACTCGCTGAAAATCACATCTAGCAAAACACCAGATAGAGAGCCAATCTCACAACCAATCTCCGATTGGGAAGGAGAAAATCTTGCAGACAATGAATGTCTTCCATAGAACCCCCAATTCCATCCCTTTTGACTGATTATGTGCTCCATGAGATCAACCATCTGAACACATATCAAGCTAGACTTGTGGATTTCCTAACTTGCAGAAATGCGCATCCAGAGTTGTCGTTGCTGGTGTTGTCGTCCACTGAAACAAAAATCACAATCCTCAGCTTCCAAAATCCTTGTAAGAGCGTATGATGATGCGGCATGTATGTTTGAAGTTGAAGACTCCTAGATTGAATCTATGAAAACCATGAACACAAAAGCATAAATGGTGGCATTGAACAAAACTCACATTCGGGTCCCTTTATATAGATATCTTTTCTGTAGGAGGCAGCCATTGACTTATCAAGTACATGTACCAATGGAAGAAAGTGAAGAGTAACTGAAAACATCATGATGCAATGGAGTCATGAGTAATTTGAGAGAGATATACCAGTCAAAACATTAACCTGACAAGTTCTATGCGAGGATTTAGAGTTTATGCTTTTACATTTGCTTCCAAAATGTAAAAATAATTTAATATCAAAAAGTCTCATGCTTACGTGACTCTTACTAATGGTTTGATTATCTTGGACCACCAAGACCCCATTATGTCACGCATTCATCTAATAAGTTAAACTTTTAAAACAATTAGTTGTTATCTTACTAAATCTCATATGATATCAGAGTTGGAGGTTTTGAGTTCAAATCATTTCAAATCTCATTTACTTCTCCAATTAAATATGTTCATGCTCAGTACTAGACCAAAAGAATAATTAATAAAAAAATATCAGACTAAACATAAGGAGAAGTATTAGAATGATTTACTATTATACCGCGAATTCGTCTAATAACTTAAGCTTTTAAAATAGTTAATTATGATCTTACTAAATCTCACACGAAAGCATTGAGCAAAAGCGAAAAGTAACTAAAACATCATCCTTGTTCGTTAAAAAGAGGCTTGTATTGAGATTAGTTTTGCAATCATTCGGG
The DNA here is from genome assembly GCA_007663325.1 of Eucalyptus pauciflora. Classification (NCBI taxonomy): domain Eukaryota; kingdom Viridiplantae; phylum Streptophyta; class Magnoliopsida; order Myrtales; family Myrtaceae; genus Eucalyptus; species Eucalyptus pauciflora. The sequence continues at coordinate 1,371,756 of VMYD01000358.1, forward strand.
CAAACAAACCTACAATTTTTTTTCTTTTAGCTTCAAACATTTCGGCATATTTTTTTAGTTGCGTTGAAAAGCATTTGTATATAACCCCAGGGAAAAGGACAAGTACGGGAAGCTATAGGTACTAAGGAAACAAGAACAACAACTACTAAAATCTCAAGCAGTTGCAAAAGAGAAAAACCACACATGCGGTTGATGGGGATTTCATTTAAAGAGACACACCTCCATAACATTCTGTTTCTTCGAAGGCGAAATATGAAGAGTTACAACCTTGACCTAGAGGGGCTGGGAATACTCCCATCAATCAAATCTAATTAATAACTGCTCAATAAGCCAAGACATTATTGGATAAATTTATCCAGTGATTGATTTAATTCCGTGAGTCTACGTGACCCATGCACTACAATTTTAACTTGTTTTTAGTTGAGATACGATTTACCTGGACCCCTCGAGGGAACTATTTCCTGTTTGTACGAAGCGGCCGAGAGCTCTTTGGCTGGTCCGTTGGGGGATCCGTTGGGTCGCCTTTCACCGCAGCTCCAGGTTTCCAGTCTCTTTCTTGAACAGTCATGCCATGCGCTTGAACTGCTTTATCCTGTCTGATCGCTGTCATGAATGCCTTGGGCATCTTATAAAGTTCGAGGCATTTCAACTGTTCTAGACCCGTCATGCCTCGGGGCACTGTTGTCAGATTCCCGCATTGAGCCAGGGATAACCTTTCAAGAGTGGGTAGTGCTTTTTTTGCAACTGTGATGGATTTGAGTTTGGGAAATGCATCCAGGCCTAAAAAGCAAAGTTGTTGAAAACCCCCTTCCTCAAACTTCATCTCAATTACATTTAAAAACGCGTCTTGCAAATCCAGATGCTTCAGACATGGCAACCCCTTAAAATGTTGGAGAGAATTTTCTACGTTCAATCGACTCCCCCTGATGAACAATTTGGCCAAACTAGAAGAGAGTATCCATGTAGGGAGAGTTTCCATATATCCTGTCAAGTGAACCCGCTGAAGGAATGGAAATGCTTTAGTCTTATCTACCTTTGAAAGATCTAATATCCCTAGACTTCTCTCGGCAATTAGATGTAATGTTTCCAGTTTTTGTAACTTCTCAATGGAAGAGCAAAGATGCTTTCCATGGGCACGTCTCAGATTTGAGATCCCTAGCCTTCGTAAATTTTCCAGTTTCCCGAGTCCTTCGAGCAATCTATTCCCATGTGATTCTGTGCTTTGCCTGACTTCGCCTAGATCTATTAAGCATAGCTTTTGCAATGATGTCAAGTCTCCTAGTTGTGATGGAGCCGTGACACCATACTTTGGGTGACCTGGAGGCGGACTTGGGTTGGACCTATATACTAGTAGATGACGAAGTGCTTTTAGCTTCAAAATATTCTCAGGTAGTTTAGTCACGCGGGTATGTTTGAGATCTAGGGTCTCCAGATGTTCAAGATTTCCTATGCCTTCTGGAATTGCAGTTACACGGGTACCCCTTAAACGGAGGTACCTAAGATATCTTAAATGTAAAATATCGTCGGGAAACTTTTCCAAAGAACAACCTTGAATATCTAGCACGTTAAGCCTACTAACCTGCTTCAGCAGTGCTTCCATGGAATTAGGGTACACTTCATCGAAGACAAGTAGGGAGCGAAGTTGTTTGACCTTTGTGCCATCCTTTATACTGTCCAATTTGCTGTGAATGGACAGGCGCCATACAGTCTCAGGCCATCCTTCTTCTGGATCGGCAATAATCATCGCGAACTCATCTTCTTTCGAGTTGGAAATAATGATTTGATGCAGAATGTTGTAAATGAGGCAGGTTTTGGCCCTATCATAATTTGTTTTCATTACCTCCTGAAATAAATTATGATCTACTAGCTTTTTCAGGGTTTCCTCTGCGATTGTTGGGGCAGGGTTAGTACCTTTCTGCTCAATAAATCTTTCTGCCATCCATAGTCGCATCAATGTGGAGCAACTTATGCGATGACCTACTGGGAAGATGCTCAAGTAAAAGAGACAAGCACGAACATCGTGAAGGTGGTCCATGCGCAGGGTTATCATCCTTCTAATTAGGCCACTTTTATCTCGTTTCAATAGCAGGGCTTCTCCAAGCCTGCCACTCAACTTTTTCCATACAACACTTCGAGGAGTGCCATTAACACCACCCTGCATATTGCTCAAAAGGTTAGATGCCGCAAGAATTGCAAGTGGCAATCCTCCGCATTGTTTTACAATGCCGTCAGAAGCATCTTTTAAAACATCTGGAAAGGCATCCTTTTGGAACATCTTCCGGCAGAGTAGAGTCGAAGAATCATCCAAGGAAAGGAAAACATGCCTGAAGTGGCGGATCTCATACAAGAGTTTGGCGGGCTCGAGAGTAGCACCATCAGATTGTGCCATTTGAGAATCCAAAAAAGTTCTGGAGTTAGATGCTAGGCTGCTGTCCCGGGTCGTGACAAGCATGCTTGGACAAGTTTGAGCTAAAAGACTCCGGAGAGACTCGAACACATGAGTGCTGCCTGCATCATCCAAGACGAGCACCCATCTGACATTTTTGTTCCACAAACGTCTTAAAACCTCTTCGAGTTCAAGTTGGAATCCGAGGCTGTCATTCGTAGTTAGATCCCATATCTCTGCATTTGCCTTCATCAGCGCTGCCGCTTTGTTGTCGAGCAACTCGTAGGATCTTAAATCCCTGATCCATACATAGTATCTAAAGCGACTCTTCACTGTTTTGTCACGAAGCACGGCGCCCACTAGACTTGTCTTCCCTACCCCTTGTGCGCCGTGTACGAAGATCACTTTCCGCATCGTACCGTCTGCAGTTAGCCATCCAACCAGCTGCTTCCTTGCCGTTTTAATGCCCACCAATTCGTTGTCCCTCTCACTGGAAAAGGCAATGGATAACGACTGATGGCAGGCCGAGCTAGACTTGGCATGGTCTGCGGATAATGTATTTGAAGTCTCCAGTGTAGTTTTGTAGTTCTCCACCATCTTTCTGATTCTTTGTGCTTCGGAAGCAAAAGTACGGCGATTGATGTGTTTGTAAATGTATACACCAAGACCTTCCAACTTACAGATTTTACGTTTCATGAAATCATCGAGAGCATCTTCAGAGTCATAAAGAAACTTCCGCATTCGCTTCATGGACGCTTTGAGATCCTCATCGATGTCCTTCTTCGAGTTGGCTTTCTTGAGGAAGTGCCCGATGGCTCCGATCAAGTCCTTGAGATACTCTAATTCCGTTTTAGCCTCTGAATCGTGATCCCATTCTTCTTTCAATAGCTTCAATACGTCAGGAATCAGCCTCAGCAGAGAAGGCACTACGGCTTCCGCCATTTTCTCCTTTGCTGGTTGGATCAGAGAGAGAGAGTGAGAGAGAGAGAGGGAGAGAGGAAGGGCGGGAGGGCGGGAGGGCGGGAGGGGATGTAGTCAGAGATGAAACTGGAACGAGGCCTGGCTGGAGAGAGAGAGAGAGGGAGGGAGGGAGGGAGGGGAGGGGATGTAGTCAGAGATGAAACTGGAACGAGGCCTGGCTGGAGAGAGGGAGAGAGAGAGAGGGAGGGAGGGGATGTAGTCAGCCATCGGAATGGCCTGGTCGAAATGGCCTGGCTGGACCGTTCCTCCGAGCAAGCATTTTATAGACGAGTTCTACTGAACCAAATTAATAATATTTCAATAATCTTTCGAACTTCGAGCAGGCACTCGAGATATCCTGTCGGTGACACCATCCAAGTCTGTATTTCTCATTTCCCTGGGGGCATTTTAGTTTGTTTTTCGAGCCGGTTACAAACTCGAAACCCCGACTGTCAATAATGCCCACCGACCCATTTTTCTGGGGTTTAATTTAGGGCCGGAGGTATACTTGATGTTCAGATAATAATTTAAAATGTGATGTATATATATTAATCATCCTAGTTCTGACTAGATCTATTTTTTAATTGCTGAAAGTAAATTTGAAATAAAAATTCTAATTTCATTTTTTTAATTTTTTTAAAAAAAATTAATCATAAAAAAATGAGAAGTAATAATTTTTTATTTTTTTATTTCTTAAACAGAAACTAGAAATCTCACCATTCGTCTTCCTTATTAGTCCGCTGCCTATCTCTCATTGACCGCTGTCCTTCGTCGCTACCCGTTGCCATTGAGCACCGTCTGCCACCTCCCGTTACCGCCCGCTGTCCTCCGCCGCCCCCATTGCCCAAGGGGAAAAAAAATTATTTATTTTTCTCAAAAATTCATCTAGGGATCAAATTTAGAACATTCTTTCTCGCCAGAAATTATGTTCAGAAACAGAAATTTTTTCTTCCTAACGCTTTCCGTCTTCTCTTCCACAAGACGACCACCAACTCCCTCGGCGCATTTTCTCCTTCGCCTGAACCGCCCGATCGCCGACCTCATGATAATCGCTCGCCGACGCAACCTCGAAGCCCCTCCTCCTCATCTCCAGAGAGTTCCACCTGATCCACCTCGCGAGCCTCACCGCCAGCTTCCTCCTCCCCTCGCCAACCGTCTCCACGCCCTCTTTGCAGCGTGAGAAATGGCGTGCACTTCGTGAATGCGAGATCGAAGAGGGTGAGTGACAAAAGTGGGAGGAGACCCTCTTTCGAAGAGCTCATGTTCGATTTTGTCCCATTTCCCTGTCCCACAACCATTGTTCTGAGCGCAGGGCGCGTCCTCTCTTTCGCATTCGAGCATCCTTGGATTGCATTAAGGTCTCTCTCGCTCCTAGGGTTTACATTTCCTCGTTGTTTGGCGGCTATCGTGGCTGTTCTTGTCTGATCTGTCGGTCATTTGCAGTGGATTGCTTGTGGGACCGGTTGCTAGTGGAATGAGCAGATAGATCTTGTTTTTCATTTATTGAAAATCCTTTTAGAGTCATTTCAAAATAGGAAAGATATATTTTTTTAGCGTATGATTCAATAAAATATTTTGAATCTAATCATCCGTTTGATTGATTATGTTACCAATGAATTTTTACCTCTGATTATAGTGTGTGCTTCCGGTGGAGTTTTCTATTCATCTGAAGTAAAAGGAAATATAATAAAATTTCAAGCAGAGTTTTCGTTGTGGCGTGATTATGGGGTGCTATTGCTGTTTTAACTGATGTGTTAATGGCACTGGTGCGAAGTTCTTGTGGCATTTTGGTATAAGGGCTTTTGGGAGTTCTGGAGGTTACTCGGTCTGTGTCCCCAGTCGTTCATACGAGCCAATTACGTGACTTTTCCTTCTATTTGTCTTCTGTACGAGTGTTGAGTCTTCTATTTTTAGCTTTTGTCTTCAAATTTCATAACTACTCATTGCATTCATCCGGTCTTTTTCATTAAAGAAATTGGAACATATAGTTATTCAAGATTATGTGCATGAATAAATGGTGGGGATTGTTTACTATTGGATTTCTTTTGGCTCGGGGTAGTGAATTTTGCTTTCCAAATATTTCAAATTGACGTCTATGCTTTCTGTAAAACGATGTCTTTTGCCCACCCGAGTTCCTGGGATTGGTTTGCCTCGGGCAGAGTAGGGAAAATTATTTTTCAATTGAATGGGCCTTTAGGAATTTGTAAGACCTATTAAGGATATCTCATATCTTAAACTACTTGATCCTTTTCTTGGCCAAATTGGTCTTTGGAGAAGAGTCCATCCATGTAGCTATAGAGGGATTGTATTGGAAATGATATGATATGTTGCTCTTGATATCTGGTCATGGATGTTTTCTTTTTGACCAATTAATAGTTGGACTATGATCTCTAGCATCTTAGAGCGCCAGGATATGCCATTCTCATTTGGTTAGGTGGCTGTAGGCCTTGTCAACAAGACTCCTTATGTTAGTACCATACCTAAGGACAACAGTGACACCCTTCACTGAAGCTCTACCAGGCAATCCAAAGGTTGGGGAGAAGATCTTCAAGACGAAGTGTGCTCTGTGCCATACCGTCGAGAAAGGCACTGGCCACAAGCGAGGTTTGCTCTTTTCCTCTTCCTCGCACCAGGAGTCTTCGTTGATCCTTTTGGTCCACCTACGTTGAGCAGTTTTAGTCCTGTGATTATCTTGTTTCTGATGAAGATCCATGATGCGACTGTGGAGGAGGTTCTGTGTATCGGCTCTTTATGGTAGATCTGAGCGTTTTGAAGGTGGATGATTAGATCCGTTTCGGTGGTGCATGCTTGGTGCATGCTTTTTGCCTGTTAAATTGATGTCTGAGGCGAAATAAATTAGGATTGAAGGAATGTGGAATTTGTGTTTGATTTTCTGGGGGATTCTGTGCTTGTGTCCTTGCCTACATGTGGTTTAGTTTGGTTTTCTTTTTGCTTTTATATTTTTAGATTTATCTGCAAACGCTTTCGAACTGGTGTTTTTGTGCTGGCAGATCTATGTAGTAAAGAATTTCATGTCGTTCTGAGACGACCACTAGCTATTTTAATTGGTTTCTGCACTTTTGGATGTCCTTTGTCTTGTGATCTAGTATTGTAAAGGAGATATGGGAACCACACATTATTGACTGATTGTCAGGAGATTAGTCTTTGAGGTAAGTTTGATGCTGTGCGTGGAAAATTGGGGTGTATTGTTTCTCTTTTGTTTTCATATAGAGCTTCGTTTTATGTCTATCTTAATTTATGTCATTCTGAAGCTTTGGTCTTTGGATTTTTCTTTATTATCATTTGCGATGTGCTCATGCTTGTTTGAATTTTCACGGCCCAATCTAAATGGACTGTTCGGTAGGCAGTCTGGCACAACTCCATGATGCTCTTATTCCGCTGCAAATAAGAGCATGGCTGTCATCTGGGAGGAAAAAATCTGAATTTAGAGTTTAACTGTGATTGAGCAATTATGGTCATTTTTTTCTGGCGTATGCTGAAGGACCCTGGAGGTTTGAGCGTTGCTGATTGTACCATTGAATGAGTTCTTTCTTTTGGTTATTGAGTGGTTCCAGTTGGTTGTATCTTGTTATCCAAAAGGTGCAACAGACGGATCAAATGTGCCAAAACCAGAAAGGAAAATCAACCTCAGGGAGAAAATTCTCTTGCTTGATTTCTTTCGAAAGCGGAGTCATGTTGACTTGTCAATATGAATCATCTGCAGATTTTGCTGTCAAAGCTAATAATCTTTGCAGGTTATTGTGCCAATGACTTAAGTAAAGAGGATTGGGATTTCTTATTGTCCATGCCGAGGTTTTGGATTCAACAGCAGTTGTAATGATGGAGGATGTTGTAGAGAATGTAATAGCATGAACCACCAAATTTTATTTGTAGCTTAATTGTGAGATTTACCCCAATGGCCACCCTTCCAATTTGGAAGGGGGAGGTGGGGGTTTGAATCCCCACCTTCTCATGGGAATTGGGGTGGGAACGCATTAGTTTCAGAAGTGGGTTTCGATTCTCATGCCTTGCAAAGAGGCAGGGCAAAAGTCTGAGAGTGAGCGTTAGAATAGGAGTAGAGTAGGACCGACAAAAAAAATAAATTGCACAATGTTATTTTTAGCAAGCATTTCAATTGTAACCACCCAATCCGACCAATGTTTTCATTTGGGTCATATGCTGTTCGGGTCTAAGAGAGAACACACCTCTTTAGGGTCAGGTCGAGTCAGGTTGCATTGGAAACCCAACTCGACCCATCCATTAACACCACTAACTCCAGGCATAAACGTGATTACAAAACAACTAGTTTTGGAATAGTTGAGGTTTTTAACAATACGGGTCACCGCTTTGAATTGTTCCAAATCTTAATTAGCTAGTTTGAAAGAAGATTATTTTCGTTCAATTGTATTTTTTTTTTAAATAGCAATTTTTATTGAAAGAAGTACTGCCAATATAATAGACTTTCAAATTCTTGGTTTATATATCAATCGTCAATGATAAAAGTAATAGATTTCCCTCATTTAATAAATAATACAATTTTGTACTACTATAGACAGATCATACAAAAGTCATTTGCATCCTGTCCAAAACAATTATTGAAGCTGCCCCGGATGAAACATTATTATTTGCTATATCTTCTATACGATGGTTGGGCAACTTTTGGCCTCGGGCCAAGATTTTAATATAATTATATTTCTTGTAGTTTGTAAGTGCGCTTGGGCATGGCTAGTCGTGGCATATATCTCCGAGCCCAGCCTAACCCATACTTCGAGCATAGAAATTTCACACCACCAAAAGCTGACCATGGAAATTTCATGTTCATCCTTTCACACGGTAGGTGAAGGATGCAAATCAGGCCCAAATATTAGTATTGCTATGACTTTGTGTTCCTCACTCTAAAATCTAACTCAAATAGTAAGACTTTTTTTTGCACTTAAAAATCGACTTTTAGCCTCTTCCACAATCGATGTGGAATAATCTCAACATCTTGCGTGGATAGATCTAAACCCACAAACTTTACATTGGCCTATGCCTAAATTGAGTTTGCATTTTAGCTTTCTCTACTTTAACATTTCTATAGACTATCCAACACATCATACGCGCACACATGGGAACTAAATCCCAATTTTTAAAAATACGCAAAGGACTACGCTGATTTCCAAAAGATCTAAAAAAACTGATTTGATGAGGTAATGACTGAATCACTATATCCAAGATGGACACAACCGCTAGCGAATCTAACAGCGACGCTCTAAAGACAGCTGGTTTTTCAGACATGAACTCGCCATTCTTACACAACTTGAGCTCTCAACTTGCGATTATGGCTTCATGAATTTGTCTGATATGCAGGCTCGTATACATGGCTCCATTTTTTGTGGCTGGAAAGGCTGCATATCTCCCGATTCAAACTCAGAAGACAGATGGGGAGTTCACCTCAGACACAGAATGGGTTTGGGTCAGGACTTCTAAGCAGTCAGTATCAGTTTCGCTTGGTTGAAACCAAATGCGCCTAAGTTTGCTCTCATTGACGGGCCAGACCTACTCGGCAGGTTGCAAAACTTTGGCAGGCTAAAGAAATGGAGCTTGTCATGATGGAAGTTCTCGTTTTACGCAAACTGGAAGATGAATCAGAAGTCGTCTATTCTTCCATGGCTACTTTCAATGCAAATGTGGGGGCATCTTCTGCAGTTTTTTGGCTTCATCAGACCTGCAAGTGGCTGGTCTGCTTGACTTGCTTGGATCTTGAAAGCTGGACTTCTTAAAGAGTTGTTGCCACTGTCCCGTTCTCTGCTGCAATTACGTTCGAATCTCCATCGCAAGTTGGCAAGAGAACACTTGCTGAGCTTAGATAAAAGCTTTTGCAGACCTTGGAAAATTTTTGTTTAACTTGTATGACGACAGATACTTGTGCGCTGGTCCTCCTACATTAATTCGTTTGTAATGAAAGTTATTTACTTCTCGAAAAACAAATTGACAATATAAGAATCACTAGATTTGGCAATTTAATTCAGTAAAATTATCTTAAAATCAGCTCACCAAGTTTGCTTCGGCTATAATCCTAGTGTTTTTGTATTTATGTGTGTTTAAAACTAATTTTGCTTTTCCCTTTTTTTCTTCAGACTACGGCTTACATATTTTAACTTTTATAGAATCCAAAGCACCTGAGACCTTCTGAAATCATAAATTGAGATAAGTAGATTCACATATATTTTTTTACAATATTCGAGTAGGTGAATGGTACTTTAAATTTTAGCTGGGAAGCTGAAAAGGTAATTTTCTTGCTAAAAAGTTAGAGACAAATGACCCTAAATATCTAATCATAATGTGTATGGTGAAATTCTACCACTTACAAGGATAGAAGAGAAAGAAACGGCTAATTTTTAGTAGATTAACGAAGTTATGTCATAATCCCATTTCTTTGTGAAATAGCCAACCAGGGTTCCTTTCCCGTGATCTGAAGCAAACTACAGTAAGATAAGATACAAAGCTTGTATTTGGCAAACTTCACCACAAGTAAAGATAGAATAACATCAATTCGTCACTTGAGAGAAGCTTTGTATTTGGCTTGACATAACACATATTGACACATTCCGATAAGGACCAATGTTTCATCTCCCTGGGCCATGTTTTTAGTCAAGCCTCATGTTATCAAAAACTAGTGCACGTCAATTACTGAGATAAACACAATGACATGGCATGATAAAATCTGCCACCCTCAATCACAATGCAATGAGATTGGTTCACACGAGATGACTCAAAAGCATATCCAGAAATGAAATACTAAACAAAAGGGCCCATGGGCTTTTGCAAGTGTTCCTCATGCGCCTTTCCTCATTTCGTTGAGAAACCAAGTCCCCCTTGCACACGAGATAAAAAAGGCACTGGCGATTGAGATATACTGGATTTTTCAAGAATTTTTTTTTTAAATCTTCGATACATTGATAAATTCATTTGTGACTTAAGATCGTAGCACCCCTCTTTAAGATGGAAGTAATTGGACTCCTTTGCTAGATTTTAAGCTTCATGATCTCCGGCCTCCATTGCTTAGTCATTAGTGCATGGACCGATACAGGGACTTTTTTCTTTTTGGGGTCAAAATAAAGCTTTTTCATTCCTAAACGAGCACTGCTAGAACATGACATATGAGTTTCTGAACATAAAATATTCAAAAAGAGGCTTAGGTGATGAAGTCAGCCAGCAAGAAGATGGTAAGATATTCCTGTGGCGGGCAACACCGACCCAGTTTGCACAATGATTAGCATCGCGAGGGCAATGGACTTACTTGACTGTCTTCAGCTGGGCCAGCCCACTAGGCCCATGAGCTTGGAGTCTGGCCCGTGACCATTTCCACCACCGATAAGCTGTCAGTTTCGACGCACGGGCACGGATCACTTGCGTTTCGCTCTAGATCATCTACTCCCAGCAAGTACCGCAGACCCTCCCTGCCTAGCAGTGCTTCAGTTTGCGAAAGGTTGGAACTCTTAAATACTTCTCAAGTTAGAGCTAAAAATATATCCATTCAATCGCATAAAAAGCATTTTATTTATTTGTTTAGTTTTTGGTCCAACGCAGTTTCATTGCATATGAAGAGATGAATGTACATTAAGGTGGTTTTCCTCACAATTCATTTGTTTCATGATGATCAATGATTTGAAAAGCATTTTCCAAAAAATAATTATTTGTGCTATTTACAAGCATTAGTCAATGGAAAATATTTTCATTATGAATAATAATTTATGTCTAAATATTTTCGTTAATAATGAATATATTCTTTCGTTAGTTCATTTTTGTAAGTGATACAAGTAGTCATCTTTAGAAAAACATTTCTAAAATCTTTTATTGCAAAACAAATGTAGCTGGACGAGTGTCACAGCCATTGCAGCCTTCAATTTAGCTTTCAAAATTATTGAAGGCATATTTCACCAAACAAACATGTGTACTTGTCCCTTTTCAACAAAATTTGTTAATCGCCGTCATAGATGCAAAATAAATGAGATTAAGTAAAATCATAATCCCATGGTATGATCACCAATGCGGATCAAATTTGTTTAATTATGGATAGGAATTGTCGAGAAATATGGATCTACCGCATAGATTGCCAAATATGAAAAGCTGCCGCCAAGGAATTTTTTAAGTGTCCGCTCTCTTTAGATTATCTATGCCAAATGGAACTTTGATCGGTTCATCAATCAACTCTTAAAAGCTGAGACTTGGAAGTTTTTCTGCAAACCAGTAGATCACATAAACCTGCCAGGAATAGACGACCTTGCTCTGCGGTCGAAGATCAAGAGGCTGCTGAAAAAGAGGCAGTATGTGCTTGTCTTGAACGACGTGTAGAGCGAGGATTTGCTCCACTCGATCAAAACCTTATTTGTAGGAACGGGCGGTCGATCATCACCACACGAAATGAAGCCATAGCGAAAGCCTTTGCTAAGAACTTGGAAGATCACGTCTACCAGATGGATCTCCTCCCTCAGGAGGACTCATTCAAGTTGTTTTGCCGAAAAACTTTCGGGCAAGATTCTTGTCCTGGTTTCACCCTAGTTTCTAAGAAAATCCTGAAGAAGTGCGGGAGATTGCCACTCGCAATCAACGCAGTTAGTGGCCTATTCATCACGAAACCTCTTGATCTAACCAAATGGAAAAAGGAATACAACAGACTTAGCAAAGCGCTGGCAGATAACCATGGCGAAATCGAAACAATGAAGAGAATTTTCTTAGTCAGCATTAACATGCTCCAATACGATCTCAAATGATGTTTTCTCTACTTGAGCATCTTCTCGCCCTGTCATCTAGTATAGTGCTCCCAGCTAATTTGGTTATGGATGGCCGAAGGATTCGTCAAGCAGTCGGGGAGAGGGCACTTGAGCAAGCCAATGAGTTCCTGAAAAAGCTTCTGTTGAAAAACTTGATCCAGGTGGCTGATACAAGCATTCTTCACTAGAACATTGTTTTTAAATCCAAGGATGTGGAGTTTGCGTTTGTCGCCCTTGAAGAAGACGAATCACGGCCTCATATTATTCGACGCCTATTCATTCAGAACATGGCACGAGATATAGGCAGATTCAAGCGACTTCGCTCCCCATTCGTTTTCGAGCAATCACATTAGCAATCGCACGAGTCCTCCGTTAATTTGCTTCTACTGACAAATTTCAAGATGCTCCATGTTTTGGATCTACAAGGTACGTCTCTTGGTAAGTTTCCAAAGAAAATTTGCAACCACAAGCATTTGAGGTAGTTGAGCCATCCGATTCCTGTTCAACTAAAAAGGCTGGTTATTGTTTTGCCCATTAATTTGATATTGACAAAGCTAAAATAGATCAAAGTATCGAAATATTTTCAAGGACTCGACCTGTTGGGATTGACGGAACCCCGAAAACGGATTCAATACTTAAACCGAACCCCTAAATCAATGCGGAAGACAAGCCCGGAAATAATCACGTATCACCGATCGTAAAGCACACCACGGATTCGAGCATATCTTGTTAGCCACAGATTAGACACCGATGCCGTAAAGAGGAAGAGAATTCAGCCCTGTTCGATCCGATGATGACAATTCGCCGTGAAGGGAAGAAGAAGTCGCCTTTTGTCCTTTGTTCTTCTTCTTGAGAGGAGAGGGAGAGAATTAACGTTCATATGTTTCCAACAGGTGTGATCTCCCTCTCTCTCATCCCTTTTATATGTCCCTCCATCCACGGGCCTTATTCCCGTGGGCCGGGCTTTTAGGCCCATCGTGGGTGGGCCAACTTAAGCCCATATAATTAAAACCATCATCTTCCACTCGCACATGGTGGGCCAAAACCAACATGGGCGGATAGGCCCAACTTAGGCCCATCAATTGAAAATCCATCAACTCCCACTTGCATGGTGGGCCGAACAGAATCCTCTTTTCCTCTTTCAACATTCATACCGGTGAATAATCCGTGCGACCAGCATACTTTGAGAGCTCGTTGCTATACATCTGTTAGGAATATATAGCAGCTCATAATGGGCGTCACAATCCGAGTAAATTTAGTATGCAGTACCCTAGATCGATCGATCACATTTATATCTCTCTTGATCTCTTTTGAACAATGATATATTTATTGTATTCACAATTATGATTATCCCAAAGACAATCATAATTGGTCGACCTGTGAATACAAAACTACAATGTGATTCTACAAATCCGATCTTCCTCTTTCCTTCAAACTCTCAATTTCAGTTCAACTTGCTTTTCTAGAAATGTCCCATTAGATCGAATCAACTCATGACCATTGGCAACATTCTAAGATAGCAAACACTAAATAGAAATCTTGAGAATAAGTAAGAGTCATGAGGGCACTAAAATTGAGGAACTCAATTCCTCAAGAGTCTCACACGTCATAAAAGTTGAGATCAAACTTTTGCCACTCTTATAGGTCGTCTCATGCATACGTAGTATGAAATACGTATTACGGTATTAACTCATTTCCCATTGAGCGTATGTCTACACCATCAATATCGTACAGATGATAGTTCAGACATACCCAATGTCTAACTTGAGTTCACGTATTTACTCATTCACAAAATTCATCAGAACTCACATCTGGCATCTTAGACAGATAAAGTAAAATGTGTGGGTTATTTTACTTTCGGACATCGTAAGTACTATGTCCTCATCTTAACACTCAGTTAAGGCGACATACGTGTTTTAAGCTTGAGCTCTCGATTATCACCTAGATAATAAGCTTAAAAACCGTCTCATCTCTATTGATCACATAGTAAATAGAGACGATTACCCGTGTGAGTGGGCTAATCTCTTATCTGTCCGACATACTTTCTCAACATAAAGTAATGCACTGAGCATTAAGATGCATAAAGATCAAACAATGATTCATAGGCATTAATAATGAAACAACACTAGTTCATACATGTGAACAACTCAGGGAAATTACAATCCAGTACATCAGACTCTACGCAATCCTAGAGATTTTACATGACCACAAAACACATCTCTAGGTATTGGCTTTGTCATAGGATCTGCTACCATTCTATGCGTAGATATGTACTGTAAGTTCACATCCTTTCGTGCAACTATATCTTTGACAAAGTTATACTTGGTATCTATATGTTTGGTCTTGCCATGATATTTTGGATTTTTAGTGTATGCTATAGCTGCTTGGCTATCACAGTTAACCAATAATGGATGTGCAGCTTTCTCAATAACACCTAAATGATCCAAAAATCTCTTAAGCCAAACTCCTTCTTGTACCGCTGCTGATAATGCCACGAACTCAGCTTCCATCGTGGACAAGGCTATACATGTTTGCTTCTTACTGCTCCACGATATGGCGCCATTGTTAAGTAAGAAAGAAAATCCAGAGGTAGATTTCCTTTCATCTAAATCTCCTCCCCAATCAGCATCTGAATAGCCTTCAAGTCGCAGATCATTTCCTTGGTAATTCAACTTGAAATCAGTAGTTCCCTTCAGATACCTCAGTATTCTCTTAACGGCTTTCCAATGTGCTGGACTTGGATTGGATTGGTATCTACTTACTGTCACGACCTCTTTTTTCCGTTCGGGGGAAAAGAAAGAATGGTTTAGGGGTATTTGCCTAAAGAGGCGGACCAATGGCCCTAAATTAGGCGCGGGCTCTCCCAAGCCCATACCTCGCGCGACGTTGGATTTTGTTTTTTAGTTCTTAACAACCTAAATATTTCTAGGAGTCGCCACTAGCCTATTGGGGTCGGCTAGAAACCAATCAAGACACGGGAGTGTTGTCTCAATTCCTACGCAACCAGAGATTTCTAGGAACGGGGACTTGTTTACGCCAATGTTTCTATTAACGCCCTTGCGGTACCACTAACTTGGAAGGTTTTAATCTAAATGGCCACACCATCTTGATTACCAATTATAATCTTTAAAACCGCTAAGTGTCCATGCAAATGTTTTTGTATTTTTTTTTTTTAATGTCTAGACTAATCCTAACATAATTTAGAAGAGAAATTTACACTCGAATTAATGAAAAGCGGTGCATAAGTAAACATCCAAGAAATTGAAATAACTTGAAAATAAATGCGGAAAATGAAAACCCGATACAAGTCGGGCAAATAATATTACATGGCCTTGTTATCACGCCCCGGGACAGGACCCCCGTGAGCAAAATGAGAATTTAAATATGCATGAAATTACCCTAGATGCATGAAATTACTCTAAATAATTTTAATCTAAGCAAAATAGATTATTTACAAAAATGGTTATAAAATACCAAAATATCATTTAATTAGGAAAAATGACTTTATAAAATTAGGAATATCTCCTAGATGTCATTTTTGGCTTAATTTGATAACATCCAACATTTTTTGATATTTTTGAAATTTTCGTTTTTTTTTTTAAATATTAATAATAATTCCTTAAACCGATCTATGCTAACATGGAGTAACACAGCACATGAATATCACAATAACCGAGCTCAAATCGACAGTTTCAAGATCGAAACTTGGTTTGCGCATTTCATCGAACACTTGGCGTGCATTAAATCACCCCAAAACAGCTTGGCGGGTCATGCTTGCGGCCTTCAATCTTCACCCATGAGCAATATTATGTGGAACTAAAGCATCAAGATTATACTACCACATGCAAGGAGCAATATTAGATAGAAATCATAGCCTACAACACACAAGAACCCAGCTAAAATCGTCCTCAAATACACGGGTTTGAGCTGATTTTGCAAATCTGGGTTTGAACCCAAGTCAAGCAAACAGGTTGCATGCCCATGTTCAAGCCCCGACACTTATCACATGCAAGATCTAAGGGAAACACTACTTAATCCGAATGAAAGTAGGTAACATGATCTTTCAAATGCAACAAAAATCATAGAGAATGACCCACTGAAAGACATCAAAACGACCTCTCCAAGAAGCACACATGCAAAACTCTTGAAGAGATTCCAACACTTAGAAAAATTTCCACCTCGAAAATCAGTCTTCCGGACTAGTTTTCCTCTTGATTTTCGTGATCAAAACATGTTCAAAATTAAACCAAAATACATCTAGGATGCTTACCTTGCTTCCTAGCTTCCCTTTCAAGTGACTCTTGGCCAAGGAAACCAAGAAATTATCCTCGGGAGGCACGTGGAAGTTGGCTTCTTCAACTGGAAAACCAGATCTGCAAAGAAAGAACTGATAACGAAGGTTTTCATTAACCTCCAAATTTAGACTCCGTGACTTTTTTTGTTGGCAAAAATAAATACCAAACAAAGTTATATGTATTCTACTTTGGTTTTGAACTCATGGTTTTCCTCATTTGTCTCTCAACTTTCTCAAAAACACTCGCTTTCTCTCACTCGTGACCAACCGGGCTCAACACTTAGAAAAATTCAGACTTTCTTTGACCCGCCAGGAGGGTAGTTTTTCGGGGGGCTTTAGGAGGCCTTCCCGATCTCCATTTGGGACGTGCGACCTATGGTTGGAAAGATATTTGAGTGAAGTTTCACTCTCTAGTTGAAGGTTTTGGCTAATTTTGGCTGCAAGTTTGTGAAAATGACACTTTCCCCTCTCAAGGTCGGTCTGGAATTTCTGGGTTTGCTTTTCTGGAGTTGCTTCTGAGGGCCTCTTTGGGGGACGACCGTGAGCTCTCTCCTCTCTCTCTCGTCTTCTCTCTCTCATGCCTCAAAATAGCCTGCTTCGTAGATGTTATCCACCCATTAGGCAATCACTTGGTCGGCTTTTGTCCACCTGCCAAGCCCACCAACTGAGCAGTCTACCCACTTTCTGACTTAGCCAAAATTTTAAAACTTTGCAGCTGTTGAGTGTGCGGATTTTGCTGCGACTTTCCCGTGCATTTAGGAGCTTATCCCTGGCCAATTTCCGTCCACTGGCACTACTCATTATGGTCTTCAATCACGTGCAAAGATCAGGCTGGATGGGCGGCTGAGTGGGATATGGTGGGGCCACCAAGTTGCTTACTCAGCAACTCCGAAATGAGGCTAAACCGTGGGCTGGGTTTTGGTAGCTCGTTTAGGTGCTTTAATCCATCAATTTGGCTGCGATTTTTGATCAAGTAGCAATCTCATGCAATGTAGTTTAAGATCTCGACCAGATTTCGCAATTTTGCCCACCCAATTTTGCAAGAAAGTCCTTCAAAATTGGCCATTTTCTTATCCGAAAATACACAAATCAATACAAACTTGGTCTGTTTGGCCCGATTTGATTGATTCGAGTTGGCCCAAGTTCAATTTCAACTTAATTGGTGACCAAGATGATGATTTAAGGGTTCGGGCAAAATTTTTACAAAATTTGCGAATTGGTCCCTCAACTTTTGGAAATTGCAATTTGGCCCCAATTTGCCATTTTAATTCCAATCTGACCTCCTGGGCTTGGCTAGTCATACTTAGATCATTGGCCCCAACTTTTTTTCTCTTTTCTTGTTTTCTTTTTTTTTATATATTTTAATTTATCTTTTTTTTTTTTAAAAGTAAAAACATATTTCATTTAAAACACCATATTAAATGCCTAGATAATCTATATGCAAGAATTTTACTTGGAATATTTTTGTGGAAAAACAAGTGTTCCCATTTTTTTGGAAATGATTTGTTTTGGGCAAAAATTTAGGTATCAACAACTGCCCCTCTTTGGAAAGAAGCCCAAAGAGATTTCTTTCAAAGATAAGGTGACACCTAATTTTTTGTTTTTTTTTTTTTTTTTTAAATAGTAAAATGAAAATGAAAGTGAGCTTAATGTAAAGAGCGTAGTTTAAGGATGTACCTATGAATACTTTGAAAAGTGTGGTTTAAGGATACACCCACGAACCTTGTGGTTTAAGGCAGTCCACTAAGGCCGTGTGGTTTAAGGCAGTCTTGTGGTTTAAGGCAGTCCCACTAACCGTGTGGTTTAAGGCAGTCCCACTAACCTGTGGTTTAAGGCAGTCCCACTTGTGGTTTAAGGCAGTCCCACTAACCTTGTGGTTTAAGGCAGTCCCACTAACCGTGTGGTTTAAGGCAGTCCCACTAACCGTGTGGTTTAAGGCAGTCCCACTAACCGTGTGGTTTAAGGCAGTCCCACTAACCTTGTGGTTTAAGGCAGTCCCACGAACCGTGTGGTTTAAGGCAGTCCCACTAACCTTGTGGTTTAAGGCAGTCCCACTAACCGTGTGGTTTAAGGTAGTCCCACTAACCGTGTGGTTTAAGGCAGTCCCACTAACCGTAAAGTGTATGGTTTGAGGATGACCAAGAACCTCTTGAAAATACATGGTTTAAGGCTGACCCATGAACCCTTTGGAATTGCAAGGTTTAAGGATAACCATGAACCTTTTGAAAATGCATGGTTTAAGGCTAACCCATGGACCCTTTGAAATTGCAAGGTTTAAGGATAACCAAGAACCTTTTGAAAATGCATGGTTTAAGGCTAATCCATGAACCCTTTGAAATTGCAAGGTTTAAGGATAACCAAGAACCTTTTGAAAATGCATGGTTTAAGGCTAACCCATGAACCCTTTGAAATTGCAAGGTTTAAGGATAACCAAGAACCTTTTGAAAATGCATGGTTTAAGGCTAACCCATGAACCCTTTGAAATTGCAAGGTTTAAGGATAACCAAGAACCTTTTGAAAATGCATGGTTTAAGGCTAACCCATGAACCCTTTGAAATTGCAAGGTTTAAGGATAACCAAGAACCTTTTGAAAATGCATGGTTTAAGGCTAACCCATGAACCCTTTGAAATTGCAAGGTTTAAGGATAACCAAGAACCTTTTGAAAATGCATGGTTTAAGGCTAACCCATGAACCCTTTGAAATTGCAAGGTTTAAGGATAACCAAGAACCTTTTGAAAATGCATGGTTTAAGGCTAATCCATGAACCCTTTGAAATTGCAAGGTTTCACTGGAGGAACCTATCATTCGAGAATATTCTGAAATGGATACTGCACATCAAATAGTATTAATTATAACAAGTATTCTAGTAGCGAAAGCATACTAGATGAGATTGATTTCAGCACATGTCATCGGAAACAATATCAAAAGTGTACCGGTAATGAGAAGGCAATGATTGCATAAACAAATCAAACTAATCCCGACCACTTGACAAACTCACGAAACTGTCATCACACTCGGATGATATCATTAATCGTCAAATTCTCTTGGGAGAAAAGTCCTTGTCGAAATGACCTCGACTTATGCGAAAGGTTTGTTAAGTATGCCAAGCAAAGACCCCTAGTCAGAAAGGGCTTCTCGCATATTCTCAAGAAAAGGGCTATTTGATCCCATCTATTCATGTGGGAAATAAACTAATCACTCAATCTTACTCTTCCAGTGTGCAAGGCTTTGAATCATTCGCAATAAATACACATTGACCAATCTAAGAGGTCTTTTAGAAGGACCGTAGTGCAGGTTTGGTCATGGTTTTAGCAATGGATAAGCATCATTGGTTATAAAATGAATTAATCATTGATCAACATCTTCGCCAGGTTTACAAGTCAAGAAACCTTAAGATGAGATAAGACAACCTTGCTCTCACTTCTTCAAGCGGCATCTTCTTTAGAAATCCTAATTTCCACTCGAATTATCCCAATCTGAAGAGACTTTGGGAATAGGTTGTAATGTTGGTTTGGTGAAAGGCTCAAAAGGCTTAGCTCAAAAGGCTTAGATCTTTTTGTTGATGAGGAATTTGAGAGTTGGTGATTATCATGACATCATTACCATATCATCCGTTTTTTTTTTTCAAAAGCACTCGACTTTTAAAATTCAAATTGTCTCGAAAGTCCTTTGACTAATCATCTTAACATAATGGCTTTTGCATTTGCAATGATTTTCTTTTCAATGCAGGCATTTTTTTTGCCATTTTTGCTTTCATAGAGATATTTCTCTTGATGCAATTGTTTTTCTTCCACTTTTTTTTTTTTTTCGGGCATTGGCCTTGCTGTTACTAGGCACACTGCTTTTTCATGCCCCTTAATTTTCATTTGAATTTAGCTCTTTTGAACTTTTTAAGCTCTTAGGACTTTCGAGATGCTTTTCATATTCTCATATAAACATCACTTGCCTTGGCAAATCATATGCCTTGCCTCAAATGTGGGGAGATAATCACCACTCGGGTTTTAGAAATGAATAGTTAGGCTCAATATGGTTTAAGCAAAGGGTATCGGTGTTTGGGTAAAGAAAAGAATGCTCCTCTTCACCTTGGGATGCTTCGAACTTCAATAAGAATTCACCTGAAGTTACCACAAAAAGATTTATGCAAGTGAGAGCAAAGAAACCTTTCTCATCTTTCCTCTCCAAATAATATCAACCCAAACCTCCATAATTGCCCCATCGTGGGGTGGTTCTTGACAGGGGTATTTTGTAGAAAATCTTCACATCAAAAGGCTCAAATGGGCTAACTATTGTCACCTGTAGTGTGTATGATAGAGGAAGGAAATGCCTCTTATCATCTTGATCTATGTACCACTTGCGAATGAATTCATTGACCTTAAACGACATGGGTTTTCTTTTTCGCTCGAATCTCAGAGTGCTTAAAGGACATGTTTGGAAATGGGTTGCCTTTCCTCATCCTAAGTGTTTCTCGCTTGGCATAAGCAACATCGCCTTTCATTTTGTTGAGATCATCTGAGTGGATTAATCTCCATAGAGAACTTTGATTCCAAATGAGTGATCCATCGAGTGGATGAACAATTTAAAGGTAAAAAAGATTTTTGCAAACCTTATGGAAAACTTGTTTCTTCAATTTCCATTTTTTGTGCTTGTTTCTAGAAAAACACTAAATGTTCTTTCTTGCAATGAAAATTCTCCATTTGTTTTGCATTTGATTTTGAGAAGAAGGGTACTTACCTTTGCCTTAGTAGTTAGGCGACCCTACGAAGAACAAAAGAGAATGTGTTAGTATATGAATCCTCAGGGATCATAAAATTGGAAACGATATAACATTACCCTTGGTCAGTTTCACCATTTGGCGGTAAACAGTGGAATGAACGTACCGTTTTAAGGCTTGAAGAGAGTTGTAGGTTTTTGGTCTCATTAGTTCAAGCATTTTCCTCTTTTTGCAAAAATAAGAGATGCAAAAGTTTTTTATTTTATTTTATTTTTTTACAGGGCAACCTTGTTGCCGTTTCTGGGGATCGAACCCCGTACCTCTCGGACCCGTTCATTCATTCCCCATACCACCAGGCCGAAGCGCCGGTAGTGTCCATGGGGCACTTCCTTTTTTATTTAATTGAACTGGCTCTTGAACTCCACCAAGTTAGGTGAATTTGACATGTGTTACCTCCATATGCTTGCTTGGTCCATATAGATTATGCTTTAGTCAATTTCTCGAGTTTGTTCCTCGAATACCGATGCTTCCTGTCAAACAAGGGAACTACGTCAAAAATGAAGTTTAGATGAGGCATTTTGGAAACGATACCGAATTACCCTTCTCCTACATCTAACTTTCAATGTCTTGTGTTTCCTCTTCACGTGCCTTTGCTCCTCAGGTGTTAACATTTCCTTGAAGATCTTGCTATCAAAGATGTTATCGAATTTACTCAGAATGGACGTCAAAGATGAAAGGAGAGGGGTACTCATTGTTTCTACATGTGAGGGCATTGCTCCTTGGATGTTTTACTCCATTTATTCCATCAAAATGGATGGTTGGGCCTTAGCATGCCTTCTTGGTATAAGGTGTTGCTCCAGTGGTCAATGTGCACCTTTTCCTACAAGAGATGGGGCATGTTACTTATATTCCAAAATTGAATTGGACTAATTTAGGGACGATACTCCCCTTTTGTGCTGAATCAATTGAATTTGTTTCATCTTGCTTCACAGGTGAGAGTTACTCTACTTTGAGTGACTTGCCCCGATTTATCAACTGCAAGGAAAAAGAGATGTAATATGTTATTTTCATATTCAACATAATTCATTTTAGGAATGGTATACTCCCTTTTACGGCATATCTGATGACCGCGTTCCATCCTACTTCCTTAGCTATGGGGATGGATTTGCTCTCATGATTGACAGCAATTCACTTGACAAATGTCTATTCTATTTGAATCTTTCCCTTTTTAGAAGTCGGGTGACTCAGGCATTGTGTTTCCCCGATCCATGTTGTGGCCATCTGCTCCAATTAAAATTTCCCCTTTTAGGCTAGGTGATCTTTCGCTATTTTTACTGCATCAATGCATTTCCCACTTCACAATCTGTAAGCATGGGTGGCTATGTCAGTTTATGAATGAGTTGTTTTGACTTTTGGAACGAGCACACCCTTTTCTTTTAGAGATCGTATGATTCTGGACCATGTTGTCCTCCCCATGTAATCTTGTTGCTTGCCAGTAATTTGCCTCACTAAAATCTGCACAAAGTACAAGGACAAGTCATTCCTAAAATAAATTGAAGTTAACTTGAAACGATTACCACCTTTTATTTGAAGGCAACATTTGATGACCGATTCTTGTTTGTGTACATCTACATCTTGAAGTGTTGTCTTGCAGACCACCAATAATTATCTCCATATAGGATTGGATGCCAAGACACCATTGGCAGTGTAGGATTTGCAATTGCTTCTTGTTTGCAACCGATGAAATAGTTTGATGGCAAAGAATGTCTATAGATTTCTTTTTCCACAAAGAATGTCAAATTAATATAAGGTCGTCTAGGATGTGGAACTTCTGTGGAAGCCACTTTCGAAGCAATAAAGATTGCCGTTAGGCTGGTAGATTTGTGATCTTCGAGACTTTGACGGTTCTTTTCACACTTAATCGTAATGTTTGAATTCACACTTAAAGTCCACTTTTGGCATGATCAAGCAAAAGGAGTTCAAGGAATGGTTGTCACACATGACCTGCGAAAGGAAGATAATGTCAGTACATGAATGAAAAATTGATCTTTCAATAAAGCCGCCTCTTACAATGAAATCAAGGCGACGATACCTTCTTCGTAGTATCCACTTACGAGAATTTGGTATTTAGTCAAGAATTTATTAGTAAGAGGAGATTTCATTAAAAGATCGATACACAGCTATCAATTAAATGCCCACTCTGTCCCAAAAGTTTCATACACAAATGGGGCATTGATTTTGAAAGATTAATTTGCGATTTCACTCATGCAAAGGTGAGGTGATTTTTATTTTGAGAAATCAATACACAAAATGTGATTTGAATTTCAAAATGCGATCAAGAATTTTCTTGAAAATTTGATTTTAATTCTATGTCCCAAAATGTAATCTTGACTTGGAAGAATTTCTATACAAAATGTGACTTTGAGTTTGTAATTGAAAATTTAAACAAAAACATATGTTCTAATCTAGGCCAGATCATATGCATTTGAAATGTTTGTTTATCAAGAGTGAGTGGCAAGCCTATATTTTCGAGGGCATTCCATTGATTTCCGTGAATCTCAAAAAATGAAAATTTCAATCCGAAGTGAGCAAGTAGATGGAGAAATCGTACTTACAGTGGGTGAAGAGATTTTTTTTTTTTTTCAATCACATAGACATGCGGATGTAAACTTGTGAGGTTTGACGCATAAAGGTGGAATTCTAAAGGCTTAAGGTCCCCATTTTGATTAGATCAAAAGAGTTTTCCCCACTCCGCACTTGCGTCGGACAGTTCTCTTTATCATTAATCATAATGAGTGGGACCAAAAGTGGATAACCATGGGTCATTCCCCGCACGGGTTCCATCTTTTGGCACCTCCTATGGGCTTCCTAGTGCGATCGGGGTTTTAGATCGCGGGTTGTGTGTGTAAATGTGTAGTGCAAGTATGAAGGCATGCACAACAATTGATATCCAAACAACACTTCAATTTCATCCATATAGACATACATTCCTACACCTCCCTGCAAAAGAAATGGGTCAACAGACACTCCGCCCCTTATTACTCCAAACCTACAAAAACATTTAACACATTGTTAGCGGACTAACCTTATTTTCCACGCGACTTTGACACGCGCTATCAAATGAAGACCATGTTAGTGAACAACCAACCAAGTTATTACGGCCTAAGTCCTCTAACGTTTGCAACCAAGTCCCCAGCGGAGTCGCCAAGCTGTCACGACCTCTTTTTTCCGTTCGGGGGAAAAGAAAGAATGGTTTAGGGGTATTTGCCTAAAGAGGCGGACCAATGGCCCTAAATTAGGCGCGGGCTCTCCCAAGCCCATACCTCGCGCGACGTTGGATTTTGTTTTTTAGTTCTTAACAACCTAAATATTTCTAGGAGTCGCCACTAGCCTATTGGGGTCGGCTAGAAACCAATCAAGACACGGGAGTGTTGTCTCAATTCCTACGCAACCAGAGATTTCTAGGAACGGGGACTTGTTTACGCCAATGTTTCTATTAGCGCCCTTGCGGTACCACTAACTTGGAAGGTTTTAATCTAAATGGCCACACCATCTTGATTACCAATTATAATCTTTATGAAACCACTAAGTGTCCATGCAAATGTTTTTGTAGTTTTTTTTTTTAATGTCTAGACTAATCCTAACATAATTTAGAAGAGAAATTTACACTCAAATTAATGAAAAGCGGTGCATAAGTAAACATCCAAGAAATTGAAATAACTTGAAAATAAATGCGGAAAATGAAAACCCGATACAAGTCGGGCAAATAATATTACATGGCCTTGTTATCACACCCCGGGACAGGACCCCCGTGAGCAAAAATGAGAATTTAAATATGCATGAAATTACCCTAGATGCATGAAATTACTCTAAATAATTTTAATCTAAGCAAAATAGATTATTTACAAAAATGGTTATAAAATACCAAAATATCATTTAATTAGGAAAATGACTTTATAAAATTAGGAAAATCTCCTAGATGTCATTTTTGGCTTAATTTGATAACATCCAACATTTTTTGATATTTTTGAAATTTTCATTATTTTTTTTTTAAATATTAATAATAATTCCTTAAACCGATCTATGCTAACATGGAGTAACACAGCACATGAATATCACAATAACCGAGCTCAAATCGACCGTTTCAAGATCGAAACTTGGTTTGCGCATTTCATCGAACACTTGGCGTGCATCAAATCACCCAAAAACAGCTTCGCGGGCCATGTTTGTGGCCTTCAATCTTCACCCATGAGCAATATTATGTGGAACTAAAGCATCAAGATTATACTACCACATGCAAGGAGCAAGATTAGATAGAAATCATAGCTTAAAACACAAAATAACTAAGCTAAAATCATCCTCAAATATGCGGGTTTGATCTGATTTCACAAATCTGGGTTTGAACCCAAGTCAAACAAACAGGTTGCATGCCCATGTTCAAGCCCCGACACTTATCACATGAAAGATCTACGAGAAACACTACTTAATCCGAGTGAAAGTAGGTAACATGAGCTTTCAAATGCAACAAAAATCATAGAGAATGGCCCACCGAAAGACATCAAAACGACCTCTCCAAGAAGCACACTTGCAAAATTCTTGAAGAATTTCAAACACTTAGAAAAATTTCAGCCTCAGAAATCAGTTTTCCGGGCTAGTTTTCCTCTTGATTTTCATGATCAAAACGTACTCAAACTCGAAAGAAAATACATCTAGGATGCTTACCTTGCTTCTGAGTTTCCCTTTCAAGTGGTTCTTGGCTCAAGAAACCAAGAAATTATCCTCGGGGGCCCGTGGAAGTTGGCTTCTTCAACTGGAAAACAGATCTGCAAAGAAAGAACTGATAACGAAGGTTTTCATTAACCTCCAAAATTAGACTCCATGACCTTTTTTGTTGGAAAAATAAACACCAAACAAAGCTATATGTATTCTACTTTGGTTTTGAACTCATGGTTTTCCTCATTTGTCTCTCAACTTTCTCAAAAACACTCGCTTTCTCTCACTCGTGACCAACCGGGCTCAACACTTAGAAAAATTCAGACTTTCTTTGACCCGCCAGGAGGGTAGTTTTTCGGGGGGCTTTAGGAGGCTTTCCCGATCTCCATTTGGGACGTGCGACCTATGGTTGGAAAGATATTTGAGTGAAGTTTCACTCTCTAGTTGAAGGTTTTGGCTAATTTTGGCTGCAAGTTTGTGAAAATGACACTTTTCCCTCTCAAGGTCGGTCTGGAATTTCTGGGTTTGCTTTTCTGGAGTTGCTTCTGAGGGCCTCTTTGGGGGACGACCGTGAGCTCTCTCCTCTCTCTCTCATCTTCTCCCTCTCATGCCTCAAAATAGCCTGCTTCGTAGATGTTATCCACCCATTAGGCAATCACGTGATCGGCTTTTTGCCCTCCTGCCAAGCCCACCAACTGAGCAGTCTACCCACTTTCTGACTTAGCCAAAATTTTAAAACTTTGCAGCTGTTGAGTGTGCGGATTTTGCTGCGACTTTCCCGTGCATTTAGGAGCTTATCCCTGGCCAATTTCCGTCCACTGGCACTACTCATTATGGTCTTCAATCACGTGCAAAGATCAGGCTGGATGGGCGGCTGAGTGGGATATGGTGGGGCCACCAAGTTGCTTACTCAGCAACTCCGAAATGAGGCTAAACCGTGGGCTGGGTTTTGGTAGCTCGTTTAGGTGCTTTAATCCATCAATTTGGCTGCGATTTTTGATCAATTAGCAATCTCATGCATAGTAGTTTAAGATCTCGACCAGATTTCGCAATTTTGCCCACCCAATTTTGCAAGAAAGTCCTTCAAAATTGGCCATTTTCTTATCCGAAAATACACAAATCAATACAAACTTGGTCTGTTTGGCCCGATTTGATTGATTCGAGTTGGCCCAAGTTCAATTTCAACTTAATTGGTGACCAAGATGATGATTTAAGGGTTCGGGCAAAATTTTTACAAAATTTGCGAATTGGTCCCTCAACTTTTGGAAATTGCAATTTGGCCCCAATTTGCCATTTTAATTCCAATCTGACCTCCTGGGCTTGGCTAGTCATACTTAGATCATTGGCCCCAACTTTTTTTCTCTTTTCTTGTTTTTTTTTTTAAATCTTTTTTTTAATATATATTTTCAATTTTTTTGATCTTTTTTTTTTTTTAAGTAAAAACATCTTCCATTTAAAACACCATATTAAATGCCTATATGCAAGAATTTAACTTGGAATATTTTTGTGGAAAAACAAGTGTTCCCATTTTTTGGAAATGATTTTTTGGGCAAAAATTTAGGTGTCAACACTTACCATTCCAACTGCAAAACATATGTCGGGTTTTTTACACATCATAGCGTACATCAAACTCCCAACTGCACTAGCATAAGGAACATGTTTCATTTGTTCCTTCTCTTGTGGAGTCCTCGAACACAGTCTATGGCTCAATCCTTCACCTTTTGCAATAGGAGTGTCTATGGGTTTACAATCTTGCATACGAAATCGTTCAAGAACTTTATTTATATATGTTTCATGCGAAAGAGACAACGATCTCTTCGAACGATCTCTTGAAATCTTAACTCCAAGAATGTATGCAGCCTCACCCATATCTTTCATCTCAAAGTTGGAAGACAACCAACTCTTAACAGTATGAACAAACTCCATATTGCTTCCGGCAATCAGTATATCATCAACATATAATGATATGATCACAAATTGATCCTTGGATCTTTTGATATATACACAATGATCCTCATCAATCATTGTAAAATCATATGCCATTATGGCATTATGAAAACATATATACCATTGTCTCGATGACTGCTTAAGGCCGTATATCGATCTCAAAAGTCGACATACCTTTTCTTCTTGGCCTTTCACTATGAAACCAGTAGGTTGTTCCATGTATATTTCTTCATCTAATTCTCCATTGAGCAAAGCAGTCTTTACATCCATCTGATGTAACTCAAGATCCATACTAGATACTATTGCCAGAAGAATGCGAATCGAGGTAAATCTCACTACAGGAGAAAACGTATCTTCATAATCAATTCCTTCCTGTTGATTATACCCCTTCGCAACAAGGCGAGCCTTATGCCTTTCTATCGAGCCATCAGCCTTTCGCTTTATTTTGAGAACCCACTTGTTCCCAATAGCTCTGCGTCCTCTTGGAAGATCAACCAGTTCTTAGACTTGGTTTGATTTCATTGACTCCATTTCCTCTTCCATTGCATGAATCCATTTTTCCTTACTAGGGCAATTCAGAGCCTCATTAATATTTCTAGGCTCATCCTCATCTTGTGTAGCAACCATAAAAGTTTCCCCTTCAATGTCAAAACGTCGACGAGGAATACTTTGGCGACTTGTTCGCCGTTTGGGAGTTTGTACACTTTGCACATCATTCCCCATTATGCTCCCACTGGGATTAGATAATGATGATGTCGTCTCATTATGTGGTTGCAATTGAGAATGAGTTGAATTCAATTCATCACTTCTCATATTACTCCCACTTGGACGAACTCCACTAAGATCATTATCTTGATCCGAGGTTTCAAATAGGGAGTTGACTTCCCCTATTTCGCCCTTCTTAGGAAATTCATCCTCTAAGAATGTGACATCCCGTGATTCAAATTCAGTTATACTCCCACTTTCCTGCTCACCTATGAGTGTTCCGAGTATCTTATGAAAATACTCTTCTTTCCTCTTGGACCCAATTTCCCAAACTTGTGAGAGGACTCATGTGTATAGGCAGCACAACCCCATGGCTTAAGATAACTTAAGTCCGGTTTTCTACCTGTCCATAACTCATATGGAGTGGAAGTAACTGATTTGGAATGCACACGGTTAAATATATAGGCAGCAGTTAACAACGCATCACTCCAAAAAGTGATAGGTAAGTTAGCTTGCGCCATCATGGACCTAACCATTTCCAGTAGGGTTCTGTTTCTTCTCTCCGCAACACCATTTTGTTGAGGAGTATATGAAATAGACAACTGTCTTTCTATTCCTTTTTCATCACATAATTTTCTGAACTCATCAAATAAATATTCTCGACCTCGATCGGATCTCAATGCTTTTATTTTCTTGTCTAATTGATTCTCTACCAGGTTCATAAACCTTTTGAAACAACTTATTGCTTCAGATTTATGAGAAATCAAATAGACATATCCGAATCAAGTATAATCATCTATAAAAGTGATGAAATAAACAGCCCATGCCTTCCTCTCACATTCATTGGACCACAGACATCAGAATGGATTAAATGCAGAGGAAATTCAGCTCTTTTACCTTTTCCAAATGGTTTCCTTGTCGTTTTCCCTTCTAGGAAATGCTTACAGATGGGCAAATCGACTTTTTCAATGTTGCCCAACAAGCCCTCTTTGGCTAGTCTATTCATACGCCGTTGGCCAATATGACCAAGTCTAGCATGCCACACATTCACATCATTATCATATGAATTAGGAGATGTGAGAAGGGAATAACAAATATTTGCATTAACATAGTCAATATCTAATACAATGAAACCATCCAGAAAGTAACCACGATCATAGTAGTTTGT
Source organism: Eucalyptus pauciflora (assembly GCA_007663325.1). NCBI lineage: Eukaryota > Viridiplantae > Streptophyta > Magnoliopsida > Myrtales > Myrtaceae > Eucalyptus > Eucalyptus pauciflora. The sequence goes on from VMYD01000358.1 coordinate 1,401,397, forward strand.
ATCCAAATACAAATCTACACCTTTATTATGGAAGTTCACATTAAAACCTAATTTAACCAACACTAAAACAGACACTAAATTCCGACGAATCTCCGGAGCATACAACACATCATGTAGGAATAAAGTGCATCCACCACACATATTCAGTTAGCATGTGCCAATTCCTTTCACTTCAGCTCTGGAGTTGTTTCCCACATAGATCCACTTAGTTCCAGTTGGTACTCGTCGGAATTCCACGAAGGATCCTTTATCCTTCACTACATGGTCTGTCGCTCCTGAATCCACAGTCCACAGAGCATTAGATTCAGTCAAGAATACAGAACTTGACACATATGCAAAGTTCCCAATTGTACGAAGGGTGTGTACCTTCTTTGGCTCGCGACAATCGCGGGCATAGTGACCCTTTTGGTCACAGTTATAACATTTCACCCTTGAGATATTCTTCACATGAGAACGTTTTCCTCTCTTTTGTTGGTTAATTCTTGGTTTCTTGCAAGAAGGACTTGATCCCTTGCTTTCCCACATATTGAACGAATCAATACGCTTGTGCTTAGAGCTTGAAGCCCCTTTTGAGCTTAAAGCAACACAGCAGATATCTGTATCCTGCTCAAATGCCTTGAGGCGTAGATCAGCTAGCTCAAGGTGGCGCACAGCATCCTCTAGATCTTCCATAACATGGTCAAGAGCTTTTAGTGCTTCTTGCTTTTCCAGCACATATTGAATTCTCATATTCAATATTTCACAATTCTCGCCGTTCAATTTGTCCTCTTTATTCAAATCAGCAATGATGTTCTTATTTGCTGAATCCATCGATCTGAACATATCAGACACATATGCACGAAATATTAATGCCTATCACTTATGCATCTATTTTGCACAAACCCATCATATTAATTAATAATTTTAAGTAAGGTTTCAGAATCAAAAGGTCACTATGTTTCCAATCATCCTCCAAAAATCCTAACTTAAAAAAACTATCATTAATATGATTGTCATATGCAAAATCAATTTTATGAAGTTACAAAAAACTTATATAACTACCCACAGCAACCAGCAATCACAGAAAGCAATAGATAATTGACATACAATATAATAAAAATGTTTTCACATAATACAACTAATATATAGGTTGCTACAACAATAACAATCAGGCAGTAAACATTACATAAGATGTCCACAGAGCACACTTAACAAAAAACAGCTAATACATTTAACACCAAGCCAGCACACGAACTGGGAAAGATCCTCTTTTCTTCAATTTCTTGATCTTTTCCCTTGTAACAATGCAGTAATATTCTTTTACAAAATCCATCACAATTTTCTTATATGAAGCAGCTCCATTGACATCCCATATGCGATTCAACACATCTTGCCATTCAGGTGGAAGAGTGTTAATGAAAAATCGCACCATCTCTAACTGTGGCATGGTCCGACCATTCCATATGACCTTTTGTATCTTCCCGTTGACTTCAAGAACATGATCAATTAAGTCACCATTCTCCCATCGATAATCAGTCAGCTCAGCTATCAACTTAGAAAGCCTTTCATTTTGTTTATCGGTAATTACGCGAATAGGCGTACGTAACTGAAGGGGAGGCATTGTTCTTGCAACAAATGCAGAACAAATAAGGGATTACATATAATCCACATGGACTCAATTGGGAATAAAAAAGAAACAAATTCTTTTTTTTTTTGGGTCAACGGTCAACGGTCGTCGGAAGTCAATGATCAACGGTCAACGGAAGTCAACGGTCAACCGAAGGTCGTCGGACTGGTCGGGCCGGTCAGACCGGTCGCCCGGGTCGGACGGACCGACCGCACGTGCCGCGCGCGTGCGTGGGATAACGTCACGCAAACGTCAGCCTGCACATGCCGCGCACGTGCCAGCCTCCGCGGGTCGGGTCGGGTCGGGTCGCCGGTCGGTGACCGCCCGGCCAACCGACTAGGTGATGACGTCAGCGATGACGTCAGCACGCGTCGGTTCGCCCGCCGGCGGCGCGCATGCGCCAGTTCGTCGACCGGCGCGTGTGCCGCACCCGCTGGACGAACCAGTGCGTCTAGGCGCATCGCACCCACGCGCAGCGCCTTTTGGCCGCGCGTGTGGGCGCGTGCGGCGTCCCCCGGCGGCATTCGACATGTCGCCGGACTCGTCTCGACGTCGCCTTCCTCCCTATGCCATCAGATTTCGATTTCGACTTACGAAAACTTGGAAAAATTGGCGAACAACCCTCGGGTGTCGGGATTTCTCGCCCCGATCCGTACGGCCGAAATGCTTTTGCGAAAAATCAATCATAAACATCAAACAGGTCGGGAAAAACGTGAACTAAGGCTCTGATACCAATGTTGGGATTGACGGAACCCCGAAAACGGATTCGACACTTAAACCGAACCCCTAAATCAATGCGAAAGACAAGCCCGGAAATAATCACGTATCACCGATCGTAAAGCACACCACGGATTCGAGCGTACCTTGTTAGCCACAGATTAGACACCGATGCCGTAAAGAGGAAGAGAATTCGGCCCTATTCGATCCGATGACGACAATTCGCCGTGAAGGGAAGAAAAAGTCGCCTTTTGTCCTTTGTTCTTCTTCTTGAGAGGAGAGGGAGAGAATTAACGTTCATATGTTTCCAACAGGTGTGATCTCCCTCTCTCTCATCCCTTTTATATGTCCCTCCATCCACGGGCCTTATTCCCGTGGGCCGGGCTTTTAGGCCCATCGTGGGCGGGCCAACTTAAGCCCATATAATTAAAACCATCACGACCAAATTTGAATTCTTAAAAATTATTGCTAAAAAGTTAACATACATTGAGTAGAGGTGATGATGAGTTGGGTAGCCTGTCCATTGTTCAACGGACACTATTGATTGTTTAACAGATCTTGTATTAAATCTAAATTTTGATGTATGTCTTTTTTGATGTATACAATTAGATTAACGGGTTATTTCATGAGCTTGAAATTTGTATTCTACAGATGAAGGTACACCTTCTTTCACCCGTACCAAGTCCAACATAGCCAAACGATTAAATTTCAATTACTGGACGTGGTATGAGTTACCTAATCCTAAGTTTTATGCCAACTAAACATAGCCACACAGAATTGCTACATGTTAAACCCTAGGTAGGAAAGGGGAAACCAAGCGCATTACTAACGATGGCGGAGCAAAAGAGAAAAGACCAACAACGGCGGAGCAACCGCCGTGGGAAGACCTGCCTCCATTGTGCTGGCAGGCCGTCCTCTGCCACTTGGTCTCCATCGTAGACCTCGAGTCCGCCTCCTCCGTCCGCAAGCAATTCCTACACATCTCCAACACCGTCCGCACCAGCCTCTCCATCACCAACCGACTAACCCCGCGCCTTGGCTCCCTCCTCCAGCGCTTCACATCCCTCAAGTCCATCGACCTCAGCTCGTTCCTCGGTGATCCGTCCTCCGTCCGCCTCCAGATCGCCTAGTTCCCATTGCCCCTCGACCGCCTCAACCTCTCCAACCAGAAGTCCCTCCGCTTCGATGGGTTGAGCGAGATGGGGCCCAAGTTCGGGGCTTTGAGGGTCTTGGTGCTGTCCAATGTCGTGTTTTCGGGTGAACCACCTAGGGTTTGGCTAATGGATTGTTAAGCCTAGACTTAACTCGGACTCTCCCAAGCTCATACCAATTCGCGACTTAGGTTCAGATTCTTAACATGCAGATAGATTTTATCTAGGAGTCACCACTAATCAATTTATGGTAGGTCGATTAGAGACCTAAGTAAAATAATGGGAAAATTATTTTACTTCTACGAACCAGAGATTTTGGATATGGGGACTTGATTACGTTAGATTTCTCTAACGCCCTTTTGGTACCTTTCTTTTTTATTTCGAAAAATTGTTTGGCAGACAGCTTGAATTGATTTTAATTCACTTCTCTAACATGTCAGGTGATCATGCAGGTGCACAAACCACCAATTTAACATTCAGGTAAAGCAGTGAATAAATTGCAGGACTTACCTCATAGCAACGAAAACGAAAGCTTCTCCGTTGTTAGATCAGAATTTACATCGACAGTTCTAGATATGATTTCTAATTAACACTCAATCACTCAATTTTTATTTTCACTTTATTTAATGAAAATCTATATGCAATGTTATGCTACTAATCTAACATGAAATGATATGACATGACAACATGACCTAAACTACATGACATAAATAAAGTGTAGTCTATCCTAAAGAACGAAATTGATTTACTCTAAGACAATTTTTTGGTATTTTCCATGAAATTCGAAATTAAAGAAATGCAATAATTAAATGTGCAATCTAAATTAACCTAATGACTTAATTCTAATGACGGGCAATTCCTAATTAAATGAACCTTAGATGACGTGCATTTCATAAACCTAAATCTACATGACATGCGCATGATTTTTTTGTATTTTTTTATGAAAAATTCGTAATTAAAAATTAGTAAAAATAAAAATCTAACTAAAGTGAGATATTATCTAATTTAAGTTAGGAATAGACCAATCTGAATCCTATTTTAATCTAGAAAATTATCTCGTCATGCAATTCAATCCAAAAATATTATATAACCTAGATACTATCTAAACATGCATTTAATATATATATATATATATTCTATCATGCAACCTTATCTAGTCTACATGGGATGCAAATGCAATTTTTTTTTTTTGTATTTTCGGGATAAATAGAACAATTAAAAGATAAATACCAAATCATCCATGGTCATCAAAAATATTATCCACCACCCGAATTGAAATTCAAACTTGATTATTTCGCTAATAAAATCGATAAATTGATCTTAAGCCTTAAAGATCAAGTTATCAATTTTACTCCCACGTGAATAATTATTCCATCTAATATAGATAGAATAAAAATTCGTGCGGTTGCGAATTGGATGCTACATCATGGAATTCAATTGGGCATCGAGAAATATTTCAAACCATAAGACAACATATCAAAAACTAAATAAGATAAAATAAATCTACCTAATAAAATAAATCTACAAAATAAACCTACCTAATTTGAATTTTTCCAAAATCCGACTCAACGAACAGTGGCGTATGGATCACGATGGAATCTCGAGGTGGCACGAGGATCGGTGATCGTGGCAACAGCTCGGCGTGGCTCTACAAGGCCACGACAAATTCGATGGGCTGTCGTACGGGACACCAAGAAACCTGCAAAACTATCGAAAGCTTAGGTAATTCGAAGGGAGGCTCGCTGGGCAGAGAAATATTGAAGCTACGTAGTGAAGCTCTGCGCCGCTGGTGGTTGGTTGCTTGCGATGACTCAGGGCCAAGAAACTCCGGGATTCGCTTGGGACGTTGAATCGTAATAGTGGGCAAAGTGGCAACGCGTGGCAGCAAAACCCAAACATGAACAAGGGCGTGCGTGCGTGCGTGCAAGGCATGAATTTTGATGGATGCCTAAAGTTTCAAGAGATGGGGTTGGTTCACGAAGACTCCTGGACTCCAAACTGACGCGGTGCTTTTGACCAAGTCCACGTGTTCTTCCTTTGCCAAGAATTCTTCTATTTGTTGCCGTAAAGATGTGAATTTCGTGGCTTGCGGCATGGTGATCAACGGGTGAGGGGTTGCTCACGAACATGAAAGGGTCTTGATCACGGCAGTGCAAGGAGCTCTCGGTAGCCACCAGGTGATTATCGTCGAGAGCTCACGATGAATAGGCAACAGCAACAATGATGGGAAATTCGGCAAGGGTATCAGCAAGTTGGACTTCGCTTGGAGGAGTATCTCGATCGCGTCAACACTGGACTAGCCTTAGGTGAATTGCACTCGCTGGACAACTGACGGAACAGCACCTTGGAGGGGCAATAATGTGATTCAACCAACGATGGATCAACTCCTACTGATCCGTAAACACAGAATCAATTTGGCTGAAGTATGCATCCGTCGGATAAGCTGCGATTCTGGAACTGCTTGAAGATCTCGGCGTGAGGTGCCACGGGACCAGGAACTAAAGGCTTCGTCCGAGACAAAATAGAGCCACTGGTGTTTCGGGACATCAAGCAAAAGAGACGACACTTTGAGGCCAGCAAGCAGCAATCTTGATGGGATTTGGAGCTCATCTAGAACTAACGGATTTGAAGCTCTCTCAATATGCCCTTTCTTAACTGTGGATCATGGCCGATCCCCTCACGATTTCTTCTCTCTCTATGCTCTCAATTGTGGCCGTGTATTCAATAATTGTGGCCTCCCCTGAAACCTTATGCGAAAAACCTTTTTATAGGGTTTTAATTTCCTTTTCAAATCAACATCGGCGAAGATTTCTTTTTCGTACGCAATATCACCTTTTTTATTTTCCACATCTCCTGATTTCATCGCCTAAAGATAAGATTGCAACTCGATTTTCTTAAATTCCAAATATCCACCGTAATATCATTTCAAATCTCCATTTAGGTAATTTTTGTCATTAAAAGAAAACAGGCTCGGGCCAATTTACTTGCTTCGTGGGCTTAGTCCGACTTGCTAAATTAAAGCTTAGAACCACTAATTTGAATTCATCCACCACCAGCCCAATGTAAATGCAAATTAAAAATAAATGCACCTAAAACTATATGCTATGTAATTAACTATTTTTTCAGAGATAAAATTAATTCATAATTTTTTAATGTAATAAATAATTAAATAGGTTGCCAAAATTTAGGTGTCAACGAGGAAAATAGTCTCACCTTGCAGATTTGTTTTTCCCAAAATTCAAGACTTCTTCTTGCAGCCTGGGTTGTCTTGTCAGTAATGATTGACTTTAAAGGAAGAATCGATAAGATTGTTGTCTGCAAAGATGACAATGCTCGTGTATCTTTCTGTGGTAGAATGGCGTGTGGTTGTAGGTTCATTCAACGTGGACCTCATTTTTATAGGACTTGCCATAATTCTATAAATTGTTGTGGTTACTTGATACTTTATCGACGGTTCAATAATCTCTTATTCAATGTGGACCTCATTTTTATAGAACTTGCCGTTATTTTTGTAGATTGTTGTGGTTACTTGATACTTTATCGACAGTTCAATAATCTCTTATTCACTATATCGTCTCTCTATTTTAGTTTCTCCAACAGAGTTCGAGTGAATGTGTGTCGACCATTTCTTAAAGAGCTTTAAACTTAAAAAATTTAAAAGGTAAGATTTGCATACTTGTCAATCTTTCTTGATTGTGGCGAATTATGATTTTGTCCTTGTCGCGACTTATTTTTCGAGTGTGGATCACTTATGGTTTGGCTAATGGATTGTTAAGCCTAAACTTAACTCGGGCTCTCCCAAGCCCATACCAATTCGCGACTTAGGTTTAAGTTCTTAACATGCAAATGATTTTCAATCAGGAGTCGCCACTAATCTATTTTTGGTGGGTCGATTAGAAACCCAAGTAAAGCAACATGAGGTTTACTTTACTCCTACGAACCAGAGACTATGGGTACGGGGACTTGATTACACTAGATTTCTCTAATGCCCTTTCGGTACCATTCTTTTATTTAAAAAAAAAAATGTTTGGCAAGCTGCTTGAATTGATTTTAAATCTATTTCCCTAACATGTGAGGTGATCATGCGGGTGCGCAATCCACTAATTTAACACCTAGATAAATAATAAATAAATCGCAAACTTACCTCAAAGCAACGAAAGCATCTATAATGTTAAATTAAAATCCACATCAACAACCCTAGATATGGTTTCTAATTAACACGCAATTTCATTTTTTCTTTTCACTTAATTAATGAAAATCATGCAATATGCAATGCAATATTAACTAAATGACCTAATTCTAATGACATGTAATTTCTAATTAAATGGGCGTAGCAAAAATATTAAATGGCATGCATCTCAATGAATCTAACCCTAATGACGTGCATATGACATTTTTTTTTCTTTTCCCTTAAAAGAATGCATTTTATCCTAAATAATAAAACTAATTCAACTTATGACATTTTTTTGTATTTTTTATGAAATTCGGAATTAAATAAAATGTGAAAATTACCTAACTAGATTAAGATCCTACTTAATTTATATTAGGAATTAGGTTGAGCCAAATCCTAATTTAAACTAAAATATTATCTTAACCTAAATAATCCTAAAATGCAATATATCTAAAAAAATACCTAAACTTATAATAAATTAAAAAATTATCTAAAATTAAACTAATATACCCTAACTCTACATGACATATGCATGATGATTTTTTTGTTGTTTTTCCTTTTTTCCTCTTTTTTTTTTTTTTAATTTCGAAATTAACAATTGCCAAATAATTAAACATGCAATTTAAACTAGTGAAAAAGAAATCTAACATCCTATTTTTTTTTTTTTTTGGTATTTTTATTTAAGAAATTCGAAATAAATAAATTTACTATTCTAAACATGCAAAATAACCTAAAACAAGTAATATCCTAACATGCATCTAATCTAACTCAAATATTTTTTCCTTTACGGGAGCAAGCAAATAAGGCATCAAGAACAGCACGGCACCAACTATCAAGCAAGATATCATCCACATCCATTTAATTTCAGGAAATAAATTGACGAATCGTATCTCGCGCATGAGATCGGATTGGCCAATTTTTAATAAAATCACGAATGATATCTCGAGCTTGAGATCGGATTGGTGATTTTTCTGTACGATTGCGGGTCGTATTTCGAGCGTGAAATCAGACCGTCAATCATATGTACGTTGCGAAATTATGAAGATTTCCCAACTTAAAAGGCTAACCGGTATTTTGTGGATATGATGACATCATTCAAATATTCATACGAGCTAACCCCATAAATTAGGTAATAAGGATATATGAAATTTGAATTAAAAGATATTCTTACCTAATATTTGGTGTCACGTGGACCACGTTGTCAAATTCGGTCAAGCAACGGACGGCGACATGACTCACGGGTGGCAAATCAAGATGACGTGCTGCTCAAAGATGGTGTCTCGCTCAGTAACCAATAGCAAATTTCGAGAGGTGGCTGATGCTTCGTTGATTTGGCCTGAAAAATAAATGCACAAAAGACCACCAACTTGATGGGGGTAGCGTTCAACGGTGGAGGATCGACGGTGGTCAGGAAGCAACGGCGCCAAAGCAGCAACGCGGTTGGGTGCAACGCTCGGACTCGGTTGACTTCTCAGGTGGCACGTGTGCAGGGAGTAGCTTGGCCGTCGTTGACACCTCACTAGGGTAGCAGCACGATGTAGCGGTGATGGAGACAGAAGCACGACCACAGGTCTGGCCGTGGAAGGGGCGGATGCGTGGAAGGAGCGTCTCGGCTAAGAGCTAGTTGAGATTCCTCGTGTCTTCTCTCTCTCGCGTGGGTCTCTCTGAAATTCGGAATCCCCCTCTCTCTCTCAGTTTACTGCTCTATTTATAATATGGCAGCTCCAAGTCGATTGAATACGTGCTGAATATTCCCTTTTTGATTTTATTTCTTCAAATTGAATATCAACTCGCAAGTTCTGTCGATTTCTCCCCTTTCTTCCCGTGAATAGATCCATGGGTATATCCAACAATATTTCTTTCTTTGTCCTTGAGTTGATGCAGAGAATTCGTTTCCCTTATGGATGCGTGCGATTTCTTTGATGGTGCACTCTTTCTTGTTTAAAAACAAGAAATAATGTAGCATAAATACCAATATATTGATTCTTTCAACTTTCTCGCACGTATCCCTTTTCTTTCCTATTCTCTACCAGCTTTCGTTTCCTCAAAGACGTCTCCAGCACATCTTTCCTTTCCTTAATTACTGAAAGTCGTGTGCCCACACAAAATTGAAAGAATTTTTGCATGGGTCAATGGGTCAAAACTTTCGCTTAACAGAATTAAAACTCTGGCATTTAAAGGGTGCGGTCATCATAGCCTTTCAATGGGCTTGACCCCATTTTGCGGTCCAATGGACTGGAGATGTTTCGAAGCCACAGCCAATTGTGAGATTGTGTTCCCATCGTTATTTTTGGCGGTCACAAGGTCACCCGCATCTCCATCTTCGACAACTTTTTAAGCGCATCGGACTGATCGTTCTTCACTTGACCCTACGCTTGATGGCCGCGTAGTGGAACAGTGTCCAGCCACCTTTGTTCTCGATCATGCAAAGATCAGGGCCTACTATTAGAAGCTCCCTCGTGACTTTCAAATCCCCTGTGGCCGACACAATGTGTAACGGTGTAAGGCCATCACGATTCAACTCCCTTGCAAAATTGGGCTCTCCCATTTTTCCTGTTACAAGAGTATAAGGAAAGATGGCTACACAAATATAAGATTCGGCACTCATGCAGTGAAACATGAAATAGACTTGATGGTGTCAATACATTCCAAACCGAAAAGGGATGAAAAGTCAGTGATAATAGTGAGCTCATTGATGATAACACATGTGACGATCATCACAAGCTTTTGTACATGTATGCAATCTGACACGTTGAACTTATGGACTTCTTAAAGTAGCTTGGAACTAGTCAGTTTCGACCTTGTCTTGACGATGTTTCCAAAGTTTATCATGTGAGCTGTTTACGCCTCTATCCAAACACATTTAATGGTTTTGCATCAACAAATAGCACCAAAGCACCATGCCGACTTAGCCTTCTTCATCGTAGTCTTCATCATCTTCATCCATCCCTCTATTCAAGTTTGCAAGCTGAACGGGATCGATGGTCATCTTCTCAACTTTAGAAAGAGACCACTCAGGATACTCCTCATGCTCGAATCCAGTGTCAGGAACGGCTGATATACTTGGTTGGGCCAGAAGCTAATATCGATTTTGAATTCCCATTTTCATCCAAATCCGCATTCAGGTCAGAGTTCCGGACAAGTAGTTCTTGGGGGTAGGAATGCTCTCTTTTGATTTATCGAGATGGTCACCATTTTCTGTCCCTTCAAGATCCTGATTTAAATTGTCCTACTTAGAAACATCTCCATCAGCTTCAAACTTCTCATTCTACACAGTTGCGTCCCTTCCAAGGCTCGACAAAACTTAAATGAAATATGCCCCCTAATATCTCTATGCTAAGCAATTTAATTTAAATAATTTTGTGTAGGGGTTAAAATTAATCCCTAATTTTTTAATGCGATAAATGACTAAATGGATTGCCAAAATTTAGATGTCAACAGTGCTTCTATGTTATTTGTTGATTACTGGGTATATATATTATCAGCACTGTTTTTGTCATAGAATTTTTTTTTAAATAAAAGTTTGAGATTGAGATGGTCATTAGCTATGTTCAACTATAATAATTTAAATTAGATGACGAGAGAACTATCTCGAAGGTATAAAGTTTTAGAAATCTACTATTACGTTATTTGATGTTTCGCTAAGTATGAATATCTTTTTTTTGATAATTTGCATAAATATTTTTCTTTTGTTTTCCTTCCAAACAGAAGAAAATACAACAATACTCTCAATCTTTTCGAGTTTATCTACTGCCCTTTAATGAACTTTAACCTTTTTTGGGCCACTTTTGTGATTTTGACTGTGGCTTTGTCTTCAACCCGTTTCCTCTTTTGTAAAAGAAAAAAGAACTTTTGCTACTTCTTGAGCTTTTAGTAGTTGTTGCTCTTGTTTCCTTGGTACCTGTAGCTTCCTAGACCGGTCATTTTTCTGGTTTAATAACAGATTGTATTCAGAACAAGAAATGTGGCTGCATGTTTCAAGCTAAAAGTGCAGGTTTGTTTGCCTGAGTAAGTCCCATGCTCATATTAACACAAGCCTATTTCTTACAAACGAAAATGATGTTTTAGTTATATTTTGATGTGATAGTGTTGTGGATATTGCTTTGGTTGAATAGTAAAAGTGTTAAATCCGCCCGATTCAATAACTTGAGCAATTTGATAATATATATATGTATGCATGAATAGTTTGCAATTACGTTTTTTAAGTGAACATGTGTATAGCATTGAAACGTCACCTAGTATTCAAAGATAATCCCGTGTTTCTAAATCCATAGGAGACGTCTCTCTCTCTCTCTCTATTTCTCTCTCTCTCTACCTTGGACGTGCTTGGCTTAATGGATTTGGTCGTAAAATCTATTTGCATTCTTGAAAAATTCTATCAACTTTCGATGTTTTCCGTCTTTCATTTAAGAAGCAACAGCGAGCTTCCTGCTTCTATTGATTTTGGGTGAGAAGGTAGGTAATCCCTGCCCTGGTCATCATCGTGTTTCAAGTGAATCGTTGAGTTTGGCCGATGAAGTTTTCAATCTTGCGACCCACTTCTGTTGGCTGCGATGAAAATATTTCCGTGCATCCTATCAAAAACAGCTATTGAAGCTGCCGCTGCCTCGAATGAAACATTGACATTTGCTAATCCTTTGTTAGATGGTTGGGCACAACTTTAGGCCTGTCAAAGCCCAACCAAATGCGAACTTGACCATTTGAGACAAAGTTCATATTTCTTGGAGGTGATGAGTGGGCTTGGGCATGGCCAGTTAGGGCATTTCTCAGAGCCCAGCCTCACACTTCTTCTTCTGATATAGGAATTTTCTCGTGATCCTACCTTGAGCTCGGTGTAGAAACCTCATGTTCATCCTTTCATTCATTTAAGGCTCGTTCGTTTCGCGGAAAATGAGCCATTTCCAGAAAATATTTTCCCAGAAGTCATTTTCCAGGAAAATGACAATATTTTCTGGTGTTCGGCTAAAACCTGAAAATGTTTCGGAAAATATTTTCCGGAGTTCAGTAAGGAAAATATTTTCCGCTCACCATATTGGCGAGTGCGAGCGTCAAGCTCGAGACTCGCCAAATTGATGAGCGCGAGTTTGAGATTGACGAGCTTGAGGTTCACCTAGTCCGATTACTAGCTAAGAAAGAAGAAAATGGGAAACAAAGAAAAGAAAAAGAAAAAGAAAAAAAGAAAATAAAAAGGAAATAAAAAATAATTCGAATTAAAAAAAAGAAAATTAAAATTAAAAAATAATTTGAATAAAAAAATAAAAGAAGAAGAAGAAAGGGGAGGAGGAAGTGAGGATTTGTAGAAGTATGAGATAAGAGAAATCAAGTGAGGAAAATGTTTTCCACTTTTCAAAAGTGGAAAACATTTTCCCCTACTTTAGAAGACTTTTTTCCTTTGATGAAAAACATTTTCCCCAAGGAATTTATTTTATGTGAAACGAACGCCGGAAAATCTGGAAAACGTTTTCTCGGAAATTATTTTCCGTGAAACGAACAGAACCTTAGTGAAGGATTAAAATCCCCACGTCTGTCCTGGAACTTACTTGGAGTGAGTGCCAGTCTATGCGCACATCCAAATGTTATTACCCATAGAGACAAGTGGTTCTTGATTCTATTTTGATTCAACTAGGAACTTACTCATCGGAACATGTTTTCTAATGTTTAAAACTTAAAAATTACCCTACATATTAAGAAACTTCGAACTTACCTTGTCACAAGTTCTAGAGTCTATCATGTACTATTAATTGAATGATTACAGTAAATCATCACTTCTAATGATCACATTTTGTTACAAGTTATTGATCGCAACTCATATTTAAAATTAATAAAAAAAAAAGTTTCAGTCATGGGTATCATTGAAAATGAAAGCTAAAATTAGTGGTTTCAAATTACACACCCATCGTTGAACATCATGGATTGCCGCGGGATCGAGTGAAGATATAAAACAAAAACAAAAAAAAACGTAAAAACTTATTCTAAGTTTTAGGTTGGAATTAGGAAACTTATCCATCGAAACAGATATTTTACTTTTTGGAACATGAAACCTTTCACACATATGCTAGAATCAAACCAGTTCTCATCAGTCCAATTTTCAGTTTCTTCATTACCTTGGAACTATGCTCACCCCTAATTACCCATGAGTGGATTTATAAATTGTGAGTTTTCAAAATGGCAAGCAGGCTGAACTTGTCACTAAATCGGTCAGCCACGGTATGTGATCCCATCAGAGAAACATTGAGAAGGTTCCCCTTATCCTTTCGGTCTGCTGCTAATTACTGTGTTGAATCTCTCGGAAAAGAAGAATGTTAATACCTTAGTTATCCTTCGGTCGCATCTTGTCTAGTCATTGGTAAGCAAAAGAGAATGACTAGACAAGATGCCACTGAAGCCATGAAGAAAAGCCCGAAATCAGGGCGCCTTGCAGTCCTAGCTCGGTGGAGGGCGAAGCAAAAGCTTCTCGCAAGCAGGACTTCACATACAGAGAGAGAAAGAGAGAGAGAGAGAGAGAGAGAGAGACGCACATATCTCAGAAAGGAAATGGACACACCTTCTTTGAGGGAATAGAGTGCTCGTGTGTGCTCGAACGAGTCATAAAAGAGCTGGTTTGAAAGTAACCTTCTTTCGTAATAAATGGGCCGAACATGAGCCTTATGGAAACCCATTTTGTCAAAAGGTGATAGAAGAGCCGGTTAAATTATGAATCATTCTTTGGGATTATGATTTTACTATTCGTTTAACGACAAATAAGTAATTTCAAAAATTCATTTGAAAGATGATTACTTATATCGTTTAAAAAAATCAGTTGATGGAAATTATTTTCATTATTGATAACAACATATATTTAATTATTTTTGTGTGCTATGAAAAATTTTTCTATTAATTTATTTTCTAAATGATATAAGTAATCATTTTTTGAAAAAATATTATTCAAATTACTTATTTTTCCCAAAACAAATGCACCCATCTAGTTTATTTTGCTTCAGCTACGGTGACTAATGAAATCTACTAATAAGGAACACAGAGAAGTATTTCTGGGCTCAAACCAAACAAATACATAAAAACCTTTTGTGCGATTGAATGGACACATTTTAAGCCCTAACTTGAGAAGTATTTCTGGCCTCGAAACAACTTTCTGTAGGGCCATTCAACCCAATTTTTTTGTTTACATTAATTTCCGTACTGTCAAGGTCTCTTTATGAGTCCATGCAACGTAGGCGGGAGACCATAAAGCCTAAATCAAGCAAAGGAGCCCGATTACTTTCAACTTAAAAGAGGAGCGAGACGATCTTAAGCTCAATTTATTTCGCAAAAAATAAATAATTTCAAATTATTTTATAAAAAGGATAACTTGTATTGCTTATAAAAATTAATGAACGAGAAACATTTTCATTGAACATGAAAATATTTAAATATAAATCATTATCGATAATGAAAATATTTTTATACTAATTATTTGAAGTAATATAAGCGATCATTTTTTGAAAATATTTTTAAAATTATTTATTTTTGGAAAATAAATGGAGACTAAAGTCATAAATGAATTCCTGATATTATCGAGGATTCCAATTAGTGAGTAGAGGAAAGAAAAATTGAAGATAAAATAATCCATGAGCAATCAAGTGCCCTCAATCGGCACCGACTTTTTCCATCATGTTTGCGAGTGGGGCATAGTTTGTCAACAAAATGAGGAGAGAAGCATGAGGAACACTCCGAAAGCCCATGGGCTCCTTCGGTAAGTATTTCGTTTTGGGATGTTTCTTTGAATCATCTCGTTTGAACCAATTTCATTACGTTGCAATTTGGGATAACAATTCTATTCGTGCCATGTTATCGCGTTCGTCTCATTAATCGGTGTGTGCCAAGTTCTAATAATATGTGGCATAACTTAAAAAACATTGCCTAATGGGACGAAATATTAGTCTTTGTCAAAGCATGTCCATGCTTGTCAAGTCTTGTCTATATCAATTTTTTCATGTGTGTCGAGCCGGCTACAAATCTTCTCGCAAGTGTCGAACAGATGCACTCTTATCTTATCAGCAATTTGTTTCCCCTAATTGTGTGAAAAACACCTTGTTCTTCACGAACTCAACGATTTGTTTGTCTCAGCACTAGTTACTTGGTGTCGGTGGTGTCGGTGGTGGCAGTGACGGCACTTGATACATAACTTAAAAAAAAAAAAAAGTGGTACTCGTTAACAAGTGCCTCAAAGGGCATTAAGTAAAACTGTTGAAATTAAAAATAACGCATATAAACGCATGAGAAGGAAATATATTTCACAAAACACAATTAATGAGTTTTGACAAGTGCGTTGGGGTTTTCTTTGACATTTTCAAAAAGCAAAATCTCCCAGAAATTTTTAGTTAGATCAACATTAAAGACACTTCAATAATTTGAACAAGAACCTTTCTCTTTGCTAATTTTTAAATGGACTTTGATAAACAAAACTGGGTTTTGGAATTGGAACCCAAGGCTTATTAGTGGTGTCCGTTCCTGATTAATGTGTGACCACATCCGATCTTTTCAAAAGGATTTCCCCACGTCTTGCAATGTTTTTAAATTGTCAACAAGTATTCTGTTACGTAACGCTCAAACCATATTTTATCAAATCAATGGTTAAGGAACTCTGGTGATTAAAATTGTAGGACACGCTTGGTGCAAATTGGAATTGGTGACACTGTTGATTGTTGAACGGACATCACGTTGAATCCAAATTTCGATGGATGTCATCTTTGATGCATACGATTAGATCAACGGGTGTTATTTCATGAGCTTGAAATTTGTACTCTAAAGATGAAAGTCCATCTCGTTCAGCCTACACCAAGTCCAACCTTCGATGCCAAACGTCCAAATTTCAAAGACCATGCATAGCCTAGACAACCACAATACGGTAAATCCTAGCTAGGAAGAGAGCCACCAAGCCGAAGCAGCACGTAACTGACGATGGCAGTTCCCATTGCCCCTCGAACGCCTCGACCTCTCCAACCAGGAGTCCCTCCGCTTCGGTGGGTTGCGCTAGATGGGGTCCAAGTTCGGGGCTTTGAGGGTCTTGGTGCTGTCCGGTATTGGGTTGCTGGGGGATGCCAGCTTGGTTTCGATCGCGGAGTGCTTTTCCAAGCTCGAAGAGCTCGACATTAGCTACCCGGGGCAGAGTGATTCGGCTCGGGTCACGGACGACGGTATCTCGGACCTGTCGCGGAAGCTGCAGAGGCTGTCGCGAATCAACCTTTCGGGTAATCCGTCTCTCTCTGATCAGTCTCTTGTGGTTCTGTCGGTGAATTGCCCGTCTCTGAAGGAAATTAAGCTAGGGGAATGTGACTCGATTACTGGGAGAGGTATTGCTTCGTTGATAGGGAACAGGCCTCACTTGGTCTCCTTGGCCCTGAATTATATGAGAGAGGAGGCGATTTTATGTGAGGAGTTGGGGGACTCCTTTGGTCACGCCAGGGGTTTTATTAGTCTGGATTTCTCGGGCTCGTTTATCTGGGATGGGTTGTTGATGTCTGTTGCAGAGGCAAACATTCCGCTCAAGAGACTCATACTTTCGCGCGCTCTGGGGATTTCCTTGGACGGGATTCGGATGATCATGCTATGTCACCAGGGTATCGAGGTCTTTGATTTGGAGGCAGTACATTTCCTCACAGAGCACGACATGAGCGTGATATGTGAAGATCTTCGCAGTCTGACCCACATTAACATCAGTCACTGCTCCAATCTCACGATGACGACATTGTATTGTTAGATGTATGCCCTAAAGCTGTTATGTAATAGTTACATATTAGGGATTTCATTTGTACATATAAAGATTATGTTCCTTTTATTTTTAAGGAATTGATTAATTAATTATTTGTTCATTTAATTAATTAATTAATTCCTTTTAATAACCAATAGAAATTATATATATATAAAGCTTCATGCATGTGCACGAAGCACATGCATGAAACTTGGATGGTCAGCAACCGCTGACCATTTATCCACGAATTCGTGCATGAACGGTCAGCAGTTGCTGACCATCATGCACGAAGTAGTGCATGAGCAACCGCTCATGCACAATTGTTCGTGCATGAACAACCGCTCATGCACGATTGTTCGTGCATGAGTGGGGACGATCAGCAACGGTTGCTGATCGTCCATCGATCAGCAACGGTTGCTGATCGGTTTATAACTTTAAAAAAAAGAGTTGTTTTTTTTTTATAAAGAAATGCGACACTTCAAAGGGTTGAAAGACAGAGAAAAGAGAGCAAAGTGTGTGTGTGTGTTCTTGTGTCTTTGAGACGCAAGAAAGAAGAACATTATCTCGTTCGGGCCGTGACTATTATACATCAAGGATACGACGGTTTGTTTCCACGTGATTGCTAGTACAATCGAAGTGGTGAATATCCAAAATTCTTTCTTCCGTTCGACGTTCGTTGTTGGTGTGTCTGAGCTAGAGGTCCGACACTTGTGGGACTCGAACTGTAGAACATCCGAACCGACTTGTTCAAAGCGCGCTTCGAGAGGTAATTTGTCTAACTCTCTTTTTACATTCAGATTTTGATTAAAACGCACGAACGACGCCTAAGGAGAATCATGTGTAAAATATATCTTTGTTTCCGCTGCGTTTATTTTGTTAATTTTTCTTATACATGATTCATGAAAACACCAACAGTGGTATCAGAGCCAACCTTAGGCGTTTTTCGTGCGTTTAATTGATTTATAGTTCAAATATATTTTTGCGTTCTAATGGCCAATTTATTTTTTAAGAGAATTGGTTCTCTTGCTCTTATGTGGCCTATAGAAGTTGATTAATTTATGTGATAAATTTAATCAGCCAAGCAAAAATTAGAACTAAATCAATTTTGAATCAAAATCCGTAACTTGTTATACTTTGTATTTATATTCTGCAAATGATATGTAGAATTTTATGTATGCCTTCCAGAGCTTTAAATTTTGAATTTATGGCTCGTAAGGAAGGGTGGTGATCATGGAAAAATCCCCAATTGTTGTATGGATGAATGTATGATGATTACAGGTATTCATTTTTGGGATTGTAATTATTAAATGGAGGTTGCGTCCTTCCTTTTATTTTATTTTAATTTTTCATGATATGTAATTATAGTATAGTTTAGTATTTCAATTGTTGATGTAAATACTACAAAAGAGGAGGAGCCATTGGAGGAGCCATTAAACCGGTGAGCTCTCTGGGCCCGGTCTTTGAAGAGTTCAAAGATTGAAGAAAAAGTGAAGAGCAGGTCCATATTATTAAAACATTAAAATGGCTAAATGGGTCTCTTTGGCTCGAGACCCATTGAACCATAATTCCATGATCACCACATAGGATAGATATTATGTGATATCTATTTATTTATTGTGTTTATGATATTGTGCATGTTAAACCGGTTAATGTGCAAAGTGAGACCGTTAATAACGACCCAAATCTCCTTACAAAGAATATTAAGTTGAAACGGGTTTCGGACTCGTGGCCTTCCATTGTCGTGGTTTGATTCAATATTATTGTGGTTAACTGACCGGCTATGGATACATAGGGGTTAATTACCATTTATAATATTGGACCACTCCATTATACATATGATGTTGTGGGGTTGGAGCCAAATGATTTCTAATAACTGTTAGGTGAGGAAATCGTTTGTGTTTTCAATACTTGCATGAGACGATGGGCTAGACTTAACTATGATCATGATGCCAATAACTGTTAGGTGAGGCTTTCATGATCTAGAGGCCGAAGTTATGATTGGGACTCGCATATGATGCGTTGAACAAGTTGGTTCACTCACTTAGTTCATAGAACACCAATAACTGCTAGGTGAGGTGGACTTTGGACTAGTGGGACTCCAATCCCCACTAGTAATCTTTACCCAACAAAGATTACCGTTTCCCATCTTAAGGAGTATGGGATTCGAATATAAATTTAGTGGGAGGATCTATTTCATTTAAAGGCCAAAATGAAATAGTTATTTTGAAAGATACAACGGCTAACAATTTATTTTCTGCAACAGATATATTATTACTCTGAAAATGGTGACTACAAACCCACTCGCTTCTATACTTGACAAGAATTGTTTGACTGGACCCAATTTCACTGACTGGGTGAGGAATTTGAGAATTGTTCTCAATTAAGAAAAAATTGGGTATGTGCTTGATGAAATGATGCCAACCTCCTTTCCTGAGGGTGGGACCCAAGAGGAGCGTGTCACTTATGATAAGTGGCGTGACGATGACTTAAAAGTTAGGTCATATATGCTTGCTTCTATGAATAATGAATTGCAGAAGAAGTATGAATCTATGGAAGATGCTAGGTCGATCATTTTGCACTTAAAGGAATACTTTGATGAGAATGGTCAAACCTCTAGATATGAGATATCTAAGGCATTGTACCGTATGAGGATGGCTGAAGGATCATCAGTTAATGATCATGCTTTGAAAATGATTTGGCACATTGAAGAATTGGCTAGGCTAAATCTCGTTATGGACAACGAGTTAGCTGTGGATTTGATCCTCCAATCTTTACCCGATTCCTTCTCTGGTTTTGCCCAAAACTTCCACATGCATAAGATGGATAAAACTCTCGCTGAGTTACATAGTATGCTGGTAGTTTATGAGAAGGAAATGCACAACACGAGACCAAATGTAGTGGCTATGGCTAAGGCTTCTTCTTCAAAGGGTAAGATTGTTTTAAAGAAGAATAAATGGAAGAGGCCTGCCAAACCTGTTGTGCAACCAAAACCTAAGATTGATAAAGGGAAATGTCAGTACTGTGGTGTCAAAGGGCACTGGAGGAGGAACTGTAGGAAGTACCTCGCGAGCTTGAAGGTCAAGCCCAAGGACCAACCTTATGAAGGTATGGTGTCTATGCTTATTGAAACTAATCTTATGGTTAGTGTTGAATCCAGCTCATGGGTTCTAGATTCTGCTGCAACTTCACATATTTGTATGTCTTTGCAGAATCTGGAAATAAGCAGGATGCTAAGGCGAAATGAGATTGTCGTGACGTTTGCCAATGGAGCAAGAGTTGCTGCATTAGCTATAGGGATTTTTCGTTTATGTTTGCCTTCTGGACATGTATTGGTTTTAAAGAACTGTTTGCATTATAAGAATGCTGTTAGGAACATCATCTCTATACCTTGTTTGGGTAAAGGGAATTATGAATTTTCTTTCGCTAATGATGTATGTTCTATTTATCATAATAGAACATGTGTTGGTTCTAGCTTATTAACCAACAATCTTTATACCATTACAATGTCCGGTAATGCGATTACCAATGTCAATAAGCAAAATAGAATTGATATAAATGCCATAACTAATAAACGCCCTAGAGACGGTCCAAATAAAAAGTATGTTTGGCATCTCCGATTAGGTCATATTGGAGAAGACAGAATTAACAAGTTGAGTAATGATGGGTACATTGATCCATCAAATTTTGAGTCATACTCGACTTGTGAGGCATGTCTTCTAGGAAAAATGACCAAAGTGCCTTTTGTAGGACAAAGTGCGCGAGCTGCTGACATATTAGAATTAATACATACAGATGTATGTGGACCAATTAATGAAACTGCTAGAGGTGGTTACAATTACTTCATTACCTTTACCGATGATCAGTCACGGTATGGTTATTTATACCTCATGAAGTATAAATCTGAATCCTTTGAAAAGTTCAAGGAATTCAAGGCTGAAGTTGAGAAACAAACAGGAAAATGTATTAAGGCTCTTCGATCGGATCGAGGAGGTGAATACCTTAGTACTGAATTCCTGGACTATCTTAAAGAGAATGGCATTTCATCACAATGGACACCTCCTGGAACTCCAGAACATAATGGTGTATCTGAACGAAGAAATCGTACTTTATTAGATATGGTGCGATCTATGATGAGTTACACCGATTTGCCAATATCCCTTTGGGGATATGCCCTTGAGACAGCTGTATATATACTGAATAGAGTGCCGTCCAAATCTGTTCCAATTACGCCCTATGAGATATGGCATAGTAGGAAACCTAGTCTTAATCATATTAAGATTTGGGGTTGTCCAGCTTTCGTGAAAAAGTTGAAAATGGATAAATTGGAGGCAAGATCTGAACAAGGTCGCTTCATTGGATATCCAAAGGAAACTCTTGGATATTACTTCTATTTTCATTCAGACCAAAGAATTTTGGTAAGCAAGCACACTTCTTTTCTGGAGAATCAGTTCATCCAAGAAGGTGGTGCTGGGCGGAAAATAGTCTTACAAGAAGAAAATAATGAAGTACCAAACAACCGAGTTCAGATACCAATCTCTGATTCAGTGGGAGCTTCTGATACACAACCTCTTAGGAAAAGCGCGAGAATGTCTCGCCCACCTGCTCGTTATAGACACTCAGTTGATCATATTGAACCAATATTCATTGTGAATGATAGTGATCAACCTGGTGATCCTAAAACCTATGAGGAGGCGATGTTGGACATCGATTCTGGTAAATGGCTAGAAGCCATGAAATCCGAAATGGATTCAATGTATTCCAATGAAGTTTGGACCTTAATTGACCTGCCTGATGGTATTGTACCAATTGGCTGTAAATGGATCTTCAAGAGGAAGATGAATGCTGAAGGTCAAATTGGAACTTACAAAGCACGGCTGGTGGCGAAAGGATATCGTCAGAAAGAAGGAATTGATTATGACGAAACTTTCTCACCTATGGCCATGCTAAAATCCATTCGGATTATGTTGGCTATAGCTGCACACCTGGATTATGAGATATTCCAGATGGATGTCAAAACGGCTTTTCTAAATGGTTTTCTCGATGAGGACATCTATATGGAACAACCACAGGGTTTTGAATCCAGTAGTAAAAAACGAAAGGTGTGTAAGCTTAAGAGATCCATTTATGGACTCAAACAAGCCTCCAGAAGTTGGAACATCCGTTTTGATGAGGTAGTCAAATCGTTTGGCTTCATAAAAAATCCAGATGAACCTTGTGTATACAAGAAGATCAATGGGAGTGCAATTGCATTTCTAGTTTTGTATGTCGATGATATACTTTTGATTGGAAATGATGTACCAATGATATCATCGATAAAAATATTCTTGTCACAGAAATTCTCCATGAAAGATTTAGGAGAGGCAACCTATATTTTAGGTATCAAGATCTATAGAGATAGATCAAGACGATTGATTGGCCTCTCACAATCTACGTACATAGACAAAGTGTTAACACGGTTTAACATGCAATGTTCCAAGAGAGGATTATTGCCTTTTAGGCAAGGGATCCGTCTTTCTAAGGAGATGTGTCCCCACACTCCTAAAGAAAGAGAGCGGATGGCGAAGATACCATATGCATCCGCTATTGGAAGCATAATGTATGCTATGCTATGTACTAGACCTGATATTGCGCATGCTGTAAGTATTACTAGCAGATATCAGTCTGATCCAGGAGAAGAGCACTGGATAGCAGTCAAGAATATTCTTAAGTACTTGCGAAGGACTAAAGATTTATTCTTGATATATGGAGAAGGAGAATTTGAAGTTGTAGCTTATACTGATTCCGATTTTCAGTCGGATCCGAATGATTATAAGTCTACGTCTGGTTTTGTCTTCACATTCAATGGTGGTGCAGTTAGTTGGAAAAGTTCCAAACAAAGTATAACTGCCGATTCCACCACTGAGGCAGAGTATGTAGCTGCTTCTGAAGCAGCAAAGGAAGCCGCTTGGATGAAGAAGTTTATTTCTGAACTTGGAGTCGTTCCTTCAATTGAGCAACCGATCACATTGTTTTGTGACAACAATGGGGCGATAGCTCAAGCTAAGGAACCAAGGTCTCACCAGAAGTCCAAGCACATTGAGAGACGCTTCCATCTCATCAGAGAAATTGTTGGGAGAGGTGATATCGCCTTGCAGAAAATTGCCTCAGCAGAAAACGTGGCAGATCCCTTCACTAAGGCCTTACCTCAGTCTTCTTTTGAAAGACATATTGACAAAATGGGTTTGAGGTACCAAACAAGTTGGCTTTAGTGCAAGTGAGAAATTGTTAGATGTATGCCCTAAAGCTGCTATGTAATAGTTACATATTAGGGATTTCAGTTGTACTTTCATTATTATTATTTAATTAGTGGCAGTGACGTATTCATTCATTTGTCCAATTATTTTATATTGATGAATGATTCCATAAGATCAATTGCAACTAGACCTATTCTTGAGACGTCAAGAATATATGTGATGGGTTCATAGTTAGACCGAATCTTTAAATTGTTCCCGGTCGATGGATTATTGAGTGGATATTAATAATCCTGTTGAGACCGGTGTGTTCTTAACTTCGCCATTAAGTATTGGATACTTAAGGGAATGATAAGTCATGTGTCATTGGGTATTATGATGCCTGAGTTAGAACACAGGTGTTTGTATTAGACAAATTCACTGAACGTGACGCATATAGAACGATTAGTGACATGGAAGCTTTTAGCGTGGTCAATGTCTAATTGTTCATGCTTTGGTCTTGTGTAAATAATCCTTAGACCTGAGGCACAGTGTTAACTTGTGTATTGAACAACTATGGTTCAGGGGTGCACATTATGCCGGGTCGTTGATCCGTCTTTATACCTGATGGTCATAATTTGTTCATATATGAAGTTACACGTGTGCGCAATATGGAATCTGTCTCCTTGTTATATGCAAGGTATGATAATGATGTCCTATGCGATCTAATTGTGACACTACATTGAAATCCTCGTCCGGGGTTGTAATTGAGAATAAATTGTTTATGTCTCAAATAAAATGCATGTCAATTAGATTTGTGCATATGATCGAATTAATGACTTGACTAATATTCCATGGTCTTTGTTTGATTGGGACATAGTAAGACAGAGGGATTGAATTACACTGTAGCCAAAACTGACAGGTTCATTATGTTCTTAAAGTATTCACACTATCTGGGTAGCCATGACATATTGCTAGATGTCAATCGTGGCTTGTAAGACCCAAAGATTAATCGGGACAATTAATTCTTTTGGAAGTACTAATGTGTTAGTACAAGTCTTACTACCAGCTTAGTGATGAACCTAGCGATGTCACACACCATAAACAATTAGGATGACGTGGAACAAGAGAGAAATATTATTGCAAATGTGTTTGCAATTACTGCAATCGAATTGAGTCGATTTGAAATTAAATTAAATGAGATTTAATTTAATTTGTATTATAGTCACGAGCCTACTTGCATATGATGCACACGCATGCCCAAAGTGGATATATGTTAACATACCAAACAAGTTGGCTTTAGTGCAAGTGGGAGATTGTTAGATGTATGCCCTAAAGCTGTTATGTAATAGTTACATATTAGGGATTTCATTTGTACATATAAAGATTATGTTCCTTTTATTTTTAAGGAATTGATTAATTAATTATTTGTTCATTTAATTAATTAATTAATTCCTTTTAATAACCAATAGAAATTATATATATATAAAGCTTCATGCATGTGCACGAAGCACATGCATGAAACTTGGATGGTCAGCAACCGCTGACCATTTATCCACGAATTCGTGCATGAACGGTCAGCAGTTGCTGACCATCATGCACGAAGTAGTGCATGAGCAACCGCTCATGCACGATTGTTCGTGCATGAACAACCGCTCATGCACGATTGTTCGTGCATGAGTGGGGACGATCAGCAACGGTTGCTGATCGGTTTATAACTTTAAAAAGAGTTGTTTTTTTTTTAATGCGACACTTCAAAGGGTTGAAAGACAGAGAAAAGAGAGCAAAGTGTGTGTGTGTGTTCTTGTGTCTTTGAGACGCAAGAAAGAAGAACATTATCTCGTTCGGGCCGTGACTATTATACATCAAGGATACGACGGTTTGTTTCCACGTGATTGCTAGTACAATCGAAGTGGTGAATATCCAAAATTCTTTCTTCCGTTCGACGTTCGTTGTTGGTGTGTCTGAGCTAGAGGTCCGACACTTGTGGGACTCGAACTGTAGAACATCCGAACCGACTTGTTCAAAGCGCGCTTCGAGAGGTAATTTGTCTAACTCTCTTTTTACATTCAGATTTTGATTAAAACGCACGAACGACGCCTAAGGAGAATCATGTGTAAAATATATCTTTGTTTCCGCTGCGTTTATTTTGTTAATTTTTCTTATACACGATTCATGAAAACACCAACATGTATAGCCTCATGACACAATGTCCCTTCCTGAAGGCAATCAAAATGGGGAAGACGAACCTATGGAATAATGATGCTAATGAAACTGTTATCATGGTGAATTCTCAAGTGAGGTCTCTAAGCATACCTTCTAATGGTAAACTGATCGACGAATGCCTCAAGAAGATCAGGCGTATATGCCCCAACTTGCAGTATCCTGATGTAAGCAATTGTTTGAAGATAACCGGGGATGGAGATTCGGGTGTGCTGAAGAGCTGCCCGGAAATCAGGCATTTGAAGATCCGTGGTTTGAAAAACATAAGGAATCTATGCATCGACTTTGATCTCCCACGCTTAGAGGTCTTGCAAGTGGAAGACTTGAAACTCAACGATGAGCAACCAGTGGCATTTATAAGTAGATGTTGCCATCTCAAGTATCTTGACTTAGACCACTGCGTGCATCTATCGAACGAAGGGGTAGCAAAGGGGGTGACGAATTGCAATGCATTGAGGGGGATAAATTTATGGAACTGCCATAATGTATATGATGATTTCCCATTTTTAAATTGGATGGTGTCTATGAGGTCATCTTCGAGGAGAATTGTCCCACCTCGCGGATTAGTTTCATCCGAAATCCAAGACTTCTTCTTGCAGCGTGGGTTGCCTTGTTAGTGGTGATTGACTTCAAAGGGACAATCAATGAGGTACTTGTCTGCGAAGATGACAATGCCTGTTTATCTTTCTGTGGTAGAATGGTGTGTTGTTGTAGCTTCTTTCAATGTGGACCTCATTTTCATAGGACTTGCCATTATTCTGTTGATTGCTGTGGTTACTGGATACTTTATTAGCGGTTCAATAATCTCTTATTCATTGTATGGTCCAATGCTCTTGATCTTTTCGAGTTTGTGTTCTACCTTTGTATCGTTTTTAACTATTTTTGGGCCGTTTTTGTGATTTTGACTGTAGCTTTGTTTTCCACCCATTTCATGTTTTGAAAAAGGAAAAAGAGGTTTTCTTTGGGGTGACTTTTGCTACTTCTTGAGCTTTTAGTAGTTGTTGTTCTTGCTTCCTTTGTATCTCTAGCTTCCTAGACCTGGCATTTTCCTTGAGTTAGCAATAGATTGTGTTCAGAACAAGAAATGTGCCTGAATGTTTAAAGCTAAATGTGTAGATTTGTTTGCCTGAATAATTCCTAAATTCATATCAACCTATTTTTTTACAAACAACGACATGTTTTAGTCACATCTCACTTTTTGCCTAATGCTCGTGGAAGCAAATTTGAAGGCATAACTCGTATAGAACTAGTCAGCTTAATGTTGGATACCTGTATCTCTCTGAAACTACTCATAACTGTATCACACTTCAGTTACTTTTCACTTTCTTCCTTCTATACATGTACTTGATTTGTGCTTCAGTGTTGGCAGTCTTGATAGATTGAATCCAAGAGCCTTCAACTTCATACTTGGACGGCACATCATCTTAATATCTTATAATCGATATGGAAGTTGAGGATTATGATTTTTTTTTTAATGTACAGTGGCACTAGCAACGACACCACTAGATGGGCATTTCTACAAGGCATGAAATTTGGATATCCACAAGTCCAGCTCGATATGTGTTCAGATAGTTGATCTACTGGAAGCATATACTCATTCAAAATCAAAACGAATGAATCAGTAGCTCTATGGAAGAAATTCATCATCTGCATGATTTGGTAGGCATGATTTTGGAATACTTTGCTGTGTCTTATAGATAAACATGGTTTTGGAATTATTTTTAATGTAAGGTCGATGCTTGAGATGTGAGCATGTTTTGTACGTCATTGTGCGGATAGCAAATTTGTATGTGATAGTGTTGTGATATTGCTTTGGTTGAATAGTTAAAGTGATGAATCTTGTAGGTACTGAGTGGGCTTGGGCATGGCCGGTCGGGCATTTCTTTGTGCACAGCCTCACAATTCGAGCATAGAATTTTCATGCGATCCTGCCTTGAGCTTGGCGTAGAAACTTCATGTTCATCATGTCATTCATTTGGGGAAGGATTCAAATCCCCACGTCTGTCCTGGATCTTACTTAGTGCGAGTGCCAGTCCATGTACGTATCCAAATGTTATTACTCAATGTGGGTGGATTCATGGATTGCGAGCTTTTATTAGGCAATTTACATAGGCTTCCATTAACAAATGGACCAGTGTAAATTGAGTTTGCATTTAAACAAATCGAGATGGACATCACGGCTGACGAATCTAATAGTGATGCTCCAAAGAGAGCTGGTTGTTGTGAACTTGTGATATTGACTTCAAGAATTTGTGTGATATGCGGGTTGTACCTGGTTGCACTTTGTGGCTGGCAAGGTTGCATATATCCTGAATCAAACCCGGAAGACAGATGGGGAGTTCACCTCAGCTGCAGCATGGAATTTGGTCTTTCTGCAGAGAGGACTTTAAAGCAGTCGGCATTGTCTTGTTTGATTGAAACCAAATGCGCCTAAGATTGCTTTCATTGACTGGCCAGTCCTTCTAAGTAGGTTGCAAACCTTTGATAGGTAAACAGAGCCACCTCGATGGAATTTGTGTCTTTTGCAAGCTGGAAGATGAACCAGAAGTCCATTTATTCTTCCATCGCTCCTTTGAAAGCAAATCTGAGAGCATTTTCTGCAGTTCTTTCAGCTTTGTCAGGCCTGCTAGTGGCTGGTCTGCCTAACATGCTTGTTGCCATTTTCCTGTTCTCTGTTGGAATTGCGTTCGAATCTCTATTGCAGGATTTCAAGAGAACACTTTCTGAGCAAGTTAAAAGCTTTTGCTGACCTTGGAAGATCCGATCTGGATTGATCGAGTTTTGATTTTTGGTTGCAGTTGTCTAAGTAGCTCTTTGATGCTTTACCCGTATTGATGACAGATGCTAGCGGGCTGCTCCTCCCACATTACTTGGTTATGCAATACTAGATATTTACTCTTCGAACAGAAAGCAAATTGACAATAGAAGCATCACTAGGTTTGATAATTTAGTATAGTTATATCATGTTAACTCAGCCTGCCAAGTTTCCTTAGACTTTAATTGCTAGTGTGTACGTATTCTATTTGTCTGTTTGAAACTACTTTTGCCATTCACTTTCTTTTTTCCTTCAGATTCCCGGCATACACATTTTAACTTTCATTTAGTCGACAGCACCTGAAAACTTGTAAAAGCACAAATATTGATACTTAGATTCACACATTGTTTCTTATGATATTTGAAATTTGAATGATACTATAAATTTTTTAGCTGGAAAGCTGAAAAAGTAATTTTCTCACTAAAATATAAAAGGGACAAACGACTTCGAATCTTTAATCATATTATGTTTGGCCAAATTCTACAACTTACAACGATAGAAAAGATTAAAAAAAAGGGGGCTAATTTGTAGTATAATAATAAATGCAGCTATCGGGGGAATGTTGTTGCAGTGGGACTGCTGGTGTTGGGGTAGGGACTAGAGAAAGTGATATGATAATCCCATTTCCTTACCGCTGACTTTCTTCCTTTTTTTGTTTATTAACGCCGAGAAGTGATGGAGGGAGAGACGTGTATATATATATATATATATATATATATATATAGAAGAGAGTCATTTACTAAGGTGAGCGTTGTATTTTGGGTCCAGGTGATCATGAATTCTGATTCAAAGACACTTTGCTTTGCTTTGTTAAAATAATAAAGGCAGGTGAGTGATTGCTTCCAACAACGGTGAGTTGTCTCTAAAATTCTTGAGGTTCGATTCGATGAGGAGATAAGAGAAACATCTTTTATATTTGTGTCAATTCAGTCATTCCAACTAATTTTGGTTGGTCGACGCTATGTGAATGTCGACCAATGCCAATATAGATAATTTTTAATAATATTTTTATTTGCCTAATTTTTATTTTATTTTTTTATTTATTTATTTATTATTTTTTTTTCTCACGATAGTCAGGAGGGTCACGGTCCTTGCCTGGGGTCGCCCGCAACCGTGCCTCGTGATCCTGGCTCCCTACAAGTGCATCGACTTGTCCCCGGTGAATGTGCCCACCAAAAAAGAAAAGCTTGTAAGGCACGCCGTCTCCTTGAGCCGATCGATCTTGCATCCAAGACAATCCTCCCGATACCGAGCCTCAAACCTAAGCCTGAGCCTTTCTTGTCCTTCTTCAACATTGCCTCCGTGTTCTCCGCCATCTTTGCTCCCCCTCTCTTCGCTGCTCTTCCCTTACGATGCTTCGTAGGCAACCAAAATACGGAGCAATGGTTGACTCAAAGATTGCGACCAAAATACGAAGCGGAGATGGCGACATGGCAAAAATGCGAAGGCCTTCGTGCGGTGGACCCAAAACCGTTGCCATGTGGAAGCGGGTCTCTTCCTGCAACTTGAAAAGATCTCGAGGCGCGGCCGCGGGTCAAGGTGGCTATCGCCTTGCCCATGGCCGGTTACTATGGAGAAAAGAAAAGAAAAAAAAAAGAAAAAAGAAAAAGAATATAAAAAAATAGTTATTAAAAATAAGCCATATCAGCGTCGGATAGATCCTTGACGTACATCTTACTGTCGATTGATAAAAATTGATCGGATGGATTGAATTAACATAGATGCAAAAGATTTGACAAAGAGTATATGATATATTTGCATGTAAATTAATTTCGATATTTTGAAAGTTTTTGGTGGAAAAATTTCTCATCTATTGCGCAATTAGTATAACGAAAATGAAAATATGTTTCCTAGTAGGTACGGTTATTTTAGTGTCCTTTAAAGCACTCTTTAAGAAGATCTTTATAAATTTATAAAGGGCTCTCAAAAGTAGATAAGGATGACGTTCCCTCACTCCCTCTCAGTACTTCCATTCACATAGGGAACAAAAATTTTACCAAACACGTTTTTATTTCTTTTTTTGTTCCTCGGAACAAAAGAACATAAATAGTTGTTATGGGGAACATAAATTATTTTCACCAAATAGAGCCCTGTTGTCTCTTTCTTTAAGTAGTTACTCATATGTAGACACTTCTGTTGCCAAATGCAATAAATCAGCTAAGTCTTGGCCTTTGAATCCTTCTCTCAATTGGAAATTTAATTCATTAAAAGCCAAATTTGTTAATTCTTTTTTTTTTTTAAAGAGCAATGTGAGGCATCTATATTTCTTTTTTTGCGCACAAGGCATCTATATTTCTAGCGTTCTTGAATCAAGCAAAAAACTGATTGATGAATTCATTATTGTATTTGGTAAAGTCTAGCCAAATTAACAACTGATGCTTGATAATCTCAATATAAGGTTTCCAAATACAAGTCTTATAACACCCCTATCCTACGCCGAGTGTTGTTGAACCTTCAGCAAATTGTGTTGAGTTAAATTGAGGATTCGAGTGGTCATCTTACCCCCCCCCCCCTAATCATACCAAATTATCTATCTTAATATTAGTCGGCAAATTAAACCCAACGTGAATGTTCACATTAGGTAGTGCCATAGTAACAGCTAGCCTTAAATTCTCTATATTTGGCATTTGGCCAGTCTAGTTTGCCAAATTGTTATTGCCGATTTGGTTATTTGGACTAGCATTGTTTTGATTATTTTTACTACTTTGGCCTTGATTAGAAGATTCGAGCCTCCACATAATCCTTACATGGGCTTGACTAGTCTGACCAACATTGTCAAGATTATTAAAAGCACGAAAACTAGGAAGGTACCTGTTAGCACTAGACTTGCTTGTAGTGGTTGGGTCAAGAATCCTTGTCTTGATAGAACATCTTTCACAATATTGATGACCATCGACTTGATCACGTCTAACATAGGGCTAATGGAATAATTGGCCACCTAATTTTGCTACTCCTCGAACAATCTCTGCATGGTTGACATCTTGAGGATTTGGTGCAACTTCCCTAAACTGTTCTCTACTAAGGTGTTTAGGAAAACTGTTTTCTACTAAGGTGTTCAGGAAGATCAACATCTCCTTGTTAGTTACCCTCTGCCACTTTTGGTGAGAATGTGCAGCAGCCTTATTATCACCAATTTGTGGTAATGGGTTGTTTTTGCCATCAACATTGCCGGACTCTTGTTAATTTCTAGCACTTGCCATGTAGTCTTCTCAAATCAACAAAATAAGCCCGATCAAACATGTCAAAAAGATGTTTCACCGAAAAATTGAAGAAATATATTTATAAAATTGACAAACATGGTCTTTTGTTGACAGGACTATAAATGATGAGAAATTTGAACATACACATATTGTTACAATCGTGATCATTAAGGAAAGATAACTACATGAAAGTATAGATAAAAATACATTTTTAGGAGAACATGAAGATGTGTAATTGATTTGGAGGGTTCTGACAAAGTGTACACTTGATGCATTTATAACTAACTATTGACAATTACAGAGAGGGTTACTAAGCCATTAACCACGCTCTACGTGACTCCTAATATTCAGCAACACTAATCTACAAAATAGTTACATTTGAGATTGTCGACTCCATTACCTTGATGGTTACATCGCCGCTACTTTGATGATTGCTTGATTGTTGCATCGACTCTACCACCTTGACCATTACATGCTTGTGTCAATGATCTCATCAAATGGTGATGGCTCTCATTGATAACTTGTGATGTCTGTTGTTGATAATTTCATTGATACATTGTCGATTTTCCTTTTGACTTTTTGACTGTTCTAGTTGTTGATAACTCCTCTAATGACCAACTTTTTTTACATCGATTATGTCTGTCACTTGTCAATAATAATAATAATAATAATAATAATAATAATAATAATAATAATAATAATATTGGTTATTTTTTTGGTGTTTCTGCTTGATAAACTCAACAACCATAGTTCAGTTGCGAAGAACTCATCGCTAGAGAAGAGAACATTGTTGATTATGTTCGTACTGCATCAGCGGACCTGAGGGAGATTGTGAATTCACTAGAGCGCGATCAATTCGAATGACAAAAAGCCTCGGAACCAGAATGCAAGTACTGGGAGATAAGTTGAACCGGCTTTGCTTTAAGACTTTCTAGTGCTTTGACATGTACACGCGGGCAATTGAATTTTAAATGCTAATCAGCTAGATAAATAAATAATCGCGAGGACTAAATTCAAGATTATCCTTCAAGAGGTGGGAAAGAAAATAACAGAAGAAGAAGAAGAACACCTCAATTGGCCGAGACGCCACTTTCCAAAAGAGAGACCGCCTATTGACTCTCCAAAATTAGGACTAAGGGAGCTTCCGGGTGGGCCGAAGACACTCCGTCGCTCATATGCGATCGCCTTTCTTATTGTCTATCGGGTCTTCGAACGTGAACTCATTCAATTAATCCCGCACCTCGCCTTCAACGACCGGTTAAAAATATGCACTAGATTTTAAATCCCCAAAAAGACTAATAAGGAACCCATTCCTGATTAGGAAAAAGAAAGGAAAATTTTCAAATAAAGAAGGAACACTTATCTCGATGTAAACACAAACATCTATAACAAATATTAAGTAGAAACGCATATCCAACCTAAATGTGATTTATGATTGTCGCAAAGTTTCACTCAAATCTCTTTTTGGGTTTTTTCTTATTTAAATGAAAACTAAGCTATATGTCCTGCAGTTTAACTAAATGACCTAATTATAATGACAAACAATTTATATATATAACCCCTAAATGACATACGATTAATGGCATGGCACATGTTATGACATGGCATGCAATGATTACATGGCGGGCATGACCCAAAGTACATGATATGCATGTAATATTTTTTGTGTTTTTCATGAAAATTCGAAATTGGAAAATAACCAAAATAAATTACTCAGTTCTAGGTATTATCCAATTCAATTTGAGGAATAAACTACACCAAATCTCAATTTAAAGAAAAATTATCTCTAACTAGATAGTGTCTACCCTAACATGCAATCTATTTTAGAAAATAAAATCTACTTAACAAGCAATATTATCTAAAAATCTAACCGAATATATCAAAGAATCTCTTTCAAATCCAGAGGACGGTGATCCGATCCCACAGCAATCTCAGTCGAGGTGCAAGATAGCCGAGATCAAATTTCATCAATCCAGGCATGAACAAACCGTGAGATTGAAAGGAAGACCCCAGCCTCAAGCTCAACCCTTCCGAGAACCCAACAAAAAATAAACACCTCGCGCGAAAATGTTCACGGAACAGTTACCAAGCACAACAGTCGACGTCAAAACAAGATGCCACGATCCCCGACGAGCAAGGAATCAGGGGGCGAGAGACGAACCTGACGATCTGGACATGGAGGATGGCGCCGGAGAAACCGAAGAAATCGCTGAGGTCCCGCTCGGTGGCTCTGGGAGACAGGCCTGTGACTTCAACTGAATATCCTTCGGAGCTCATCTTCTTCACCCAGAAATCCCCCAAAAGAATCCCGGTTCCCTCTCTCCCCGCGGCTCCGACCCAGCTAGTCCTGAGCAGAGCACTCCACGGTGTCAATCATCTCGACAAATCACTCCCAAGTCCTAACCGCAACCTCGCGCATGCGTATCAAAAAAGGTTCTGCAAAAAGGCGTGGTTTTCACACAAGGGATACCCGCGAAGATCCCGACGATTCAGGGATCGGAATAAAGAAGAGATGGGAAGGGAAGATTCCCCGACTCGCGTACCTCCGAAACACCTCGGATTCGAATCGAAGAAGGTGAAGAAATGGAGAAACTTCGAGACACGACTCTCTCTCTCTCTCTCTCTCTCTCTCTCTCTAGTGTGAAGCGGTTTCTTGATTTTTTCGAAAGTAACGGCCGGTCGTCATCATGGACCGGAAGTGGGACACCGTCGGGTCAGTGAGTTCTCCACTTTCCCGGATCGAAGTTTCGGGTTGGCCCGCTCGATGGCGATGGATCAACAATACGATGGCGAATCCGGATTTGATGTTCCGGACTCGGCTCCGGTGGCCTCTTCAACGCCACTGGCTAGATCCTCTCCAAGGTCATCAAGTACTGCAAGAAGCACGTCGTTAACACCGATCGCGACTCCTCCGTCGCCGGCGACGACCTTAAGGCCTGGGATGCTGAGTTCGTCAAGGTCGACCGGGCCACTCTTTTCGATCTCATCCTGGTCAGTGGTCTTTCCCTTACCCACTCTTCGGTTGTGGAATCTCGCGTAGAGTTTGGGTTTCGTGGGAGATTTTGTGGGGTGATATTGTTTTTTTGCCTTGTCTAGGCGTTTCTCGGCTAGTGTGAGAGTTTGATGTTGATTTTGCTGATTAGTGTGGTGGATGATTCTCTGTTTCATGTGGCTTTTGAAGATTTGTACCAATTTTTGGAACTCATCTCAGTTGCATTCTTAAGCGATAATGACTTTATGACTTGGGGTTCTTGCTTTGTGAATGCGGAGGTTTGCCTATTACTGCAGCACCATCATAGTTTAATTCATGAACTTGCGAAGTTGATTCAAAGTCTCGTCTCGTTAAGGACAGCAATACTTATCCGTGTGCTCTGTGGTGTTTCGGTTGATATGTCATAGGTGGCCAATTATCTGAACATCAAGGGCTTGCTGGATGGCTGACATGATTAAGGGGAAGACACCCGAGGAGAGCCGAAAGACGCTCGGTATCAAGAAAGATTTCACGCCCGAGGAAGAGGAAGAGCTTCGAAGGAAGAACCAATGGGCCTTTTATCAGCCCTCCCCCTCTGGCATGACCGGCAACAAGGTCCTCCAGCCTCTCCCTTTACCCCCTTATTCCTCCCACGAATTGGAGCCCATGATGGAGGGCCCCCAGCTGCTCAAGAGCTCAGACGGAAAGTCCTTCGAGGTGGAGAGGGCGGTGGCTCTGCAGTTCGGTACCATTTATCAAATGATCGAGCAAATGGGCTTCCCCACCGAAGGCATCCCCCTCCCCAACATCACCAGCAGGATCCTCTCCAAGGTCATCGAGTACTGCAAGATGCACTTCGACAACACCGATCGACCTCAAGGCCTAGGATGCTGATTTTGTCAAGGTCAACCGGGCCACTCTCTTCGATCTCATCATGGTCAGTGTCGTTCCCTTACCCACTCTTCCGTCGCGGAATCTCAGCTAGAGTTTGGGTTTCGTGGGAGATTTTGTGCGGTGATCTTGTTTTTTGCCTTGTCTAGTCGTTTCTAGGCTAGTGTGAGCGTTTGATGTTGATTTTGCTGATTAGTGTTGTGGATGATTCTTTGTTTCATGTGGCTTTTGAAGATTTCAGTACCATTTTTTGGAACTCATCTCAGTTGCATTCTTAACCGATAATGACTTTGTGACATGGGGCTCTTGTTGTTGTGAATCCGGAGGTTTGACTATTTCAGCAGCACCATTATAGTTTAATTCATGAACTTGCTAAGTTGATTTAAAGTCTCGTCTCGTTAAGGACTGCAATACTTATCCGTGTGCTCTGTGGTGTTTCGCTTGATATGTCATAGGCGGCCAATTATCTGAACATCAAGGGCTTGCTGGATGTCACCTGCCAGACTGTGGCTGACATGACTAAGGGGAAGACACCCGAGGGGATCGCAAAGACGTTCGGTTTCAAGAAAAGATTTCACGCCCAACGAAGAGGAAGATATTCGAGGTCCTCAGCTCCCTCCCTCATGTCCGAATACAAATACAAATAAACTAACCCCTTTCTTTCCGCAAACTACAGTTCTTCATTGCCGATCGGGCATGGACTTCTTATGCAATGCCAAGGCCGTGCGCCTCCGGAGCTCCGACGGCCAGTACCTCGTTGCGGTGGTTGATGAGGTCGTCATCCTTCACGATGGGGAGAGGTGACTAGGAGAAAGCACTTGGCAGGAGGAGACCAGACGACAAGACAGCACCAGGTGGTCTGTCGAGTTCATCGACAACTCCAATTCCTTCCTCCGCCTCAAGAGCTGCTACGACAAGTACCTCACTGCCTCCGACCAGCCCTCCCTCTTCGGCATGACTGGCTGCAAGGTCCTCCTTTCACTCCCTTCCCTCCTGGACTCCTCCCTCGAGTTGGAGCCTGTGATGGAGGGAACACACGTCAAGCTCCAAACCCACTATGGCACCTTCCTCCGCGCCAACCGCGACCACCCCATGTATCCTAACTCTATCATCCATGACCTTCCCCACCGCACTACCATCCTCTGGGATATCGAGGTCGTAGAGAGAGAAGAAGAAGGAACTGCTACCAATATTGATGATAAAGCATCAAAAGAAGGATACTCTTCCAATATTGACGATAAGGCATCTTCTATCACCAAAAGGCATCACGAAACAGGAGAAGGAAGTTCTGTTACCAAAAGTCCTTCAGGGGATTCAGGTTTGATTCGAGAAGGTGATTGGGTCGGATATCGCTATCATTTTTGGGAGCTGAAGAGACGGCTTTTGGACGACTCCGGACGGAAGAATATGTTGGTAAGGGGAGGGCCATGGAAGCTCTGGCAGCACAAGAAAATGCATATTTTAAGGGTTTGGTCGTCGGAACCTCCTAGATAATTCTCAAGAGGTGAGTTTCAGAGCCGACACTCCTAAGAGGCGGCGATGGGCTCGGGCTCGGGGCTCGGGCTAGAAGAGAAGAACTTACTGAAACCCAAAAATGACGTGAACGCCAGGTGTAGACAGAGAACGAGAGAGAAGCAAAGCGCGGGATGAAATGACGTGAGGTGGAGAACGGCTCGTGGAATGGGTCAAAGCTTTGCTCCTCATCAGCCGTGAACGGACTCCCGGAATTGCGCAACGACCTATCCATCGCTGCCTATTTATTAAGTCCCGGACAGAGTACAAGCGACACACCACAAACAACAAGAAGAATGGCATCATCCGGCAACTCTAGCCTGAGCCCATTCTTCTTGGTATTTGTGGTGCATCACTTGTATTCTGTCGGGACTTAATAAATAGGCAGCAAGGGATAGGTGGTTGCGCAATTCTCGGAGTCCGTTCGCGGCCGATGAGGAGCGGAGCTTTGACTTGTTCCACGAGTCGTTCCCCGCCTCATGTCATTTCGTCCCCACGCTTTGCTTCTCTCTCGTTCTCTATCTACACCTGGCATTCACGTAATTTTTGGGTTTCGGTGAGTTCTTCTCTTCCAACCCTAGCCCGAGCCCGAGCCCGCTCCCGTCGTCGCCTCCTAGGAGCGTCAGTTCTAAAAGTCACCTCTTGGGAATTATCTAGGAGGTTCCAATGACCAACAATCCCTTAAAATATGCATTTTCTTGTGCCACTGGAACTTCCATGGCCCTCATATTTTTGGGTTTTGGCAAACATTATTTTGGACAATTAGGTAGTTTATTTATTTATATTTTATTTTACTTTATTTGTTCTTTTTTAGTATGATTATTCCTTAGTGTAAAGATGAGATGTTTGACATGAAATAGCCTCTGAAATTTGTGATTGATAGTCCGATTTTTGCGCCCAAAATCCGACTCGCAATCGCTTGCAAAAATCGCCAATCCGATCTCACGTCCGAGATTCGATTCGCGATTTAATTTTAAAATTGGTCAACCCGATCTCATGCACAAGATATGGTTCACCAATTTTTGGATGTCAATCTTATTTTACTTGATTTGCTGTCGTGGTGTTTGAATTAATTTTATTTTCGTAAAAGGAAAATAATTAAAAAAAATTGAATTAGGATTATGTTCACTTTTTAGAATATTCCTGGTCTTAGGGTTATCTTGCATATTTAGAATTGCAATCTTATTTCGAATTTTTAAATAAAAAATAAAACATGCATTCATTTAGGATGTTAGCTTCTTCTTTTTTAATTGGAATTGCATATTTAATTATTTGGCAATTTTAATTTCGAATTTTATATATAAAAAAAAGCGCAAAAAATATCATGCATATGTCATGTAGAATTATGGTATTTTTTATACGTCATGGCATATTAGGATAGATTGTATTTTTTAGGAAAATAAAAAACCATGTGCATGTCATATAGAATTAGGTTCATGAAATGCATGTTGATTGTTGATAGGTTTATTTAATTAGAAATTGCCCATCATTAGAATTAGGTCATTTGGTTAATTTAGATTGCACATTTAATTATTGCATTTCTTTAAAAATTACTTTACTCATATCATAAAATTTAGGTCATATTGCCATGTCATATCATTTCATGTTACATTAGTAACATTGCATTGCATATATATTAGATTTTCATTCAATAAAGTGAAAACAAAAAATTGAGTAATTGCATGTTAATTAAAAATCATATCTAGGACTGTTGATGTGAATTCCGATCTAACAAAGCAAATGCTTTCGTTGCTTTGAGATAAGTTGTGCATTTTATTTATTTGCTTTCTTGGGTGTTAAAGTGATGGTTTGCGCACCCGTATGATTAGCTCACATGTTAGGGAGATAAATTTAAATCAATTCAAGTTGCTTGTCAAATATTTTTCAAAAATAAAAGAGAAAGGTACCGAAAGGTTGGAAAGTGTACCCTCTAGCTTTGAATACATTGGCATCCAAAAGCTTACGTTTTTTGGATATGTCTCATGAATTCTACGAGAAGGTATGAGAGGACCACGAGAAGTATGAGCACATATCAGAAGTCTATTTTAGACGATGGAGAGCCGGCCACTAGGAAACCCATCAGGTGGATAGCACTGATGAAGAGGTGAAAGCACAGATGGAATCCGTCTAGAAAAATTCTATTTGTTCAAGTAGATCGAAAACCTCACGTTTGACCGTGGATTTTGTGTCGCTGTTGAGTGTGCTGCCAGTTTCTAAATCTTGTTCATGAGTTTCGTTCGTCTAAATTTTCCTATACATGTTTAAATGTTGTGGGTGTTTCAATTTCTCATGGCCGCTCCACTTCTAATTTTTAAGAGTATTTTCTTGTTCATGAATCGAGATTTTCCTCTTCTAATATCGAAGGGTGCGACCTTAGAATATCTTGGTGACTCAAGAAGTGACTCACCCTCGTAATTTAACACTGGCATTCCCATGCTAAAAAGTACCATTGCACCCAAAGGGGCATATTGTGAGTCAACTTTAATTTTAACAAATACAATCTAGAAACACACTCCCTTTGTACAATTTGGTGCAATCCTACTCCTTTCACCATCCAAGAAGCTGGTCAAGAGTTGTAATTTGTTAGAACCTATTTACGTATATGGTCCCGACCATCACTCCTCGATCTCATTAGAACGGATCACTACAATCGATGTCTTGAATATGAACCCAAAGAGTGGAGAATGGCAAGTTGTTCATGAATGGAGAATTTTCGGCAAAAAATTGAGTATGGATAGAAATTAACATGCTAATATGAATAAATATCGGTCAAAAGTTTTGGTAGTTTGATTGAATATCAAATGGTGAATCATCTTTTCTGCTCTCTCTACTCATTCGATGGTATGAGATTTGACCTCAAAATTCATTCGTATACTTCCATATTTTCTAAAAATAGAGATTGGCGTTTCGCAATTTTAGTATGAGAGTACCAATTTTAGTATGCGAGTGATTTGGCACATGGAACTAACCTTTTCAGCGTTTTGATCTATATAATCGTGTTATTTTTACATGATATACAACTCATGGTGACATTTGTGTTAGGAATTTTTCTCGCTCAAAAATTGCTCTCCTCGAATTGTTGACTTGAGACAATGGAAATTATCATGCTTTAATCAATCAATGATTCTAACCAAACGTCATAGTTCTTGAGCTTCAACTTGATAGACAATTGTACACTAAAAGAGGAACAAGAACTTGACGATTGAATTCAAAAAATTGATGAAATGATTTCACTAATGACAACACAAATTATTCTTAAGGGAAGAGTAAGTGTTTGATTCGCAAAGGTAAATAAATAACTGAAATGAGTGGAAATAAATTGCAGGAGTGATTAGAAATAGATTGGAGGGAAATAAAGAGCACTGAAAGAAGTACATCTTGTTCTTCAGGAATTTATGCCGGTCTATTCCTGAAAAACATCGTCCATCCTTCGAGCAACCGTCTTCAACCTTATCAATTGCGAATGTCGCGCCGTCACTGATCACTTGACTAACTTCCTGTCATTGGGAGGGCACGCGGCTGATCCGTTTTGAACATTTGGACTAAATGCTGATCCACCTTGAGCCGACTCTATAACGAGCCTTATCTCTGATCTCGGTCAATAGCCGGAGTAAAATTTTCAGTGCCGAAAGAAACATATTTAAACATTATCAGTTTTTCTTTAACATACAAGTTAGGGATTCAAGCATGTCTTAAGCACATGATATTGTTTCTTATCTTCCCTATAATTAAATAAATAATGTTTTATTTTTACTACATGACCCAAAAACTACTTTCTTTTTCTCGGTGCGTATGAGCTACGCTGTTTTCAACACTTTTTTGACAAGTAACATTCAGTATTTCCATTTCTGTTGCAAGTATTTGAGTGATCCATGCTTCGGATAACCTCATATAGTAGAAATTACATCCGTTAGTAAGCCAAAGCCCAAAAGGAAAATATATGGGTGTCTAATAGGGAAAACACCAACGAAAGAGTAGAGACAATTTTGATGTGATCTCTCACTCTCTCTATAGAGTTAAAACTTGAGTTAAGAACACATGGCAA
The DNA here is from genome assembly GCA_007663325.1 of Eucalyptus pauciflora. Classification (NCBI taxonomy): domain Eukaryota; kingdom Viridiplantae; phylum Streptophyta; class Magnoliopsida; order Myrtales; family Myrtaceae; genus Eucalyptus; species Eucalyptus pauciflora. Next base: position 1,442,635 of record VMYD01000358.1, read on the forward strand.
GTATATCATTTGAAGCACCAATTGGACTTTGATTGCCCCTGTTGATTAGGATGGGTTGTGGATCTCTTGGTTTGCCAATCATGTAAAGCTTTCTTTACCTCGAAAACAAGAAGCCTTGGCCCCATTTAAAATGGGAAAAATTATCAAAAAAGTTCTACACCAATTGCGTTTTTATCAATTCAGTTATAAAACTTTCAATTTTATCAATTAAGTCTTAAACATTTTCATATTTTCCCAATTGAGTCTTTTCAATCAATTTTAACTGGAAATCACTGATGTTGATACCGATTGTACTGCGTAGTACCGCCGATGCTAACATAGACAATTTGTAATAATATTTTAATATTTTGAAAAATTTTATTGATTTATTTTCTTTTTCCTAACCTTAGCCCGGCAAGGTAATTGGTTGACCATAGCTTGTATTTGGTGAGGGTGTTGCTATCCTCCCCAACCACGGGCGAGGGCCTCTGTGCCCTTGCCTAGATCCGGGCGAAGCCTAATGCCCTCACCTAATGGCCCACGAGGGTCAGCTGACGACCTCATTGGCCTAGGTTAGGAAGAAAAATGTAAAAAAGTTTAGGGTTTAATTGGCAAAACTTAAGAAATTTATGATTGAATTGACAAAAGTGTAATAGGTTTAAGACTTTCTGGACAATTTCCCTTTTAAAATGTGCATATTCCTTAAAATGATATCATGCTAATCTCTTTCCACACCAGAGTATGAATTATGTGCCGTAACAATGTTATAAGAGAGTTAACATTTTCTTATACATAATCAAAATAGTAAATCTAAAGGCTATAATTTTCCCTTTAGATAGTACTTGATCGATCTAAACTACTTGATAATACATGCATCTAATACATGTAGGTTTATTTATTAAATCAATTAGTGGAGGAGGCCTTATCCTTAAGAAAAACAATTCATTTTTCATAGAACAGCCTAGTTTTTGGAAAGATTAAGGATTGTAAGGTCCCGAAGAAAAAGAATTCAGATTTACAAATTCCGATTTGCTCCATTGATGACCACTACGAATAGACACTTCACCATTGCCAACAGGGTGTTTACGTCGACCACACTTTTTGGTGATGCTAAACACTATGCCTTGGATTCAAAATCTTATTATAGTCTAGCTGTAATTACCAAGTCCTACATTGGATGGAAAAAGTTATGTCGAATAATTCATAAGTGGATATGCACCTCCGAGATAATAATTGTATGGTTATTCAAAGTACTTCTTTTGGAGGTTTAGCCATATGTGGAATGGTTATGGTCATAGATCTTACAAAATAATGTTTGCCGAAGATAGAGGGCTTAGATCAAGTGCACCTCCTAGCATACTTCTAGGACAAAGGATGGTGCACAAATAGATGAACTACTCATCAATTAAGAAAATATCATGGGCAATACACGCAAACATTGACATTGATGTTGGTTGTTTAAGTGGGAAAGTTTGTGATCTTTAAAGCACCAATGAGATATCCTTTAGATAATAAACAAGTCAACACTGACTCCAATTATCACTACCCTGTGTGGTTTTCAAAGTATGCCTTTTAGGGCTTGACTTGTTGAGGCCAACAATACAATCTAGAAGGGGATTGAATAGGTTGAGTGAGGATACCAAGAAATTTTCGCAAAATAACACAATAATAACCACACTAGATTGTGTGAGAAGTTTAATAGTGTGTGTGTGATAATAGTGAGTAGATGAGGTAGATGATGAACAAGGAAAGATAAATCACACATGGTGATTTATAGTGGTTCAGCTTTATATCCAAGCCTATGTCCACTCTCCAGCTGATAGCCTAAAAACGACATATGTTGTTTATATCACAAGATAGATCATACTATCAGGACACAATGACCTCTATTACTTATACACTTGACTATATACAATTACAGACCTAAATCTTTACATAGATATATCAACAGAGAGAATTTCTAATTCAAAGCACCACTGCAGTGTTTTCTTGTGTTCAACCTCTTCTAAGCCGCACTGATCCTTATTTATACATCTCTTCAATCTAATCGTTGGAGCCTTCAAAGAGATCCAACTAGCCATTTGAGGGTAGATGGAATTATGAGCCAAAATCAAGATTGTTAATACAATCATTTCTTCTGACTTCTGCAGGTTTCCCAAAATGAAGTCTGTTACTACTACCACTTCATTGAAGCAGAAACTTGACAACTGTTTTTCTTACATCTTTCCTAGTTTTTTAGCTAAAGAATCCAGTTTTGCAACGACAATTTTCTGTACCATCAATGATCATTTTCATATGCGTACACCATCATTAGTGATAACTCATGAGTGAAGGTACCGATGAAATGACGCATGATAACAAGATCAATGATCCTTCCATTTTCATTAGTCCTAAAGACCTTCAAAAACATTTACTTGACTCAAGTCCTTCTATGCCACCACGAAATGCCATTCCCTTAAGTGTTTGTTCACCTATTTGTCACAACCTAGTTTCTTATATTTGCTAATAGAGGAATCATTGACATCTACAAAGCTAATTTACCATCTGCACCTTATCAAAGTATATATTAGTGCCAAAGATAGTTTTGGTATCATCAAAATCACATATGGGTGTTTTCCCGACATAACTCACTTGGAATGGGCCAAGTTCTTTGTGGTCAAAAAACTCAACAAGATCTCTCCCGTTTGATATAGGACTTGAGATATCACAAATTCTCTCGTTGAAAGAACTGGCTTCATCATCCTTGCTAGTCTATATCATCTAGCAAAACTCCTCTTATATGAGGTGTGGCCTCGTCCATTCCTAAACCCTCTCCTATCCTGGAAGCATGCTTGTTGTGACAACTTGTCTAATCCTCGTCAATTGGGTTTACACTTTGTCTATCTAACAACCACACATCTATTGGAGTAGTTCCTACTCTGATACCATCTTTCACGACCCGATTCGTTACATGTTGGTTAAGACCCAAACAAGTTTTCTTTGTAAATACACAAGGTGATGGCCATTCACAGGCATGCGTTGATTTATGAATCACTCAACAGTCTTTCACAACTAACGTGAGACTTGCAATGTCACAAACTCACATACCATATTACAGTCTACACAATATTTCTAGTAATTGCTCGTTAACTTTCTATTGACACTTTTCCACTTGATAGATTTCTGTCCACGATCTGTTAATTTGAACTACCTTGCTAAAAGCATTTTGGTCTTGTTTGGTTCCACGACAAAAAATCCTCATGTAAATTTCCCATTCCAAGTTATATCATTAAGTGGAATAAGATTTCTATACAATTGTTTGGATTGCCAAAAAAATGTGGTCTTCTATGAAAGAGTACTTCTCATTGGTGGTTTGGATTTGTAATTGGCAATTGTCAGCAGGAATTGACGACCAATAACAGTAGGGACTAAGCGACCGACGGGGGCAACCCTATACCAATGGTGCTAGTGATGGATATGGGCTTTTGATATTTGTGTGGTGGTGGAATGTAGAATTGAAATAGTAAAACTAGCTATTGTTAAGGGAAAAGTACACTAAAGGTTCAAAATCTTTCATATATAGCTGAGTTTAGTGCCACAATTTTTCAATCACTCATTTAAGCTCCTTAACTTTCGAAATTCATTTAATTCAGTTATATATTTAAGAATTTGCTTTACAGAATAGCTGAAGTGGCATTATTTAAAAACGCAACAACGATTTTATCATTAAAATAATGCCATGTCCCCAATTCAAACGATCCAAGTAGTCAGAGTCACTCCAATGAACAAAATTTGAAAGTTAGGAGTTTAAATAAGCAACTGAAAAATTGCGGTACTAACCTGACTGCTGCACAATAGATTTGGAATCTCTAGTGTGCTTTTTCTTATTATTAGGCGATCTAATTGCACACTTTATGAGAAAATTTTATATGTCGTGGAATCTAATTGACATTCTTATTTTCCTTGACTGCGTTGAACCAAATGCAGGAATTTGATTTCTCTCAAAACGCTGGATAAGAAGTTTAAGATTGTAATGAATTTGTTGGTGTCGGTAATTGGATCAAAAGCATAATGTTTGATGCGAAGGCGGTGTGAATTGAGCCTCGCACTTACGCCGATATTTGGGCCCGGACATTTTCTCAACTTTCGGCGTCCAACTTACAATTTCCCATTTCCTCTATTCTGTCCTTCCCTTTTTCTCCTTCGTTCTTATATGATGTGCACAGCGATGCCTAACGCCTCAAATCTGATCACAACCCAAAGATGATGGCCATGGAATTGCTTCGTTGGTTGTTTCTAGCGATGTTTGAGGCAGTCAAAGGATTAGTTCCAGGTCGAGGTGAAGGTTCATTACCCGTGGCATTGTAGTTGGTGGTGGCTAAGGATTCTTGATGGCGGTTCCAATCGATGGTCGATGGTGGCGGGGTCTTGGATGGTTGACTGTAGAAAATGATGATGGCAATGAGAGGGGCTGCGAAAAAAAGGAAAATTCTATGGTGGCTGGAATTTTTTTATTTTGTTTTTGATTGAAGGTGACTGTGGATGACGAAGGAGATGGTGATGACGTGGTGGCGGCGGTGGTTCAACGACATATGGTGGCTAGCAATAGTGGTGGCACGGCGGTGGCAACGCATGAATGATGTTTACAAAGAAGATACACTGTGTAGTAAAGGATGGTGCGCCACGGGAGAGTGTAGAAATTAATTTCCGTTATTTTAAAAAAAAGAATAGTTATTCTCCTTACTTTTCAATTTAAAGAAGATATTTTCCTGACAAACAAATTTTTTAGCATCATCTCAAACCCTCTTGACACATGGAAATTTTGCGGGTGGTTGGTTTAGTAGAGACTCCTGCCACCAACAAACAAAAACACATTGTTATTTTTTATTAAAAATTAAAGCATGGAATCAATTTATTTTTAAACCAAGTTTTTTTTTTTTTGAACTTCTATAGATTTTAGATTGTTTTACCTATGCAAAATTTGATGTTAGAACTTACTTATTTTGCATGCATATGTTAGTGGACGCTATTTGAAAGATTTTTGGACATGATGGTTCACATTTCCAAACCAGATTACACAATTAATTTTGCAGGACAATACTATATTTTAATAGCTAACCGCTCACTATTACTTAAAATGACTGATACAACTTGATAAAAGTCCATCATCATCTTCCTAGTATTATTTTAACTTCTTATTGTTAAAAATATTACTACATTAACGATTGATTAATCATATGTTTTGATGAGAATACCGTGTTTTACAAATGAATAACTCTATTTTTAATGACAAGCCAAAGCAAAACAGGGGGCTCTTAGCTAGTTTTCATGATTAAGAAGTTTTGGAGAAAAATTGCACACATCTATTAAGTCTTATATAAGGAACGCAATGAAATCTTAAATCTTTCAACTGATGCAATTAATCGACTGTTTTTAGTCCAAAACCTTTATTTATAAATACAACTAAGTCTAAAAGTTTTCAGTTCTATATATTTGATAATGTAATTTGATCTTCCAATCTCCATGAACGAATCAAGATATATCCCAAGAAGTAGCAAAGAATCACATTCATCCAAATTTTTATTGAAAAGAAGATCCAAAATGGTTTTAGAGTCCAAGTAAATCAATAATAATCTCTGATAAAACCTAGCTTTTGTGCCTATCTGAGGTCGGGCCACAATGCCCATAAATTCGCTTGAACACAATTATAATTTATATATACCGACAAACACAGCAAATTTCTCACCCATGTTCGAAGGTGATAAAAATCATTTATCTCCCCTATCTAGATCATTCTTATCAGGTTAAGCTTTTTTTTTTTTTGGGGAGGGGCGGTTCGAAATATCAGTTTAAGCTTAAGGTATCTTATTTAGTTGAACTATTATCAACAAGTACCATCCATGATCTTACAATTTTTTTTTCAATACCAGTATGAAAGTAAGCGTGTTATTTGGCACCTTGTGACAAACGAAAATAATAATATCAAAAGCTAAAACAAACAATTTGAATGATGTGACCTATCCTATTTTGAGCATGTCACATATGATACTTTTTATGGAATTAATTTGACATAACAAAAAATATATATCAATTGATCTACATATAATAAATGGCTTCTCTATAATGACTGTTGCTCGGGAAGGGACTTCTGACGTGGTATTTAAAAGAGAGGAATAATAAGAACAATAAAAAAAATCGAAGTCTAGAATAGGATTTAAAAAATAAATAATTTCTCTTCTAACCTTGGATGGTTTCCACATAGCACTTTATCTTACATTAAATTACATGGCCATATCCACCAAGGTGTAAAAAAAAAATTCACACAAGCAGATTTGACCCAAACTTCTGCTTTTGCCCTTTGAAAGCCCCCCTCTCTCTCTCTCTCTCTTCGCTGGCTGTGCAGTGCCGGTACCCTTCCTAATGCGAGCGACAGCGAGATGAGAGGAGAGAGCATAAATAAAGAGGAAGGGAGGGGGGCCAAAAGAGCCCAAGGAAGAAGGGTTCCTCCTTCACTATCAAGCCACCTCCAATTAATAAAAAGTCTCTCCCCCGAAATCCCCATCTAGAATCCCCATCTAGGGATTTCGTCTCCCCAAAAATCCCCATCGTGAAAGATTCGTCTGTATCAATACTTGCTTGGAGAAATGGCCCAGCTAGGCCATTTCCATCGGTGACTACATCCTCTCCCTCTCTCTATCTGATCCAACCAGAGGAGGGGAAAATGGATCCCAACTCAGTGTTGGGTGGTATGGGGCCGCTGAGTCCTGCTGTATGGGGAGAATGGCAAAAAGAATTGAAACTCGCTAAATCTGCTGAAGATGAACTTGACGACCTCACTTGATCAAGCAGATCTAGGATCTTCTCGCGAAAGCCTACTCAAAGGAGGTCATCGATGAAAAGCTCAAAATGGCCATGGAAATTTCTCTATGACTCTCAAGACGCTATCGAGGACATGAAGCGACGTAATTCCGAAGGAGGTGGAGAGGTTTTAATTTCTACCTTCGACACAGATAGGGAGACTGAACTTTTGCAGAGAAATCAAGATATATCAAAAAAACGCTGAAGACATACGAAGATAATCTTGGGAGAACCGGTCCCATACCGGCTCATTTTAGATTACCCGGCAACCAAGCCCATTCCCGCTGGGCTGACGTTGGGTCATCGGTCAATGCCTTAAGTGAGAAGACAGATGCGTTAGTGGGTATCAAAGAGCCGATGGACCAGTTGGTCCAATGGCTAACAAAGAGAACTCCGTCGAAAGTGATTTTCGTCCACAAGGCGCAAGGAGTTGCAGGACTAGTCTAGTGGGCGCCGTGCTTCGTGACCATCGCTTCCAATACTATGTATGGATCAATGATTTAAGATCCTGTGAGTTTGCCGACAACATAGGGGAAGCGCTCATGAAAGCAAGTGCAACGATGTGGAATTTGACCAAGGAGGGGTGAACAAAGAAGAAGACTCGGTTAAACTCGAAGACGCTTTCCAACAAAGGTTCAGCTGGGTTCTCGTCTTGGATGATGCAGGCAAAGAGGATGTGTTCATTTTCCTCCAGAATAAATTAAATGAAACCGGTCCGAGCGTTCTTGTCACAACTCATGACAAGAGCCTATCTCGCTCCGTGTCTAGGCTACAGAGTCCAAAATATTTTATCCACGACTTCATGCTTGTTTTTCTTTTTGAGAATGATTCTCGTTCTCTATTTCACCGAAATATTTCACGTCAGGATATCCCTGAACTTGATTTTGAACGTATGTTAAGAAGATACCAAGGATTGCCACTCACGATTTTGGCAATGTGTAGGCATTTGAAAGATAATAACAATGATGATGTTGCAGGTGACTCTATGCTGTTCGATGGAAAAAATTGAGTTACGGGGTTGAGGAAAAACTACTATCCAGAGGGCACAAAGTTGGCCCATATGGAAAAACGATAACTATGGATCACCTTCTCGATGTCCATGCTTATATTTTTTACTTGAGCATCTTCCTGTTAGATCATCCCATAAGGTGCTCCACCATGATGCGACTATGGATGGCAGAAGGATTTACTAAGCATGATCCAGTCTCTGAAAATCCAAGGACAACTCTGCAAAAGCTATTAGAACTTCATGTAATTTGGGGAAAGAAAACAAGTTATGGGAGGGTCAAAACCTGCCGCGTTCACAACCTTCAGCATCAACTCATTATTTCCAATTCAAAAGATGAAGGGATCGCGATGATTGTTACCCGCCTGGAAGAAGGATTGCCTGATAATGTACGGTACCTGTCCTTTCACAAACCTATGCATGAAATAAATAAGAACACATCGGTTAAATGACTTCGCTCCCTACATTTCTTCAAAGAGGTGTACCCAAAATCCTTGAAAGAACTGTTGAAGAAGGTTGAGAGGCTTGGTGCTACATATTCAAAGAGATTTGACCAAGGAGGAAGAAAATCGTGTTTCTTTGAATTATTTTCCTGAAAAGATTCTCCAGTCGAAAAATCTTAGGTACCTAAGTTTAAGGGGTACTGACATAAGGAAAGTTCCGTCGGGCATAAAAGATTTTGCGCATCTGGAGACCTTGGATCTCAAAGATACCCTCGTGCATGAACTACCAAATAATATTTTGAAGCTAACAAAACTTCGCCAGTATACAGGTGTGACAGAAGTCCGGATGCAGGTAGTAACCCAAAGCTTAGTGTGAAGTCCCATTAGCATTAGGACACTTGAGATCATTGCAAAAACTATACATGATAGAGCTAAAATCAGTGAGGGGAGAGAAATGGGAAAGAAAACGGTTGCTAAAAGAACTTGGGACACTGGTAGATTTACAAAGGCTATGTATCTCAAAGCTGAGAAGTGAAGATGTAGAGCATCTTCGCTCTTCCATTGCAAAGTTGACAAAACTAGAAGCACTACATTTAATTGTTGAAGATGGGGGAGGAATTGGATCTTTAGAGGGATTTGAGAGGAATGAACATTGTTGGTGTTTGCGGAAGCGTGTGTTTAATGTGTGTGCAAGGGTTTGTTTTGTACGTGAATTATCAAGAGAGCAAAAGAACTAAGAACAAAGTGGGCAAGGGCAAAGTAATAATAAAAATGTGTAAAAGAGAGTGGAAGAATAAAAGTACGAACAAAAGAAAGCCTTTTTTTTTATATTTTTTCTATATATTTTTTTTATATTTTTATTTAGTTGTAGTACAAAGGAAGGGGAGGAGCTTGTTACCTTTTGTTGGTCTTCTACGCTCTCCCCCCTTTCCTATTTATAGATAGGGTGCTTCACCAACTAAGTACAACATTCTAGATTTATGTAGAATGCTGTCCATGTAGGCTTTATCTAGGAAATTCTAGATTGTAGTTTAGCCATTCTTCTTCTAGAGAATTCTACATTTGTGCTTCTACACTTTTCTTTGCCACCTAAGCTAGATTTTCTTTTTTTAAGGATTTTTCTTGTCTTTTCTAGCTAATACCAACCTTGAAGTTTCTAGAAATTAGATCAACAATTCACCAAACATGAATACCTTCAGCGGGTTCACCTGACACGATCTTTGGTAACTTTGCCTAAATGGATGCTCTCTTCTACTAATTTGGTCAAATTGGTCCTCAAGAGGAGTCGATTGAATGGAGATCAATTCCAACGTTCGGTAGAGTTACGGAATCTGAAGCATCTGGAACTACAAGAAGTGTTTAATGAGGTATCTGTGATCACGTTTGGGGAAGGTAGTTTTAAAGAACTTCACTTTTTAGGCGTAGATATTTGACAAACTTACATCCATATATGTTAAAGAAGGAGCCCTCCCAAATCTTGAAAGGTTATTCCTAGGTCGATGCAAGTCATTGACAACAGTGCCACAAGTCATCACTATTCCCCCAAAGTTGACATACCTCGAACATTTTGGTATGCCCGATCAATTTGTGACAGAGGTCAAATGGAATGAAGAAGTTTGCAGGCGCATGAAGATTGAGCATAAAGTCTGGATAGAAAGAGCCATAGTAGATGTGCTTCCTACGATAAGAAATAGTCCATCCAGGTAAGCCTTATTCCAACTGAAAATGAATTAAAATCCATTAGTGTTGGTCTAGTAGGCTCATGAGATTAAACCAATCACTGCATGAAAAGGTATCCCCATTCCTTTTGTCGAGTAATGTGTTATTCAGTAGTTGTTCCTTAAATTTGATTGATGGGAGAATCCCAGCCCACTCTGAGGTTGGAATCACCTAGAAATAAACAGATGAAACCCTCATAAACGTGGTTCACTTCTGTTTGGGCGCATTTTGCGATTTCGACAGTGGCTTTGCTTTTGAGTTCTCTCTCTTCATAAGAAAAGAAGTTTTCTTTGGGGTGACTTTTGTTGCTACTTGAGCTTTTAGTTGTTCTTGCTATCTATAGCTTCATATACCTGTAATTTTTCGGGGGTTAATTACAGATGGTGTTACAACGCAATTAAGAAAGCGCCAATACAGTTAAAGCTAAAAGAAAAACGTGCAGGCTTGTTTGCCCGAATATTTACGAAACTCTTCTTAATACAAGCCTATATTTAACCATGACGTTTGAGTTACTTTCACTTCTTGCCCAATGCTAGTGGAAGCAAATTTAAAAGCACACTCTAGATTTTCGCATAGAGCTAGTTGGGTTAATGTTTAAACGAGTGTATCTCCCTAAAACTACTCCATAACTGCATCACAAAATGTTGTTTTCAGTTACTTTTCCCTTTCTTCTTTCTGTACGTGTACTTAGTATATGAATGGTTGCTTCCAACAAAGAAGGTTTCTGTACGATGCCACCATTTAAGCTTTGGTGTTGGTGGTTTTGATAAATTGAATCCGAGAGCTTTGACGTCAAACTTAGATGGTATATTATCATAAACTCTTATAATGGATTCGGAAGCTGAGGATTGTGATTTTGTTGCAGCGTGCCATGGCACCAGCAACGCCAACCCTAGATGGGCATGAATATTGCATATCCACAAGTCCAGCTCAATATGTGTCCAGGTAGGTGATCTAATGGAGCATATAATCATTCAAATCGGATGGAATCAGTGGCTCTATAGATGAAATTCGTTGTCTTTGTGCATTACCAGACGTGGTCTTTAGCAATTTTGGAATGCTGTGTTATTTATTTCTTTTGTGTGTCTTGTGATTGTTCCAAATTAATATGTCCAGGTGCAGGTGCAGGACATAAGTGTGAGATGTGTGGTAGTGAGTACCCTTGATGGTATTCTTCGAGTGCGGTTATGCATTATTTCATTATTATTTTGAATGTAAAATCGATGCTTCAAATGCGTGCAATCATTTGTGCGTCATTGTGCAAAGGGCAAAATTTAGATGTGATGTTGTTTCGAAGTGTTGGTTTGAATGAGTAAATTCGTTGAGTACATCGCTGGTGATGGTTGATCATTAGCTTGATGGTATGATAAGTGGCAACCAATAATGGACACAAGGGTTAGCTGATAGCTTGCTGAAATTTTCTCTTCTCCAATTATATCTTCATGGTCAGTACACTAGAAGTGCCAAGAGTTGTATACAACGCTCACTTTAGTGCCAAAAGTTTTTTTTGGATCACTTAAGTGCTACTTTAAAAAAAAAAAAAAGATCATTTAAGTGTCAATTCCAGTCGGGATTGCTGGAGATCCAACATGACTATAGTTTATTAATTTCTCAATCTTAGGTGGCTCACCGGCGTGCCTAGTCAACATATAACCCCTAAACAACGTCGTTCAAAAGTTATAAATAGTGATCATTTAAGTGCCAAATTTTATTAAAAATGATCATTTGAGTGCTAAAGTTTATTTAAAGTGATCATTTCAATGTTAGTCGTTGTTAAAAAATAATTACTTTAGTGCCGAGCATGCCACGTGGAAATGCCACATGGATTAGATTTTTTTAAAGTTTGCCAAGTCATATTATTGAGCCGGCGAAAACTTTCGGCACTAAAGTGAGCGCCGTACACAACTTTTGGCACTTATAGTATAGTTATCCCTATACAATATACATGACAATTGTTAGGACTAGAATTAGCACCTAGAGGGGGGGTGAATAGGTGTTTAAAGCGATTTTAACAATCTAAACCGAATGAGATATAGATAATTTAAAATCAACGATTGCAGCAAATGAAAACAGTTAACAATAGAAGGATTAGGGATAGAGAATCAAGACTCCAGATTTATAGTGGTTCGGCTTAGATCAAGCCTACGTCCACTCTCCCGCACGGACAGCCCTTCTTGGCTGGATTTCACTAAGAATCAATAAGAGTGATTACAGTCTCACACTCTTGAGTCCACAGTGTAGATTACTCTACTACACTTCCTCAAGGTCTACAATATGATCTCTCTCTTGATTACAAGTAACGCTCAAAGAATGATATTGCAAAATAGAAAAGGAGATTCAGACTTTGGAATTCTTCTATCCGCACCCTTCAACAACTAGAGCATCTCTCTTATATACTTCTTCATGCCTTCAATACCGTTGGCACCTTCCAAAGAAGTTCTTCCAATCAACCCGTTGGACAGAATCAATTAGAGAGATCTCGAGCTCTTTAAGGTAAGTGTTGATAGCCCATCAATCCTGCTCGCCCATACAATCAGGATCTCGGTTTCCATAAGTAGATCCTTCCAAATATAAGTTGCGAAGTCGTCAAGGAATCTAAACTTATTCCATATAAAGCTTAGATCGTTTAGTGCTAAATCCAGTAGAAAGATATCCACTAGTCGTTAGAATAAAGATCGTATAAGATCAGAATAAGCGTCGTCCTGGAAACTGTCCATGTGAGTAGACTTTGAAATATAAGTCTTGAGTCTTGCTAGCTTCAGACTTTAATCTTCAGACTTTGATCTTCAGACTTTGTTCTTCAGACTTTGTCAATAGAATCTGTAAGTCTTCAGACTAGACTGATAAACTTGTTTTGTCAACTTCAAAATACTTTAAGGGATTTCATCCAACAATCTCCCCCTTTTTGATGGTGACAAAACTTTCCTGCAGATTTGAATATTATCGCCCTGCAATACAACTTTTAAGCAAGCATCATAAAAGAATTAAATAAGATAGTAGAAGTTATCCTGTACACAGATATCCTGTACACAGACTTTCCCTGTACATAGATCTGCATTCACCGAAACCTCATTAGTCATAAACAGACAGTACTATCAAATTTACGAAGCTTAAAGTATTGCCATAGAGAGCATACATTCCAAAAACTGCAAACGTTAAAGAACTCAAGTCAAAGTCAATATAGCAAGCAATAAAAGAAAAAAAGATTGGGTTTGGGTTTGAAAAGTTTGGGTTTTGAGAAAATCAAAAATCAACATCTGCAAGGTCTTCTCCCCCTTTTTGTTAGCAAAAAAAAATAAAAATCAAGGAGCTCGAGGAATGCGAACAAGTTGAAAGTCTTCCATAGACTTCACAGTGTCTTCCAGCTTCCTCAAATCTTCCTGTACTTGGGTGAGAGTATTGCCCTTTGCAGTTTCTTGAATTTGACGCTGAACATCTTTAATCTGATCATGCAAAGTGATGAACATTGCATGATTTTCATTCTGCAAGGTCTGAAATTCATATCCCATGGCATAAATTTGACCTTTAAGTTCCAAGATGAGCTCGAGCAACCTTTGAAAATTTCCAGAGTTTTCAGTCTGAGTGCTTGTTTCAACTCGGTCTGATGGTGGAGTCAAGCCAGTATGAATGTCAGCAGGAGGTTCAGTGTGTGAAGACGATGCCTCTCCTTCAGGAAACTGTGCAGCATGAATATCCTCAGCATCAGGAGGTGATCGATTAACACCTGTTTGAGCATCCTCTTCTCTGAAAGTCAGCCGAAGAGGTGTGTTTTCTCTTTCTTTATCTCCCCCTGTGTCCATGTCTTCTGGTGGAGAAAAGAATTATTCTTTCTGAGGCGTTTCCTCAGTGACAGGGTGTTGTAAATCCTCCTTTTCTGCTGGAGAATCTGTTCTTTCGGGTTCATCTGCTTTCTCTTCTTTTCTTTCTTCCTCTTCCTCTCTTTCTTCCTCTTCCTCTCTTTCTTCCTCTTTCTCCTTTTCCTCTTCCTTCTCTTCCTCTTTCTCTCTTTCTTCCTCTTTCTCTTCTTTCCCTTTCTCTTTCTCTTTCTCTGCAACTTGATGTTCTGAAACAGTTGGTATAGATGCAGCAAATTGAGAAATTAGAGTAGAGATAGGAATTGCATCCTCATCATCTTCATCTTCCAGGATGATTGCCCTTCGCTTCTTGGTAGAACTAGCCACAGCTTCTTTCCCTTTCCTTTTGGCTGCTGATGAGTCTGGTCTGAACTTGACAGGAGTCTTTTCCTTGAATTTTTCCAGCTTCTTGCTAAGCTCCTTCAAACGCATCTTGGTAATCATCCCCAGCCCGATGACCATTTTATCAATGGTCTTCACTGTGAGAATATGAGGAGGTTGAATGTGTAGATGTCTGAAGAGACGAGTAATGAGAGCAGCATAAGGAAGCTTTCCTTTGTCCTTAACCATGCATCTATACATGTGAAAGATGATGGTATGTGGTAAAGAGAAGTTCACACCAGTCTTGATGGCAAACATCAACTTGGCTTCAGAAATTGATACATCTGTCTTGGATGTCGATTTGGGTCTTAGACAGTTGATTACAATCTTATGCAGCAAAGTATTTGTTGCATTCATTATGGAGTAAGAGAGTCTTCCTTCTGCAATTCTGTCCTTTGCTAGATCAAGAGTAGCATGGCTGACAGACACACCGATTGGTTGGAAAACCCCTCTTTCCACACCAAGCACATCAGCCATTATGTCCTTATCAATGACATACTCTTTGTCCCTCACGCTGAAAGTAAAGCTGTTTGCATCAATGAAACTGATATTTGAGTAGAAATAAGTAGTCAATTCAGAATGTGCCGTGTCACAGTCTGTGCAGAATTGATAGAGTTGGAGCTTTTCAAATTTCTCCCGCAGATTTATGCTCAACAAGTCCAGAAAGTCGAAATCCACAGTTCGTGGGTTCATCACCCCACGCTTCAGCAATTTTTCATATCTATTTCTGTGTCCGTCTGAGCGGAACGGTTCATCCTTCTTCCCTCTAAGGCTCGCAGCCACACCCAACCATGGTTTAAAGTGTATGAACATCTTTTCATCATCATCCTTCCCTTCAGGCTGATTCATACTACTAAACCTAGGGTCACTAGGGAAATTTGCAAATGCTCTTGCAGCCGTTCCCTCAGTCACAACTCTAGATCTTTCCATAACAGTAAGAAAGTGCGTCTCGTTTCTATAACCATTCTCTTTCAGAAACTCATCCACAAAAGACATAGCAGAACCACCTTCCTTTAACGCAGAGTACAGTTTGTAAACAAAGGCAGGTTTAAGAGTTCTTACTGGTTCGATATCTTCATAAATCGTTTCATCTTGAGGGCCCTGTTGAAGAGGAGTTTGCTCAGTAGGAATGTCGCTTTCCTCGGTGAGATCAAAATGCGTAGGACCCTCACCAGATCCTTGTGGTCCCATGTTTGCTATTCTGGAAGACTTCCTCTGATACGACATTGTGCTTTTCTTTGGAGAGACTTTTTCACTTGTGTCGCAAGAAAGTTGGGAACTTTGAAACGGAGAAGTTTTGGAGAGAAAAATTGCAGAGCAGTGAAAACTTTTGATCTAGGGTTTTTGAGTAAAGTGAAAACGAAGGAGAAGAGATGTATAAGTATGACAGGTACGAGGGAAAACCAAGCGTCGTATATTTTGAGAATCTTGAATTTTCCTTTTTGAAAAATAACTGCCTTAATAAAGTGATAACCACTTCTTTTAAAAATAATAACCGACTTAAAATAGACAGATAATCTTACCTTATCAATAAGACTGTTTAAGTAAATGAACTTACAGTCGTGTCGATTCGTATTCTCAGTCTTTTAACCTTTGAGTCTGATACTCTGTCAGACTTTAGTTACTGAGTCTGAACTTCAGCATTCTTCAAGAGATAAAATGTTGAGTCTTGAGCGAATAGACTCAAACAAGCTTTTATCAAGTGGCTTTGTGAAGATGTCTGCCAGTTGATTCTTTGAGTCTATGAATTGTATCAAGACTTCTTTGTTCTGAACATGATCTCTTATAAAGTGATGTCGAATCTCAATATGTTTTGCTCTTGAATGTAGGATAGGATTCTTTGTAAGATTGATTGCACTGGTGTTGTCACATCTAATTTCTGTGCAAGAGTCTTCAATGCCAAAGTCTTGCAGTTGTTGTTTTATCCACAATATTTGAGAACAACAACTTCCAAGAGCAACGTATTCTGCTTCAGCTGTTGAAAGAGCCACGGTACTTTGTTTCCTCGAAAACCAGGATACTGTCCTGTTTCCTAGTAATTGACACGTACCTGAAGTGCTTTTTCTTTCAACTCTACAACCTGCAAGATCTGCGTCTGAATAGCCAAGAAGTGTAAAGTCTCCTTCTTTGGGATACCAAAGACCGATCTTAGCAGTAGTAGCAACATATTTAATAATACGTTTGACAGCGCTTAAATGAGATTCTCTAGGGTCAGATTGAAACCTAGCACATATGCAAACACTAAATAGTATGTCAGGTCTGGATGCAGTAAGATAAAGAAGAGAGCCAATGATACTCCTGTATAACTTTTGGTCAATTTTCTTCCCTGCTTCATCTTTGTCTATCTTCAAGGAACTTGACATTGGTATGTCAGTCTTTTTGCAATTTTCCAGACCGAACCTTTTAACAAGTTCTTTTGCATACTTCTCTTGATGAATGAATATTCCCTCATTTAGTTGTTTGACTTGTAGACCAAGGAAAAAGGATAGTTCACCCATCATGCTCATCTCGAATTCATCCTGCATAGACTTAGAAAATTTCTTGCACAAAGTCTCATTAGATGATCCAAATATGATGTCATCAACATAAATCTGAACAAGTAGAAAACTTTTACCTTCATTTTTAATGAACAAAGTAGTGTCTACCTTACCTTTAGAAAAGCCACTATGAATTAAGAAATTACTTAGCCTTTCATACCAAGCTCGAGGAGCTTGTTTCAGTCCATATAAAGCTTTCTTCAGTCTGAATACAAAGTCTGGTTTCTTTGAATCTTCAAAACCAGGAGGTTGTTCTACATAGACTTCTTCTTGAATGAATCCATTCAGGAATGCACTTTTGACATCCATTTGAAACAACCTGAAATTCTTATAGCAAGCAAAGGCAAGTAGTAATCTGATTGCCTCTAACCTTGCTACTGGAGCGTAAGTCTCATCATAGTCTATCCCTTCTTCTTGCGTGTATCCTTTAGCCACGAGTCTTGCTTTGTTTCTCGTTACTTTGCCTTTTTCATCAACTTTGTTCCTGAAAACCCATTTAGCTCCAATAACTGATTTACCTTTTGGTTTGGGAGTTAATTCCCATACGTCGTTAATACTGAATTGTCTGAGCTCTTCTTGCATCGCTTCAATCCAGCTTTCATCAGCTAAAGCTTCTTCGATATTTTTGGGTTCTATTTCAGAAATAAGAGCAACAGCACTAGACTCTTCTCGTCTTTTGGATTTTGTTCGAATTCCCTCATTAATGTTTCCAATAATGAGTTCTTCAGGATGGCTAGACTTGTGCTTCCAGTTACTGTTCAGTCTGATAGATTGTTGATCTTCTTCTTGAGTAGATTCTTCATCAGTAGCTTGTTGTACTGATTTTGATTTAGCAACTGCTTCAGTGGAGTTAGATCTAGCAGTGTCTAGAGCAGATTCTGAGTCTTCAGTCTGTATCTGCTGAACTTGTGGAGAGTCTTGAAATATTACATTCATTGATTCTTCCACAGTCTGAGTCTTTTTGTTGAACACTCTAAAGGCTTTGCTTGTCGTAGAGTATCCAAGAAAGAATCCCTCATCTGATTTTTCTTCAAACTTACCAACACGATCATTTGCATTCTTTAGAATAAAACATTTGCAACCAAATATTTGAAAATAAGAAACTATTGGTTTCTTTCCTTTAAAAATTCCATAAGGAGTTTTCTCGAGAATTGGTCTTAGAAACACTCTGTTTATAATATAGCAAGCAGTTGAAACAGCTTCTGCCCAAAACCTTGAAGAAACTTGATTTCCAATTAAAAGAGTTCTTGCCATTTCTTGTAAAGATCTATTCTTCCTTTCCACAACCCCATTCTGTTCTGGTGTATATGGAGAAGAAAATTTGTGTTGAAAACCAAATTCATCACATAAATTAGCAAAGTCTTGATTTTCAAACTCACCTCCATGGTCTGTACGAATGCTTGTGATAGTGTGGCCTTTCTCATTCTGCACTTTTTTAGCAAATTTTGAAAAGAGAGAGAATGTCTCTGACTTACTTGTGAGAAAGTAGACCTAGGTAAATCGTGAATAGTCATCCACTATTACCAGACAGAACCTTTTACCACCAATGCTTTTCGTTCTGGTAGGTCCAAACAAATCCATGTGCAAAAGCTGCAATACATGGTTAGTGGAAACTTTATTTATCGATTTGTAAGAGTTTTTAACCTGTTTACCCAGTACGCATGGTGTGCATAGATCAGACTTTGAATAATTCAGAATGGGCAGTCCTCGAACAAGTTTCTTTGTAGAGATCTTGTTGATCTGCTTCATGTTGATATGGCCTAGCTTTTTGTGCCAAAGATTTGCTTCATCTTGTACAGATATTAAGCACTGTGATCTATCTTGATTCACATCCAGAAGATAGATATTTCCATGTCTTCGACCAGTAAAAGATTGAGTAAGGTCTTTACTGATTCCAGAGCACGTTTCTTCTTGAAAGTTGATCTTGAAACCAGAATCACACAACTGACTTATGCTAAGCAAATTGTAATTTAATCCTTCAACTAATGAAACATTATTGATAGACAAACTTCCAATCTTCACTGTTCCTCGACCAGTAATCTTTCCTCTGTTGTTACCACCAAAGGAAACTTTTCCTCCGTCTATCTGGATAAGTTTTATGAAGCAGCTTGAGTCTCCTGTCATATGTCTTGAGCATCCACTATCAAGATACCATTTTATCTTCTTTTTGATAGTAACCTCGAGTTCGCTGTCTGAGTCTGTGTCTGAATCAGGGTCTGAGTCTGAGTCTGATTTTGCCATTAAACAGATATTGGCATAATCATTTTCACTATCTTCACATTCAGTATCACTCCAAGTTTCTGCCTTGAGTGCTTTCCTGTTTTTCTCCGTCTTTCCTTTTCTCTTCTTTAACAGAGGACAGTTAGGTCTGATGTGTCCCTTTTTCTTGCATTCAAAGCAAGTCACTTCTTTATTCGTATCATCTTCCTCTGTTGACCTATTTTGAAACCTTTGAGAATTTTGTTTCTTCCAATTGAATTTCCTTCCTTTTCTGTTCAGCTTTCTGAATCTCTTTATCATAAGTGCCAGTTCTTCATCATCTAGATCTTCTTCAGAATCTGTAACATCAGAATAGTCATTAGACTTTAAGGCAATAGATTTCTTACCTTTTGAGTCTTCTTCTTCGTTGGTCTGTTCTACTTCATAGGATTGAAGAGTTCCAACCAATTCATCTACAGAAAGTGGAGCAATCCTCTGTGTCTCTCTTATTGAGGTTTTTATGTAATTCCAGTCTTTTGAGAGTCCACGAAGAAGTTTGTTGACCTTCATATGTCCTGAGATTGGATGTCCCTGATATTCAAGACCATTCACAATTTCAGTAAAGCGACTGAACATGTCAGTAATTGATTCTCCTGATCTCATCTTAAAGACTTCATATTGTCCCAAGAGAAGGTTGATCCTTGTTTCTTTCACACGATCAGTTCCTTCATAGGTAATGTGGAGCCTATCCCATACTTCTTTTGTTGTATCACAAGAAGATATTCTATTATATTCAGTAGGGGATAAAGCACAATATAAAGAGTAAATAGCTTTGGCGTCGAGAGTCTGTCTCTTGGTGATTTCTTCTTGAGTCATAAGAGTAGGAACAGCAGGTTCTTTTCCTCTCTCTGAGTCTGATGCATCAACAGGAATGATTCCTTTATCAACCACTTCCCATTCCAAGGGATCTTTCGATCTTAGGAATGCCTTCATCTTATTTTTCCATATGCTGTAATCCTTTCCATCAAAGTATGGAGGTCTGGTATTGCTTTGACCTTCAACCAACCCTGTAGGTAGCATACTAGCCATAGATCTTTTACTTAGAAGTAAAGACACTTCTTATAAACAAGTACACAGGCTCTGATACCAATTGTTAGGACTAGAATTAGCACCTAGAGGGGGGTGAATAGGTGTTTAAAGCGATTTTAACAATCTAAACCGAATGAGATATAGATAATTTAAAATCAACGATTGCAGCAAATGAAAACAGTTAACAATAGAAGGATTAGGGATAGAGAATCAAGACTCCAGATTTATAGTGGTTCGGCTTAGATCAAGCCTACGTCCACTCTCCCGCACGGACAGCCCTTCTTGGCTGGATTTCACTAAGAATCAATAAGAGTGATTACAGTCTCACACTCTTGAGTCCACAGTGTAGATTACTCTACTACACTTCCTCAAGGTCTACAATATGATCTCTCTCTTGATTACAAGTAACGCTCAAAGAATGATATTGCAAAATAGAAAAGGAGATTCAGACTTTGGAATTCTTCTATCCGCACCCTTCAACAACTAGAGCATCTCTCTTATATACTTCTTCATGCCTTCAATACCATTGGCACCTTCCAAAGAAGTTCTTCCAATCAACCCGTTGGACAGAATCAATTAGAGAGATCTCGAGCTCTTTAAGGTAAGTGTTGATAGCCCATCAATCCTACTCGCCCATACAATCAGGATCTCGGTTTCCATAAGTAGATCCTTCCAAATATAAGTTGCGAAGTCGTCGAGGAATCTAAACTTATTCCATATAAAGCTTAGATCGTTTAGTGCTAAATCCAGTAGAAAGATATCCACTAGTCGTTAGAATAAAGATCGTATAAGATCAGAATAAGCGTCGTCCTGGAAACTGTCCATGTGAGTAGACTTTGAAATATAAGTCTTGAGTCTTGCTAGCTTCAGACTTTAATCTTCAGACTTTGATCTTCAGACTTTGATCTTCAGACTTTGTTCTTCAGACTTTGTTCTTCAGACTTTGTCAACAGAATCTGTAAGTCTTCAGACTAGACTGATAAACTTGTTTTGTCAACTTCAAAATACTTTAAGGGATTTCATCCAACAACAATAATGAAGATGTTAGATAGAGAAGAAAAAGATAGCCATGACACTTTGACTTGTTTCCCAAAATTGCATTTTCCCTCGTCATGTTTTACAATGCCCACCAGTGGGTATGCTATTACCTACATGAGGCCCTCAATCTAAACCTAATATACACAGGAGATAGTGCCCCGTTATTTCTTAAGGCACCTAATCCCACTAAAATGAGTGATTATAGGCCTATTTTCTTGCTGCAACATAATATGCAGGTTCGTATTACTTCCATTATAGCTAAAAGATCGGGAGCAGATCTTCTTGATTCTGTTTGCCTCGATCAAACTGCTTTCATTAGTGGAAGGAGGATAGTATGCTCGAAGATTGAGAGCACTACTTTTTTTTTGACACTTTGAATAGCTAGTCAAATGTTTTTTTTTTTTTTTGGTAAAGACGATGTACAAAGTGTTTTTTGGTGCAAAACTCAATTATAGTATAAAAAAAAAATAAAGTACGATGATATATGAATCACAAGATTTTAATATCCTTGATGATCGACCGGAAAGTTTGAATGCTCAAATATGAAAAGACAAAAATTAAAGAAATACGTATGAACTTATCTCACTTATGTTCTTGTGCCATTAACCAGGGCAACATCTTCTCGCAAATGTAGTTTTATGGATCGATTCGGACCTGTCTCAAGGAGAAGAGGATAAATAATCATCCAAGTCGAGACATGGCACATCTCTATCACAAGTATGCTTTTCTATCATAGTACAAACAAATAATGACATAGCTTTTTTAGGACATTTGCTAGAATAACAGCCAAGAGCTGCATCACTCTTCGCCAAATACAAAGCTTCTAGCTAAAGAGAAATCGTAAAATTCATCCAAAATTGAGAAGAGGGAAGACAAATCTCTATAATCTGTTATGACTTTAACACAACTTTGCCATAGGTCTGGATATCGAAACCAAAACTTTAAAAAAAAAAAATAATGCGCTTAAGTCAATTTTAAGAAATTTGCACAAATCATCCAAGAGCCGCATCACTCTTCGCTATTCCCACCCCAATTCACATTATTACACTTAAAATTTGTGCACGTACGTTGTAATATCTTACAAGGTGGGTTTCATGGTGAGAAATCTCTCGAGCAATGTCAGGAAGAGTGCAGAGAAGCAACTTAAGCGGAGAAGGCCATGGGAAAAGAAAAATAAGAGCGGTTACAGCAACAATAGCAAGCCAGATGAGAGCAATCCCAGGAACAGGACATTTGTGCTGGGGAAAATTATCAAAAAAGTCCTAAACTTACTATATTTTGATAATTCCGTACTAAATATTTAAATTTTGCTAATTAAGTCATAAACTTTTTTATGGTTTTTTAATTGAGTTTATCCAATCAATTTAGCTAGAAATCATTGATATAAACACTGGCTATCTTACATGATACAGTTGGTATAAACATGGACAATTTTAAATAATATTTGAATATTTTTCGAAATTTTTATTATCTTTTTTTTCTTTTTCTATTATTTTCATTTTCCCTCAACGGCCATCACCAGACCTTGTTGATGCCAGACTTGTTGGGTTTAAGCTTTGCTTTTTCTTTATCCGGCCTTTGTAGGTAAGACTAAATCCACCTTCCCAAATTGAAGAAAGGTATGCAACCTCCATTGAGAATAGAGATTCGTAAGATATTACCTTTTCTTTTTGTCACCTAAATCCAATTGATCGCATAGTAAAAATCGCATTTGAGACTTCGCGCTTCTTAATGTGCATCCCAATTGTTTTACCATTTATCCAAGGAGTTAATTGTTGGTTAATATTGCAATATTAGAGATTTTTGAAAAAGTCAAAGAAAAGGTGGTGGGACCCACTCTAAATAAAGAAATAAAAAGAAAACAAAAAGGAGAAGAGATAAAAAGGAAAGGAAAGCAGACAGCAAAAAGAAAAAGAGGAAAGAAGAAGAAAGAAAGAAGAAGAAGAAGAAGAAGAAGAAGAAGACAGAGAAGAAAGAAGAGAGAGGGCTTTGTATGTTCACGCCGTAGGCAGCTCACCAAGCTTATTTACAACGTCTGGTAAGTTATCGCACCTATCGTTCTTCCAATCATAGTAGTTTCGGAGTTAGGGTTTGAAATTTGGAATTTGGGAAAATCGAGCGGCGAAGTCTGATTTTGGAGTCGTTGAGCCATGTATTTTTGTAAGAATGATAGTTTAGAGTGTTGTAGAGCCGTGGAATTTTACGGATCGTGATTTGAGCTTATGGTTTGTCCGGAACAAAATTTCAAAGTTTCCCGCGCGCAGTGAACAATACACGTCCAGCAGTTTTGGGCCCGTATTTTGTCATTTTTCGGCTTGATTTTGGGACGGCCAAGTTGGGATTCTTGTAGTATGTTTGAAGGGCTTCCTATTGATTATGAGTATGTTTGGATCGGGGTTCGGAGGAGAAAGTTAAGGCGCGATCAAGTTTTGCGCTTAAACTCCGTGTTGCAAATGGCTTGAACAATCGCTTTGGCTATGCGATTTATTAGCGCATATGAATCATTTTGTTAACATTTAGACATATAGTTGTTTCATGGTTTAAGTAGTGTGTTACCCAAATTTAATGTTATTTCTCGCCTATTTGATAGGACCGCGAGATCGAATGATCAAATAATGTATGTTATTTGATTTTGGGGCATCCCCAGGTGAGTAGTACTAATGTCTTCTTTGGTTTTGTGAAACTCATGTACTAAGGTAAGATTAATTGACATATACTTGTGAGGAAGTGATGACCTATTTGTTATATATTGATGGATATAGTGCTCGGTAATTTTGAGTTATTGTGGGATGATTCGACAAACCTTTCTTGAAGGGTTATGCATGCTGTTTTGGTACAATCGATATTATGTGGTTTATGACTATTGAAATCAAATGTGTTGTGAATAGGTAAATGACTAAATGCTACACGAAAACAAAATTTCATGTGAGTCACCTCTAGGGCCTTGTACTACTGACATGCATAATAAAGGACTAAGTGCTACACAATAACGTAATTTCGTGGGAGCCACCTCTAGAGCCTTGTACTATTGCTATATGTGGTCAAGGGCTATGTGCTACACGATAATGCAATTTCGTGGGAGTCACCTCTAGGGCCTTGAGTTTGGATATTGAGCGTGGAATGAACCATTGATATGAGATAGGATGAGTCCATGCTGGTGTTGTTATTATGGATGAATGGAAAATTTGGCTATTTGATATAGCTAGGTTGAGGTAACATTTAACACATTTTGTTCATGCAAGTTATCATATTTTGTTTGGTAATAATGAGTCATGTCTTGAGTTTTAAATGTGTAATGCGGAAGTTTGATATTCTTTTATGGTATGTACTACTCACTGAGCTATGGTTGCTCATTCCATTCATTTTCCATGTTTTCAGGTCCTAGGGTTAGCAACTAGTAGGACAAGAGTGCTTTTGGAAAAAATTTGGGAGTTCTATTTTGGGTATGGTTTAAGAAAGTAGTACACATAATATTTGCTAGTGGCTGGACTGGTTGAGTTCTAAATGTATATTTCTTTTTGGTGGACTATAGAAACTCTAATGTCGCAACAAATTTGTTAGTTATATGATATATATAACTTGAGATATATATAATTCATGGAAGGTTGGCCATGTCATCCTCATTCCTTGTAATTTTGGGGCGTGACAGATATTATTTAAGATTACTTTAGAAGCTAGATAAAGGCAAATGTTCATATATGGCGTGAGCTTAGAACTGGTATATATGAAAGAGGAGTTCTTATTTATAGAAACTTTTATCCTCTTGTCAATTTCCTCTGGTTGATCGAGCCTGACTCGGTCATTAATCATCATAACGTTGGACTCAAACATGAACTTGAACAGCTTATCGTACAACAAGACATTTTATCAAAAGAGCTCTCATGTATAAATATGGAGAAATGAATTAAACATATTTCATACAACTTTCCCGTAACAACTTTAATTGTGAAAATATGTGCCATGGCTTTTATAAGATCTAGTACAAATTGTCATGACCTCTTTTTCAACGCCCCTTATTAGGGCGGGCCTATAGAGGCTAATGGTTTGGCTAGATCTATTAGGCTTAGCTTGGGCACTCCTAAGCCCATCAATTCACGACTTAATGGTTTAATATTTTTTTTACCTATAAGTTGAGGAGTCACAACCAATTAATTTGGGGTGGGTCGATTAGAAATCCAAGCGAAATATTGGAAGGAATATTTGCTCTTGCGCAACTAGAAAAACTAAGTTCAGGGACTTAAGTACACTAGTTAATCACTAATGCCCTTCCGATCCCTAATCCTGTTTAACCCGAACTTAGCATATCCAAGAAAGACACAAGTGGTTGCCTTGGGGACTCTTTTTCTCTTAACTGCAGTATGAATAGAATGAAGAACGATATATCCTCGTCCAAGAAGAATTGACTTCTTTCTGGAAAAGAATCATAAGGAAGTTGGATGGGTGAGAATTTGACAAAGAAAGAATCGACTAACATTTTTCTAGTTTTGATTTTTGGCTCCTCTTCCTGTTCTATTGATCAGAAGCATCCAGCAGCCTCATGCCGGTTTCGAATTCGATTCGAAGTGAAAAAAAGGAGAATGTCCTACTTCAATCCAGCAACTTGTTACAAGTTGATAGGTTTGGAACCCTCTTTCTTTTCTTTGTTGATTTCTCTCAATGAAATATGCCATGTTGCACTAAGTTACTTACGAATGTATGCATGTAGTCCGGGAACACTTTGGGGGTGAACACCCATCCAAAGAAGTAGGGTCAAAAGTTCAGCATTTAGGCCGTAACATTTAGCAACAAATTTTTTTTAACCCAACAAGTGCTCTCTGAACCAAGCTAGATAGTCTCGTTAAGGGGAGAAGCTCGCCGCCAGCAGCGCCACCCAAGTGGGTGATTCCAACCAACCTAGACTTTGATTCTTAATATTCCTACCGGAAGACTTTTTGGATTTTCAAAGGATTTTCCATGCATTTTGTGGAGGGAATGCACTTTTTTTGGTCTTTTCTATTCTTTTTTGGACCTTTTAGGAAAATATGGGATATTTTGTATTTTATTTATTTTTGGAAAATAAACTATTATTTATTATTAAAATATTATTTTTTATTATAATATAATGTTATATATTAAAAAAAGCCCCGGGTCGGATTCACGGGTTGGGACCAACCTGGTTCGTTGAAATCGACGGACTGGGTGGGCTCGCGACCCAGTATACCCCTTTTTAAGAAAAACAAGCTCGAACAAAATGAAAACAGGCCGGCCCAAGGATCAGCTGGTCCAGACCCAGCCCACTATGCCCAAAAACCCTACCCGGTTTGCGATCCACGTTCGACTCGGTTCACAACCTGAACGGGCGAAACCCTATCTCGAGGTGTCCCGCGCCGAACCCGGCTCCGCTAACGCCGTGGCCCCCCAGCGCGACTCGATGGCGGTGACGAATGGTGTAACCCAGCCACCTGATTTCTCCGGTGCCACCGCAACCTACCCAGACCAACGTCTCATCCAGCCAACCGTCGCCGCAAACCATCACCGCCGATCATCGAGGCTCCAACCGCGACCACCAACTCTCTCGAGCAAATCGTCGAGCACCGAGATGGACGGTCGCAAGTTTCGGTGCGGTCTATGTGAGACGGAGCGAAAATGGAGCCTTGCTCACCGGATCCAAATGCGGGGGCGACGATGCGAGTAGCCGGCCTCGTCGGTGGCGGAGCGACGAGGGCGCTGAGCCAGGCGTCCAAATTTCTTTTGGAGAAATTTTCTTCATGAAACATCTTCCTCTATGTCTTAAATACAACATACTCAAATTTCATGAGTTTTGATGGTCATTTGCATATTAAATCGACTATGATATGAAAACTGTGCAAGGTGTGTGTTTCGGACATGGAAATATTGACATGCATGACCTATATCTTTCTGTACAAATTCCTTTTGGAGAAATGTTCTGCATGAAAAATATTTATCTATGTCTTAGCTATAACATACATAAATTTCGTGATTTTTGAAGATCATTTGCCTATTTAATGAACTGTGGTTTGAAAACTGTGTAAGCTGTACAATTTCGAAATTTATGATATTGGAATGGATGACCAATTCTATGCTGTGATGTGTGATCTGTATGAAATATTGTGTGAATCATGATACTTTGGATTATTATTCATGCAATGGTTGATGGTTTTCATGCATTTCATATAACATTAAAGAAAATGATAAATTTTCCATGATCTCAAAGAAAGACTTCATTTAAACCATTTCATCAAAGGACAATTTTCCCAATGCATATTGCATGGTTTCAAAGGAGTAATTTAAAACAATTGCATTGAAAATTTGAAGTGTGAAATTGGAAAAGAGATGCATGAGAATATGGATGACCGTCGGAGGTGTGAGCCAACGATGCCCCGGGAGTGTCGGGGTGCCCGGAGTGTGTGCCGGATGTCCTCGGGAGTTTCGAGATGCCCGGAGGTGTGCGCCGGATGCCCGGAGGTGTGTGCTGGAGGCTCCTCGCGGTGCCAGGTTTGGTGCGAGCGATAAATGAGGGATGCAAACATTGGTCCCTGGAAGAAAAATGATGAGATCCTTGTGAAAGATGAAAAAAATTGAAATTGAATCATGTGCATGGGTGTATGCATATGTCATGATGCATGATCTGCTTATGAAAGAAAATTGATGCTATTTGACATTAAGAATGCGATCATGAAGGCTTGAATGGATCTCATGAGGATGTATACATGATGGCATGGAATGAACCTCATGGAAATGCAAGCATGATTGTGTGCATGGTAATATATGCATATGGTTTGGTAACATGTGTGCATGGTGATATATGTATATGGTATGATAACATGTGTGTGCATGGTGATATATACACATGGCAAGGTGACACGTATGCGTGATGATATATGAACATGGTATAGCAACATGTATGTATGATGGTATAATGAAACATGTATGAGTACTAATGCATTGATGGATTTGGCACTTGACGTGGTGACCTATAAGTACACATGGCTGCCTTGATATGATATGCATGACCGAAAAGTGGGACATGATTGATATGTATGCACTATATGTACTTAATGTTGCCTTGATTGTTCTGTCTAATGCATTGAGTAGCGTAATGGATTTAAAATTGCTGAGTGGTTGTACTCACCCCTCTAAGGACTAACATTTCAAATTAGAGAAAGATGCCTCTCCCTCCAGTTTCACGTGGCACGTTCTATGGCATTCCCTCGGATGTCGAGGTGGAATGCATGGAGCATATCTGCGTCACCATCCCGGGGCTGGTGTTTCTGAGAGTTCGGGTGCTGGTTATGTACGATGTGGGCCTAGCTGGGGGCCCCGTCATCCTGGAATTCCTGTCCGTCCACGTCCGGCGTGACGGGGTAATTCTGGGGATGCTGCCACCGCCACCGCCCGATGCACATGGTTGGGTGTGATGGCTCGTGAGAAGGAGAGAAAGAGACGACACTTTTTGGAGAAGGAGCCGACACTTGTAGATGGAAGGTCTTTCACGTTTTGATATAGGGGGTCGATGATCTCTTTTGAGATATAGCCGAACATAGTGAAAAGTCTTGGTTTCCTTTTTGGTTATACCGACCCAAGATGTCCATCGTGAAAATGTAAATAAAAGTGGTTCGGCCTTATGTTTTTCCTTCAATATGTAGTTAGTGTGCATTGTATCGTCGCTAAGAGAAGTGGAGGGATGGTGAGACTCGCCTCTACTTTTCGCTATGAGCTGTGCAAATCTCTATATTTTCGAAAAAAAAAATGCCTAAGCCTTGGTCCTTCTTTACAACTCCCCTTTTTACTAAAAACAAGTAATCAGTAATTGAAATTGGATAGAGTGCGTAGTATCTGTGGCGACCCTATTGGGTTCGGGGGTGCCACAACGGTTGGTATCAGAGCAAAATGTTTATATTTTGAGTGATAAGGAGCCTCATTTGGAAAGTGAGGAAAGTAATGACAATGCACACTATAGGATACTGACTGAGAGTGGTTGGCTAACATTGAACAACGGGTGATGTGTATTCGCCCGTAGATCCCCGGTTTATGTTTTGAAGTTACTCTTCGGTGCTAGTAACATGGTTATGTTACTTACTTTTAGTGCTATTGTTTTGATGGAGACTCTGAGTCCCAGATATTTCCTGAGGCAAATGCTTGGAAACTGCAGGAAAATCATGGTACGATATGGAAGTCATCGTCCACCGAGGGCTGAAGCCTCTACATCAAGGGCTAAACCTCGAATGGAAGATATCCTACAGGCATTGGCCAATATTGGAAATCTGATGGAAAGACAAGCGCAGCAACAACCCGAAGCAGAACGCCGTACTCAGGGACTGGTGGAACAAATTTTGAAGTTGAAACCACCCAAATTCAGTGGAATGGGAAGTCCCGAGGAGGCGGAGCATTGGATTGATGGGATGGAGCGAATTTTCCTGTTGTTGGACTGCAATGATGCTGAGAAAATGACTTTAGCAGAGTACCAGCTAGAGGGAAATGCGAAGTTTTGGTGGAGAGCTTCCAGGGATACAATCTTTCCACCAGGTACTGATGTTAATTGGGAAGAGTTTGTCAGGGCTTTCAATAGAAAGCATTTTTCTGACTGTGCTAGGGATAAGGAAATCACAGAATTTGTTCAGTTAGAACAAAAAGATCTAACAGTGGACCAGTACGAGGCAAGATTTTCTGAACTGTCTAGATATGCCCCTAGATTGATTGAAGATCAAGATGAAAAAGCTAAGAGGTTTTTGAAGGGATTGAGAACTAGTATAAGGAAACAACTGGTACCTTTGAACATAAGAGATTATAATGAGATCTAAGAAAGGGCACAGTTGGTGGAGCCGGAGTTAGTAAGGGAGCAGCTAGAGAATAAGAGACAATCATCTTTTGGTGATAACAGGTGGGGAAAGAGACCCTATACAGGTCAGGGTCAAACCTGGGAGTCTAAGAAGAAGGGCAATTTCGGGAGTTTTGGGAAGGCTAGGAATGGTCCGAATTTAGGAAAAACACCTTATCGGAATGAAGAGTGTCGAAGGTGTGATGGATGGCATGGCCCCGGACCTTGTAATGGACGGTTGAAATGTTATGGCTACGGAAAGATAGGACATCTTAAGAAGGACTGTCCACAGGAGAGGTCCCGCACTAGTATCAACTCACTGCGACAAGTACCTCCGCGTGCTACTGGACCATATTCTCAGAGGAACCCGCAGAGGCCACCAGCTCAAGGAAAAGTGTATGTGGTCACCCAAGAGGAAGCAAAAGCTTCCAAGAATGTCATCTCAGGTACAATTTTCATAAATGGCAAGAAGGCTTATGCATTGTTTGATATGGGTGCTACGCATTTATTTGTGTTTGAAAGATATAGACTGTTGAGAAAAATTGAAACGACATTTCTTGAGACCCCTCTTTGCGTTTCTACGCCTTTAAATGATGTAGTGTTGTTCACACTGGTGTGTGAAAAATGTAAAATAACCATAGGAGGAAGAGATATGGAAATAGATTTAGTTGTGATGGCCATGTATGATTTTGATGTTATCATAGGGATGGATTGGCTTCATAAGTATCGGGCCAAAATGGATTGTTATAGAAAAGTGATCCAGTTTGTTCTACCTGATTGGTCGGATTGTAAATTTCTGGGAGGCCAGACCGACCTATCTATAGCACTTATTTCAGTAGTAGAGGCTGATGCGTTACTTGACGAAGGATGTCAGAGGTACCTAGCAATGATCAAAGATTGTACCAAGGAAGAGCCTAAACTTGATGAAATTCGGGTAGTGAGTGAATTTCAAGATGTATTTCCTGAAGAGTTGCCTAGATTGCCCTCGGAAAGAGAAATTGAGTTTGAAATTGAGTTAATGCCTGGAACAGGACCAATATCGAAAGCCCCATACAGGATGGCCCTAATGGAACTAAAGGAGTTGAAAGTGCAACTACAAGAGTTGCTTGATAAAGGATTCATTAGGCCAAGTGCTTCACCTTGGGGTGCACCGGTTCTGTTTGTGAAAAAGAAAGATGGGTCGATGCGCTTGTGCATTGACTATAGACAACTGAATCAAGTGACCGTTAAAAATAAGTACCCTTTGCCTAGAATTGACGATCTATTTGACCAACTCCAGGGAAGTTCGGTTTTCTCTAAGATTGACTTAAGGTCGGGATAACATCAGCTAAGAATCAAGAAAGAAGACATTCCTAAGACCGCATTTAGGACTCGTTATGGACATTACGAGTTCCTTGTCATGCCATTTGGATTGACAAATGCACCAGCTGCATTTATGGATCTAATGAATAGGGTATTTAAGCCCTATTTAGATCAGTTTGTGATTGTTTTTATCGACGATATCCTGGTTTATTCGAAAGGGCCAAAGGAACATGAGCAACACTTGAGGTTAGTTTTGCAAACTCTGAGGGATCATAAGTTATATGCCAAATTCAGCAAGTGTGAATTTTGGTTGGACCATATAATATTTTTAGGACACGTGGTGTCAAGAGGAGGAATTGCAGTAGATCCGGCGAAAGTTGAGATGGTAATAAATTGGCCGAGACCAACCACATCCACTGAAATACGGAGTTTCTTAGGACTGCCGGTTATTACCGAAGGTTTATTGAAGGGTTTTCCCGATTAGCAGGCCCCTTAACCAAATTAACTCGGAAGAATGCGAAATTTGAATGGAGTGGGGAATGTGAAAGGAGCTTTCAAGAACTTAAAAGGAAGTTAACCTCGGCCCAAATCTTGACTATACCATCGGTGTCACGCCCCGATCCTCGAACGCGTGCCCATCCCTCACCTGGTCGATTAATAGCGACGTCCCAGGACGCATCGCCGACCCTGTTCATTTAATATGCGCAAGCGGAAGTGTAAAGAAAATTCCCAGACAATAAAACAATGGGATAGAAAAGCAGGGCCATATTTTTCATATTGAAACTCATAACCAAACTTTTATACAAAGAACAAACCAGAATACTTCACAACTATTCACAACTTTTATTCTAACTCTATTCACATCAAAATGGAGTTCACAAAAGAAGATGAGGTCTCAATCTATCCGGATCATACTCAAGATCCCTCTCGATGCTATCTTCTTCTTCCAAAAATTCTTCCCCTTAGGTTTCACCTTAGAGTTTTCCCTCTCAGATTCCTCCTCCTCTTCAGCTCCTCATCGAGATCCTAAAATATTATCACACAACCGGGATGAGACTACGTCTCAGTGAGTTCTACCCCACTAAGACTCAATTAGGGAGCCAATACACTACTCGGTTGCCTAAGCACAGCACGAGTCAGAGGACTTACCTTCACCTCAGATTCCACCTGCATGTTAGCACAGATCACATAGGCATCCAAGCAATCACATCACTGATCGAAGCATCGATCAAATCGACCTAGTCGATTTCACACCAACAAGACCACTCACGGTCATTCCCATTCAATCAATCAATTTACAACATCAGACTCAAGCAATGGTCAATCACATTAAATCACACTCAAATCGGATCATCGATCAATCGGACCATCTCCCGGTCATTCCTTCCATCCCATATAACCTCCAATATTGCACTCGGTCACAGAGCCACATCAATGCTCTCGGGCATCAAGTTCGCCAATGTGACTTATCCACTAGACAATTGCGTGCATTCTTTAAGGCGCCGTTTTCGCCAATGATATCCCACATCACCGAACCACGCATGCCTATAACCATGTATTCACTAGACAATTGTGTGCGTTCTTTAAGGCGCCGTTTTCGCCAGTGATACCCTTAATCACCGAACCACACATGCCTATGATAATGTGTTTAATAGACAAGTGTATGCATTCTTTAAGGCGCCGTTTTCGCCAGTGATACCCTTAATCACCAAATCATACATGCCTATAACGATATGTGTTTAATAGACAAGTGTATGCGTTCTTTAAGGCGCCGTTTTCACCAGTGATACCCTTAATCACCGAACCATACATGCCTATAACGATATGTTTTTAATAGACAAGTGTATGCGTTCTTTAAGGCGCCGTTTTCCCCAGTAATACCCTTAATCACCGAACCATACATGCCTATAACGATATGTGTTTAATAGACAAGTGTATGCGTTCTTTAAGGCGTTGTTTTCGCCAGTGATACCCTTAATAAATAGTAGACCATGTCTACTTCCTAATTATGCATTCAATTTGACTAATTTACAACATAATCAACTAATAAACCCTAATCAAACCATCTAAGCTTAATTAAATAAACTAACCAACCAATTAAGTATAATTAACCCACTAAGCAAGGATTAGTGTGGTTACCCACCGGAATCGCGCGCAACCGGTATCAAATCGACGGGCTCGGCACGGGGGTCGATTCCTCTCAAAGCACGGCACGACTCCGAGGCCCGGAAACGGCCCAAAGGCGGGCCTAAAGCCGATGGAAACCCAGTCCGTGAGGGCTGCGTTTTCTGAAAAATAACTCACAAAATAGCCATAAAACACCTCCACAAGGGCGACAAGGCACGGGGGAAGTCGATGGAGGTCCAGCAGCTTCGAACGGTGGCCGGAGGTGGCCGGACAAGGGCTGAATAGGGCTGGGCAGCAGCTGGTTCGTGCGGAGGAGGACGCCCGGGGCGCGAGGAGGGCAGTGGCGGAGCGCGCGGTGAGCGGCGGACATGGGTGCGGGCGGCTGAACGGCGGCAATGGGCGGTGCACGGTGCGGGCGCAGCTATCTGGCGAGCTCCTCTTCTTCTCGTTTTTGTTGGTTCCGAATGAAGAAGAAAGAAGAAGGGGGAGAGGGGCTTCGGTCACGTGGGAAATGGGGGAAAGAAGAAAGAGAAAAAGAAAGAAAAGGAAAAATAAGAGATAAGGAGGGGGAAGCTTTTTGACTAGTCAAAAAGGACAAGTGAAAGGGAGAGAGACCAAATTCAATTTGGTTTGGGGGAGAGGGCTCGTACGAAGGAGGGGGCAACCGCACATGGGGGAAAGGGAGAGGAGAGAGAGAAAAAGAAAAAAAGAAAGGGAAGAAAAGGGAGAGAAAAAGAAAGAGAAAAATAAGAAAGTAATTGAATAGTAAAATAACCCTACTATTCCAATTACTCAAATTATTTTCCTTTTTCTTTTTTATTTTCTTCCGGTCTTCAATTTTCCTTCCGATAATTCCTCTCTTGAAATTTCGGACTCGTCAATAAATTGACGAACGATGAGGCAAATTCCCAAAAATAAGAATTATGACACGCTTAAAATTCGATTCCCGAAATCGAGTTCAATTTCGTGGTTAAAATCGACTGAACATGATTTTAGTCCGATCCGACCTATCGAGTAGCTTTTAGGGATTTTACCGCGGTTATATCCCTTAACGGCTTCACTCAATAGATGGGTTAACTCATGAGTGATCAGCTCAGAGAAAAAGGACCATCAGCGCGTCGACGAGATGCCCATTTCATATATTCGGGACGGTCGAAAATTCGGGATGTCACAACTCTTCCCCTCTTATAAAAATTTCTTCCTCAAAATTTAAACCTTTATCCAATCTTGATGAAAGGTGGGGTATTGTTGTCTCATCAAGTCTCACTTTCCCTAGTTGCTTCTTCAGTCTCGTGGTGTTGTTCGACCACTTTAACCAAGAGGACTTTCTTGGTTCACAAAGTTTAATCTCTCTGATGGCTCTAAGCGGTCTATAATCTGATTCTGCTCACGACAACTGCTGAACTGACTCTGAGCCTGTGATTTTTCTTTCTCTATTATCATCTCAACAAATTGAAGTTCTGTACGCTCTGCTCTGTTCTACCTCAAAAGAACTATTTGACTGTTCTGCTAAAAACTGGGAACCTCGATTCTAGATTTGATATAGATCTGCCGCCAGTACTCCACAAAGACGAACTATTTAACTCATGTACACTTCTTCGTGTCTAATCAAATCAAGATTCCTTCATACATCAATGAAATGAGTCGGTTTCATCCATCTGCTGACCATTATCCCAAATGGAATCATTACACTCTTAACTCTTGCGTAAATCTGTCACAACGTTCCATCATGATGTACTTCTATTCTCACTCGAGACTCTTGAGTTATTATAAAAGTTCTCTCGGCTTGCATTACTGAATTTCCCCTATTGGCACATCTAACACTTGCAACATGTCTAGTGATATCCATCTTTATGTCGATCTACCAATCGAACTGATGTCGTCTCTAACCTACTTGTACTGTTTGGTCGAATACTACAATTGCTACAGTGAATTCCTCACAAGGCCTCCTCCTTAAGTTCCATACTATCTGACACCAGTCCGTACTCACAATACTTTGGTATTCCATCTTTCGAAATCTGAAAGTTAATCTCTTCTTTATTAGTATCCTCTTGCAGGATCTTCTTATCATTCCGATCTATCAATTGACGCGCTTGATTCTTGCTTGTATATCTGGTTCAATTTTGAGGACAGCTGTAAAAATTCAATAGGTAGCCTACCTCAAATTTGAAAACCGAATTTCAAACATTTTCAAGTAAAGTCTATACTTTAGCCAACCACTGCACAATTGAAGACTCTCGACTCAACGCATCAGTGACTTCTTTCTTTCCTCAGGGGTGATACCAGATAGCACCATTCTAGTCCTGCCAAGATTATGATTCACGACACCGTTTCATATTCAACTGGTTGGGTCTCAACTGGCGGGACGTGTATGCAACAATCTTATCATGTTGTATCAATACGTACCCAGTCCTTTAAATAATGCATAAATATAGATCTCATCTCCTCCACAACCATATGGAGAGATCAGCACAAACATAGTAGCTAGTTCTTGCCTCAGCTCTTGGAATTATCCTTACTCTCACCTATCCATACGAATTTCTCTCTTTCTTCAAAAGTCAAGTCAATGCTAACATTGATGTTACGGCTCTTTCCACAACTTTCTGAAGTGACTTGTACAACCCATACGGCTTTTGATCTCTGATACTATCGTCGGTCTTGGTCCACTAATAATTGACTCGGTCTTGATCGGTCCCATGGAAGTTCTTTCACCATTCCCCATTGTTTATTGTGCTCCTTAGAATTTCTCTATTACACAGAATATCATGGAAAGACAAGATCACAATCGATCTAGATATTCTTCGAACACTCAGTTTGTCAAATCCATGACAATAGTTGGAGCGTTTGTCAAGCCCAACGGCATTACATTATACCCAACAAGGCCATAGCAAGTACGAAACACTATATTTGTTATAACCTCTTTCTTGGTCCTCAGCTGATGATAATTTGTCCTCAAGTCAACCTTTAAAATGTCAACACTCTTTATAACTAGTCACACCATTCATTGATCTTCAATAATAAACACTTGTCATTGATTGTCACCTAATTGAGTTGACCATGGTTGATGCATGATTGCATTGAACCATCTTCATTTTCTCTCTCCACAAAACTGATGTTCCCTAAAGTGATGCACTGATATGCATGAATTCCTCATTCCTCAATCTTCACATTCGCATCTTCAGTTCTATCAATTCAGACGACCATAACTGGTAAGAAGCCTTCAAGAGTGACTCTATTCTGGTGCTAGCTCGATCGCAATTTCTATCTCTTTCTCTGGCAACGGTCTGATAGTTCTTATGACAACACGTCTAGAAATTCTTATACCACTGAGATGTCTTCCACCTCCAATTCTCCAATCTATCTTAACTATAACCATCACCAAGTAATCTTGGCAATCTCCATCTAACAAGTGGGTTGTCTTCAATCGACAAGATTAAAGAAATCGAAGATTCATTTCGACTCCCAATAAACTCGACACTTTCATGCGCTACTGGACTAAGTTGAATTGCTCCATGACCATAATTCATTACTACAAGATGCTCCATGAGTCCACTCTACTCATATAGCATCAAAGTTACACTCCAGCAACTAGTCAAGCATAACTATTGCCAGTGATTCCCCTTTCTCTCACTTATTTCAATAAATTAAAGTTTCCCAAACTTCACCAAAACTCTGCTACGATACCTTGATAGAATTTTCCCAAAACATTCTTCCTTTGACTAGTGCCGGGTCGGTTCCATTCCTGTTCTTCTCGCCATTCTAGTGGCGTCCTAACTGAGGTAGCGGTGTCAGTGTTCCATTGGACTTTCACTGACAATCCTTCACCCGACCGTGCTGATCACAATCACAGCACGTTCTAGCCATACTCGGACACTGGATTCATCCATGTTTCCTTCCACAATTTCGACACCTACCTGGTGAGTCTTCTACCTCCTGTCAAGTGCTAGCATGCACTATTTCTTGTACCGGAGATCTATCCCACAAATTCCAGGGTGCGTTCTCTGGCGCACTCCTTCTGACTTGTCATATCGACGATGACAGCAGTAACCCTTGTCGAGATTTCATCTAATTATGCAGACAACCCATAAATCACTGTTCGTGCTGGCTACACTTACCATGAATTCCTATCCTCAGAATACACGAGACTGATCTATACCATCTTCCATGGAACAACATGTGTCATTTGTCTCAATGCTAACCTGACTATTCCACCCAGCCTATTGAGTGGAACAGAATACTCTTCCCTCCACATTAATCTTTTCCCTGACCGAATTCCAAATCTGCATGCGCTGAATCTTGACTCAGATATCGAAATCTATTCCCTTATCATCCTTCCAGGTTGGACCTCAGCAAAGGTAGCAACAACAACAACAACTTGATCCTGATCTTTCTGGCTCATCCAAATCCCAAGGAACACTTGCATCAAAATGATCGTATCGAACTTAGGATCATTTGACGAGGATCATTTGACGCTGCTACACTAGTACCAATCTGCGATGGCACTCTTACGCTCGAGCTGGCCAGAGTCAACACTCTGCCACAACTGCCTCGGGTACCGACCTTTGTCGATACTTTACCCCGAGTCGCAGAGGACACTGTCCTCTTACTAGAAGTTCTCAGCTTCTGCTCGCTCATGGTTCAGTCTTTCACTGACACCTGCTTCCGAATCCACACTGGATTAGAAGATGAGCGATTCACACAACAAGCAATTTTAGCACTCAGCTAACACAGACATGCGCCGGCATGAATTTAAAGGCCATCCTACTACTATCCCATGAACCATCGCTCCTTATCACTCCAATCTTGAATTTCGCTCTGATACCACTTAAACGGGAT
Source organism: Eucalyptus pauciflora (assembly GCA_007663325.1). NCBI lineage: Eukaryota > Viridiplantae > Streptophyta > Magnoliopsida > Myrtales > Myrtaceae > Eucalyptus > Eucalyptus pauciflora. The sequence continues at coordinate 1,480,800 of VMYD01000358.1, forward strand.
GTCACGCCCCGATCCTCGAACGCGTGCCCATCCCTCACCTGGTCGATTAATAGCGACGTCCCAGGACGCATCGCCGACCCTATTCATTTAATATGCGCAAGCGGAAGTGTAAAGAAAATCCCCAGACAATAAAACAATGGGATAGAAAAGCAGGGCCATGTTTTTCATATTGAAACTCATAACCAAACTTTTATACAAAGAACAAACCAGAATACTCCACAACTATTCACAACTTTTATTCTAACTCTATTCACATCAAAATGGAGTTCACAAAAGAAGATGAGGTCTCAATCTATCCGGATCATACTCAAGATCCCTCTCGATGCTATCTTCTTCTTCCAAAAATTCTTCCCCTTAGGTTTCACCTTAGAGTTTTCCCTCTCAAATTCCTCCTCCTCTTCAGCTCCTCATCGAGATCCTGAAGTATTATCCCACAACCGGGATGAGACTACATCTCAGCGAGTTCTACCCCACTAAGACTCAATTAGGGAGCCAATACACTACTCGGTTGCCTAAGCACAGCACGAGTCAGAGGACTTACCTTGGCCTTAGATTCCACCTACATGTTAGCACAGATCACATAGGCATCCAATCAATCACATCACTGATCGAAGCATCGATCAAATCGACCTAGTCGATTTCACACCAACAAGACCACTCACGGTCATTCCCATTCAATCAATCAATTTACAACATCAGACTCAAGCAATGGTCAATCACATTAAATCACACTCAGATCGGATCATCGATCAATCGGACCATCTCCCGGTCATTCCTTCCATCCCATATAACCTCCAATATTGCACTCGGTCACAGAGCCACATCAATGCTCTCGGGCGTCAAGTTCGCCAATGTGACTTATCCACTAGACAATTGTGTGCGTTCTTTAAGACGCCGTTTTCGCTAGTGATATCCCACATCACCGAACCATGCATTCCTATAACCATGTATTCACTAGATAATTGTGTGCGTTCTTTAAGGCACCGTTTTCGCCAGTGATACCCTTAATCACCGAACCACACATGCCTATGATAATGTGTTTAATAGACAAGTGTATGCGTTCTTTAAGGCGCCGTTTTCACCAGTGATACCCTTAATCACCGAACCATACATGCCTATAACGATATGTGTTTAAGAGACAAGTGTATGCGTTCTTTAAGGCGTTGTTTTCGCCAGTGATACCCTTAATCACCGAACCATACATGCCTATAACGATATGTTTTTAATAGACAAGTGTATGCGTTCTTTAAGGCGCCGTTTTCGCCAGTGATACCCTTAATCACCGAACCATACATGCCTATAACGATATGTGTTTAATAGACAAGTGTATGTGTTCTTTAAGGCGCCGTTTTCGCCAGTGATACCCTTAATAAATAGTAGACCATGTCTACTTCCTAATTATGCATTCAATTTGACTAATTTACAACATAATCAACTAATAAACCCTAATCAAACCATCTAAGCTTAATTAAATAAACTAACCAACCAATTAAGTATAATTAACCCACTAAGCAAGGATTAGTGTGGTCACCCACAGGAATCGCGCGCAATCGGTATCAAATCGACGGGCTCGGCGCGGGGGTCGATTCCTCTCAAAGCAGGGCACGACTCCGAGGCCCGGAAACGGCCCAAAGGCGGGCCTAAAGCCGCTGGAAACCCAGTCCGTGAGGGCTGCGTTTTCTGAAAAATAACTCACAAAATAGCCATAAAACACCTCCACAAGGGCGGCAAGGCAGGGGGGAAGTCGATGGAGGTCCGGCGGCTTCGAACGGTGGCCAGAGGTGGCCGGACAAGGACTGAACGGGGCTGGGCAGCAGCTGGTTCGTGCGGAGGAGGACGCTCGGGGCGCGGGGAGGGCGGTGGCGGAGCGCACGGCGAGCGGCGGACACAGGCGCGGGCGGCGGAATGGCGGCAACGGGCGGTGCGGGTGCGGCTGTCTGGCAAGCTCCTCTTCTTCTAGTTTTTGTTTGTTCCGATTGAAGAAGAAAGAAGAAGGGGGAGAGGGGCTTCGGTCACGTGGGAAATGGGGGAAAGAAGAAAGAGAAAAAGAAAGAAAAGGAAAAAGAAGAGATAATGAGGGGGAAGCTTTTTGACTAGTCAAAAAGGACAATTGAAAGGGAGAGAGACCAAATTCAATTTGGTTTGGGGGAGAGGGCTCGTACGAAGGAGGGAGCAACCGCACATGGGGGAAAGGGAGAGGAGAGAGAGAGAAAAAGAAAAAAAGAAAGGGAAGAAAAGGGAGAGAAAAAGAAAGAGAAAAATAAGAAAGTAATTGAATAGTAAAATAACCCTACTATTCCAATTACTCAAATTATTTTCCTTTTTCTTTTTTATTTTCTTCTGGTCTTCGATTTTCCTTCCGATAATTCCTCTCTCGAAATTTCGGACTCGTCAATAAATTGACAAACGATGAGGCAAATTCCCAAAAATAAGAATTATGACACGCTTAAAATTCGATTCCCGAAATCGAGTTCAATTTCGTGGTTAAAATCGACCGAACACGATTTTAGTCCGATCCGACCTATCGAGTAGCTTTTAGGGATTTTACCGCGGTTATATCCCTTAATGGCTTCACTCAATAGATGGGTTAACTCATGAGTGATCAGCTGAGAGAAGGACCATCGGCGCGTCGACGAGATGCCGATTTCATATATTCGGGACGGGTCGAAAATTCGGGATGTCACAATCGGGACCTGATGGTTTTATGGTATATAGTGATGCATCTCACAAAGGATTGGGATGTGTTTTGATGCAGCATGGCAAAGTCATAGCCTATGCATCTAGGCAACTGAAACCCCATGAACTAAACTACCCCACACATGATCTAGAATTGGCAGCTATAGTGTTCGCCTTGAAGATATGGAGACATTATTTGTATGGGGAAAAGTTTGAGATTTATACGGATCATAAGAGCCTGAAAAATATTTGTTCTCACAAAAAGAGTTGAACATGAGACAAAGGAGGTGGATGGAATTGTTAAAAGATTATGATTGTGAGATACGATACCATCCAGGGAAGGCAAACAAGGTAGCAGATGCTTTTAGCCGTAAGTCAGCCATGGAGATGGCTAGTTTAAGAATGGCAGAATGGAGTTTATTAAAGTCCGTAGCAGACTCGGAATTTAAATTAAAAGTGGATGGTCTTACTGGTATGCTTAGAGCTCTAAGGATCGAACCGGAAATCATTCAGAAAGTTAAGGCCCTGCAAAAGTCTGATCCGGAGATTATGAAAGTAAAAGAGCCAGTGTCTTTAAGGAAGAGACCAGAATTTCAAATTTCCAAAGATGGAGCGGTAAGATGTCAAGGACACCTTCGTGTACCCGACAACGAAGAAGTAAAGAAGGAGATTTTGTCGGATGCACATAAGAGTAGATACAGTACTCATCCAGGTAGTACAAAAATGTACAGAAATTTGCGTCAGCAATTTTGGTGGAATGGTATGAAAACGGATACGGCTAAGTATGTTTCTCAATGTTTAACGTGTCAACAAGTGAAGGTGGAACATCGCAAACCGGCAGGACTTTTGAGACCGCTAGACATACCAGAGTGGAAGTGGGAGCATGTAACGATGGATTTTGTGCAAGGATTGCCAAGGACATCAAGTGGTCACGATTCAATTTGGGTAATAGTAGACCGTTTAACTAAGTCTGCCCATTTCTTAGCAGTCCATATGAACTATTCAATGATAGACTTGCTGAGATTTATGTAAGCCAGATAATACGCTTACATGGTATACCTGTAACGATTACCTCGGATCGAGACTCTAGATTTACCTCAAATTTTTGGCGAAGTCTGCAAAATGCTTTAGGGAGAAAACTTCAATTCAATACTTCATATCACCCTCAAACGGATGGACAAACAGAGAGAGTGATACAAACTCTAGAGGATATGCTAAGAGCCTGTATTTTTGACTTTAGAGGAAGATGGGATGAGAACTTGCATTTGATAGAATTTGCTTATAACAACAGCTTTCAGAAAAGTATAGGCATGGCCCCATATGAAGCATTATATGGGAGAAGATGCAGAACCCCTATCTGTTGGGACGAGGTAGGTGAAAGAAGATTGACAGGACTTGAATTGATACAAGATACCACTGAGGCCGTTGAAATTATCAGGAAAAGACTTAAGACAGCCCAGAGTAGACAAAAGGGCTATGCGGACAAGCGTAGAAGGCCCTTAGAGTTTAGTGTGGGGGATCACGTATTTCTTAAAGTATCCCCGTTAAAATGAGCATCTCGTTTCGGAATGAAAGGAAAGTTGGGTCCCAGATTCGTTGGACCTTTTGAGATACTTGAAAGAATAGGAGATGCAGCTTATCGTTTAGCGCAGCCTCCTAATTTGGGAAATTTACATGATGTGTTTCATGTGTCGATGCTAAGAAAGTATCAGCCAGATCCTGGTCACATACTCGATCATGAAGCCATCAAAGTGGATGAGAAAGCGAGGTACATCGAAGAGCCTGTGCAAATACTGGATCGAAAGGAACAAATTCTCAAGACTAAGAACATTCCTTTGGTTAAAGTATTATGGCGACATCATGATATGGAGGAAGCCACATGGGAGAGTGAAGATCGGATGAGAGAGAAATACCCCTACTTGTTTCAAGGGGCATGAGTGATATCTAATTTCGAGGACGAAATTTCCTAAGGAATGGAGAATTGTGGCACCCTAGAATTTCATAAAACCCCTAAGAATGCCATGAGCTATAAATAGGTTATGGATGCGCCGTTATGACCCTTTTTATAATCTTTTGATCCGTGATTCGTAAAGAGATTTGTGGCCAAGCCTTAATGGACATATCTTTGAGAAAGAAAGTTTTATCTTTGGCCACCTTCATCATAATTTGGAGCTCATGAATTCATGGTTTCAAGAGTTTAGCCACCTAACTTGGTAATTTAATACTTTGTGGCAAATAGGATATTTTTGGTTAAAATGTTGTTTTCAGAATATATTAAGTTTGGGGTTTAGGCCCAAGGGAGATGGGCCTAAAATGGGCCAAGAAGGGTGGCCCATAAGCCCAAAGGGGGCTGCCGTACAAAGGAGTGAAAAGGGGGGGGGGGATCCGGATGCATGCCTCCCCCATGTGTCTTGTTTTTTAGGACAAGTGGCACCCATGCATTCTTAATGATGGGTAATCATGAGGGGAAAGAAAATCTAGGGGGAAAGCAACCGGATTAAGGAAAGAGAGAGGAGGAGAAAGTCGCACAGTGAGAGAGAGAGGAGAGTGTAACCGAGAGGAAGAAAGGAGAAGAAGAGAAGGAAGAAAGGAAGAAAAGGAGGAAGAAGAAGGAGATCCGTGCGTTGCAGCCCATTTGCTGCCGTGTGCTCGCCCTTTTCTCGATCTAGAGGCAAGAAGGATCCATGATCTACTCTTGCATGTTCTATTTGTTGCATGTGATGGCTTGAAATTGATTTTTTTGTGCTAGGGAATGTGAAGTATGGGAGTTTCGAGTGTAACACTCAAATACAAAGGGCTGTTCTTGAGAAAAAGGCTTAACCTATGATGTTCTAGTGACTTGCATGTTAGGTTTTACTCAAATTTTGGCTTCGGTGTCTTCATGAAACATATTCCTCTATGTCTTAACTACAACATACTCAAATTTCGTGATTTTTGAAGGTCATTTACATATTAAATCGACTGTGATATGAAAACTGTGCAAGGTGTGTGTTTCGGACATGGAAATATTGACATGCATGAACTATAGCTTTCTGTAAAAATTCCTTTTGGAGAAATTCTCTTCAAGAAACATCTTCCTCTATGTCTTAAATACAACATAATCAAATTTCATGAGTTTTGATGGTCATTTGCATATTAAATCAACTGTGATATGAAAACTGTGCAAACTGTGTGTTTCGGACATGGAAATATTGACATGCATGACCTATATCTTTCTGTACAAATTTCTTTTGGAGAAATGTTCTTCATAAAACATCTTCCGATTTGTCTTAACTACAACATACGCAAATTTCATGAGTTTTTATGGTCATTTGCATATTAAATCGACTGTGATATGAAAACTGTGCAAGGTGTGTGTTTCGGACATGGAAATATTGACATGTATGACCTATATCTTTCTGTACAAATTCCTTTTGGAGAAATTTTCTTCATGAAACATCTTCCTATATGTCTTAACTACAACATACTCAAATTTCATGAGTTTTGATGGTCATTTGTATATTAAATCGACCGTGATATGAAAACTGTGCAAACTGTGTGTTTCGGACATGGAAATATTGACATGCATGAGTTATATCTTTCTGTATAAATTTCGTTTGGAGAACTCTTCTTCATGAAACATCTTCCTCTATGTCTTAAATACAACATACTCAAATTTCATGAGTTTTGATGGTCATTTGCATATTAAATCGACTATGATATGAAAACTGTGCAAGGTGTGTGTTTCGGACATGGAAATATTGACATGCATGACCTATATCTTTCTGTACAAATTCCTTTTGGAGAAATGTTCTTCATGAAACATCTTTATCTATGTCTTAACTATAACATACATAAATTTCGTGATTTTTGAAGGTCAGTTGCCTGTTTAATGAACTGTGGTTTGAAAACTGTGTAAGCTGTACAATTTCGAAATTTATGATATTGGAATGCATGACCAATTCTATGCTATGATGTGTGATCTGTATGAAATATTGTGTGAATCGTGATACTTTGGATTATTATTCATGCAATGGTTGATGGTTTTCATGCATTTCATATAACATTAAAGTAAATGATGAATTTTCCATGATCTCAAAGAAAGACTTCATTTAAACCATTTCATCAAAGGACAATTTTCCCAATGCATATTGTATGGTTTCAAAGGAGTAATTTAAAACAATTGCATTGAAAATTTGAAGTGTGAAATTGGAAAAGAGATGCTTGAGAATATGGATGACCGTCGGAGGTGTGAGCCGACGATGCCCTGGGAGTGTCGGGATGCCCGGAGGTGTGAGCTGGATGCCCGGAGGTGTGTGCCGGATGTCCTCGGGAGTTTCAAGATGCCCGGAGGTGTGCGCCAGATGCCCGGAGGTGTGTGCCGGAGGCTCCTCGCGATGCCAGGTTGGGTGCGAGCGATAAATGAGGGATGCAAACATTGGTCCTTGGAAGAAAAATGATGAGATCCTTGTGAAAGATGAAAAAAATTGAAATTGAATCATGTGCATGGGTGTATGCATATGGCATGATGCATGATCTGCTTATGAAAGAAAATTGATGCTATTTGACATTAAGAATGCGATCATGAAGGCTTGAATGGATCTCATGAGGATGTATACATGATGGCATGGAATGAACCTCATGGAAATGCAAGCATGATTGTGTTCATGGTAATATATGCATATGGTTTGGTAACATGTGTGCATGGTGATATATGTATACGGTATGATAACATGTGTGTGCATGGTGATATATACACTTGGCAAGGTGACACGTATGCGTGATGATATATGAACATGGTATAGCAACATGTATGTATGATGGTATAATGAAACATGTATGAGTACTAATGCATTGATGGATTTGGCACTTGACGTGGTGACCTATAAGTACACATGGCTGCCTTGATAAGATATGCATGACCGAAAAGTGGGACATGATTGATATGTATGCACTATATGTACTTAATGTTGCCTTGATTGTTCTGTCTAATGCATTGAGTAGCGTAATGGATTTAAAATTACTGAGTGGTTGTACTCACCCCTCTAGGGACTAACATTTCAGATTAGAGAAAGATGCCTCTCCCTCCAGTTTCACGTGGCACGTTCTATGGCATTCCCTCGGATGTCGAGGTGGAATGCATGGAGCATATCTGCGTCACCATCCTGGGGCTGGTATTTCTGAGAGTTCGGGTGCTGGTTTTGTACGATGTGGGCCTGGCTGGGGGCCCCATCATCCAGGAATTCCTGTCCGTCCACGTCCGGCGTGATGGGGTAATGCTGGGGATGCTGCCACCGCCACCGCCCGATGCACCTGGCTGGGTGTGATGGCCCGTGAGAAGGAGAGAGAGAGAGACGACACTTTTTGGAGAAGGAGCCGACACTTGTAGATGGAAGGTCTTTCACGTTTCGATATAGGGGGTCGATGATCTCTTTTGAGATATAGCCAAGCACAGTGAAAAGTCTTGGTTTCCTTTTTGATTATACCGACCCAAGATGTCCATCTTGAAAATGTAAATAAAAGTGGTTCGGCCTTATGTTTTTCCTTCAATGTGTAGTTAGTGTGCATTGTATCGTCGCTAAGAGAAGTGGAGGGATGGTGAGACTCGCCTCTACTTTTTGCTATGAGCTGCGCAAATCTCTATATTTTCAAAAAAAAAAAAAAAATGCCTAAGCCTCGGTCTTTCTTTACAACTCCCTTTTTTACTAAAAACAAGTAATCAGTAATTGAAATTGGATAGAGCGCGTAGTATCTGTGGCGACACTATCGGGTTCGGGGGTGCCACACATTCGTTGAGACAACTCTAGCTAGGCCGCCTCGCATCGAAGACGTGTCCCCTCCGCCTGCTGCGTCGTACGTCACTATCTCGTCCTCCATTCCGGCGTCGCGCGCATTTGGCCTCCGACACGTGCTACTCATCCGAACGGGGAAGAAGACAACCTGAGGAAGAAGACAAACAGGAGAAGGGGGCTGGACCTGGGGAAGGGCTTGGCTGGGCCCTGGGGGCCTGTGCGGGGATAAAAAGGAAAAGGGGAACGGGCTGGGCTTGAAGGCCCAGCCCGACCCATCCCCCCTTGGGCTACTACTTCTTTCTGTTTTTATTATTTTTCTTTTTTGGTTATCATCATCATCATCATCATCATTGTTATTTATTATCCAAAAAAAAGTGAAACAAAAAGAAAATAAAGATTAATGGATGTAAATAAGAACTAAGCCCTAATTTAAAATACCTAAGCGAAATTTAAGTGTCAACACAAATACCTCCAAAGTTGTAGTTGAGAAGTTGCCTCACTTATATCAACTTTAGAACTTACCAATTACCAAACACACAAGTTACATATTACCAATTTTAGAACTTATCAATTGCCGAACACACAAGTTACATACCTTCTTAATGCGGTTGCAGCATAACAAATACACTACATTTTAACTGTAGTTGCATCCAATTAGCTCTAAACTAGTCAAATTCTGTTAATATCAACCTATTTACTTAATCATGTATAATCGTGTCATAAATGGGTTTAAAAAAAATAAGGTGCACATAACACGTCTATTATTCATGTGTAGACGAGTTTTTCCGTTTACGATACATATACTATGAATTTTATTCGGAACATTCTTTAACTAATTGCTGTGTTTGAAATTTATCAACTTTACATCAGAAGAATCTAGAAATTACATACACTCCTTGCGATAACTAAAAGACAACGGCGACAGGGGTTCGAACTGAATGCTTAGCAGATACCCATGTGATCGCCCCTTGAGCAAGGGGCGGGGTCGCCGTCTTATTCCTTGTGAAGTCAACGCTGAAACTCGCTGTCTCGTTCACCTTCGTGAACTCTAGATTACTCGGGTACACGCCAATTGAGTTCAGACCCGTGATGGGGTCGATAACCACCCTGTAAGACGAGTTAGCAGGTCCGACGTTCCTCACCTTCCTCGTCACGTTAAACTTCGTCACCGAACTGTCAAAGCTCAAGCTGATCGATGGATAGTTGAGCTGGTAATCGGGTATGCTCCCAGTGCTCGAGCATGTGACCTTTTCTTTAACTATGAGCTCGATTTCGGAGTCGGTGTAGTTGAGCCCACAAAGGTAAGGAACATAATCTTGCGGTTCGATGTCGTAAATGAGACCCGGGTCAACAGCCTTTGATGGGTTGACATGTCCTGCGCCAGTGGTGAATATGTTTGCTGGATTGAGCGACTGGTCCAAGATGGGTTGGCCCTCCGTGCTGGAGGTGGAGGCAGTGGTAATGATGGCGGACTTGATGGCCGCTGGAGACCAGTCGGGGTGTGCGCTCTTGAGCAGTGCCGCCACACCACTGAGGTGGGGGCAGGACATGGAGGTCCCGGAGATCACGTTGAATGAGTGCTTATCGTACGTAGGATTGTCTAAACTAACTGGCCAGGCGGCGAGAATGTTCACACCCGGGCCGATGATGTCCGGTTTGAGGATGCCTTTGCTTTGGTAGCTGGGGCCGCGGGAAGAGAAGGATGCTACAACCGGGGCGACCGAACTCCCGATGTCAGTGCCTTTGAATAGGATCGTGGCGTTTGGCGCTGAGGTGGTGTTTAGGTAGCTCTTGATCTCTCTCCCCACGTCATATCCCACATGGACAGCGGGTAGGACATGCTTATCGGCAAGGGTGGTGGCTCCCTCCAGAGGACTGTTCACGAGGATCATGGCCGCACCACCTGCATCCTTGACCTCTTGACCTTGGTCAACTCGCGCAACACCGCCGTAGTCTACGGAGCACACGATCACTTTTCCTTTGAGGTCCGAGCGGTCTTTTAGTGATCCGGGAAGGCAAAGGGCCGAGGAGTCATCTCCGTTTAGTCCTGGATCAACCAGGGGAAGTAGCGTTGAATCGAAGTCTTGCGGTTGGTACAAGGTTTCCCCATCGAACTCCTTCCCGTTGCCCAGCCGCGCCGTGGCCTTTATGCTGCGGTCTATGGTGCTGGCTCCCACGTTGAGAAGCCACGTTGCCTCGTTTGACAATGAGTGGTTGTATGGCCCCCTATTCCCCGCGGAGCTGCTCACGAAGATGCCCTTTTGGATGGCGGCAAAGGAACCTTTTGCAATCGCATCGTCGAAGAACGGAGAGGAATCTCCTCCAACAGAGAGGGAAATCACATCGACACCATCCTCGATGGCCGCATCGAACCCAGCTAATATGTCGGCCTCAAGGCACCCCTTAATATAGCAAACCTGGTAGATTGCCAAATGCGCAAGAGGCGCTATGCCTGCGGCCGTGCCTTTGGCATTACCGAGCGCGCTAGCATTCTTCACAAAAGCACCCGCAGCTGTGCTGGCAGCATGTGTGCCATGGCCCACATCATCAAATGGCTGTTCGAACTCCCCGTAAACGATGGACCTCGCACCGATGAGCTTGTTGTTGCAGTATGCGTCGTTGAAGACGCACTTGCCCTTCCATTTGGCCGGGGGTGGTGGCAACCCCTCGCCGCTGAAGGAAGAGTGCTGGGGATATATCCCTGAGTCCAATACTCCGATGATCACGCCCTTGCCGAAGTTGGAGTCCTTCCAGAGCCCAACTTCTTGGTGCAATCCCAAGAACTCGGGGGTGCGAGTTGTGTGTAGAGAGAGCACCCTCTCCGGACGCACATACAAAACACCGTCCCTGTTCCGAACGGCTTTAGCTTCCTCGGCGGTCAATTTGGCCGCGAACCCGGATACCACATGTCGGTATGAGTGAACCATTCTTTGCTCTTGGTTAGAGCTGGTTGCTGTGGTAGGTAAAAATGACAGGTATAAAGCATCCAGATCCTCTGAAGTTGCAAAATGTTTGTCCGTTGGCTTTCGTACTTGGATTATATAAGTTGACAACGAGCCACCCGAATCAGCTACTGCAATGGCAGTATTAGCAGGGGAGATGCTTAGAATGCAAATGAAACCAAGAATGAAAATCGTCAAGGTGGTCGCGGACAATCTGCATTTCTGGTCTTTCATCTCGAAATTGCAAAAGAAAGAGAGAAGCTTCTTGCTTCTATTTTCTGTGTTAGATAGTTGACTTGGAGCACTTATATTTATAGGAGAAGCAAAATGAAGAAATGGCATTGGTCTCATGACCCTCCAGAAGCGAACAATGGTAGTTTTTTTTCTTTTGAAGGAAAGGATCATTAGTCTTTTTTATTTCCGAATATGCATATGCATTTCCATGGAAGAATTGAATAACCTATTATTACGGTCAAGGACAGGGCACCATCCAGGCAAATTCTCTAAATTAGACTAATTCATTAAAGGAAATATAAATATACAGATTTAACATGCTATAACGAGACGCACTTTAAATAAATTACTTTCCTCAAATCAACTTCTAAAGGAAAGAATCCTTAGGCTATGTTTGGTCGTCCGGATTTCTAATTGAGATAAGACTGGATAGGATAGGATATGAAATGTTGGAATTTTTTTATACCATATCCATTGTTTGGTGAATCGCAATATTAAAGTTGGATATGTTCACATCATATTATGTACATTTTTTTTATATAAACGGCATATCATTATAAATGAAGCTAAATGTTCATAAACGGAGATGGTGAAAGTCTCTCTTAACACTATTCCTTAATTTATTTTTATTTTATTTTTCCTCTTTTTTATATTATTTTCTTTATTATTTTTTTTCCCCTTTCATCATTCTTTAATAAAATGTTATCAACTAGTAAACTGTACTAACATACCTAAAATACAAAAATACCTAAAATATATAATAAATATAAATATTTAATTTATAGATTGAGTGTTTATTATAAGATAGAATTAAAGTTGAATATATAAATTAAAATAGGATTAATAAAAAATTATTTTTATTTTTTATTTTTTATTTCTTAAATTAGAATTCAAATATTATTTATATTGAAATATAATTTCAATTTTGTTAATTTAATAAGTTTGTTATTCGAGAAAAAGAACTTTCCAATTATGGACATTAAAAATCCTATCCACCTTTATCCCACATCTCCCATGAGATAATTTTATCATGTCTATATTCCCATTATATCTTACTTTATCCTGTCCTAAGTGAGCACCAAACGTGGGATAGGATAAATAATATCATATCCCGAATTTTATCCTGACTGCCAAACGCAGCCTTAATGATTTAATTTCTAACATGCATATGCATTTCCACATAAGAATCGATTAAGACCTATTATAATCCTCAAGGACAGGGCACCGTCCACACAAATTTTCTAAAATAGACTAATTCATTAAATGAAATATAAATATGCAGAGTTAACACGCTATACCAAGACGCACTCTAAATGAATTACTTTACTCAAAGGAGCTTCTAAAGGAAAGGATCCTTAGTGATTTAATTCCTAACATACATATGCATTTCCACGTAAGAATTGATTAAGACCTATTATAATCCTTAAGGACAGGGCACCGTCCAAACAAATTTTAAGATAGATTAAATCATTAAAGAAAATATAAATATGCAGATTAACTTGCTATACAGAGACGCACTCTAAATAAATTACTTTACTCAAATGAGCTTCTAAAGGAAAGGATCCTTAGTGATTTAATTCCTAACATGCATATGCATTTCCATGTAAGATTTGAGTTAGACCTCCTATAACCCTCAGGAAATTAAAAAAAAATAACAAAAATGCGAAAAATATTATATATTACAGAAAATTGTTAATGTAATGCCACTGGTGTTACGTAAGACAGTCGACATCCACATCAGCGATTTTCGGCTAAAATTGATTGACTTAATTAGCAAAACATAAAAAAGATTTATGACTCAATTGGTGAAATTAAAACTTTTAAGACTGAATTGACAAAAGTGTAATAGATTTAAAACTTTTTAGACAGCTTTCTCCTTTTAATTGAACCAATGTCGTTTTTAACCTTCGAATGAAAATTCAATTAAGTCCTTCTACCAATATTATGTTTAAAATTTCTGATGTGATGATTTACTCATTGCTAGCCATCCTATGGGTCATGATTAGTAGGGGTGAGCGGTTCCCGGTTCCGGTTCGGTTCCGTCTAGAACCTGGAACCTACCCTCGGGTACAGGTTCCTCATTTTTTGGAACCTGGAACCTACCCTGTCACAGGTTCCAGGGTCGGTTCCAGGTTCCTACATGTTCTTTTTTTTTTTTTTTTTTGGTCTCATTTTTTTGGTTTCATTTTCAAGGTAAACTATGCAACAATTGCTCAATCCAACCATTATGTAAAATCTTAAGGAGAAGATGTGTCTGATGTTATAAGCCAGCATTGTGATATTCCAAAACACTCTTAAGTTTACAAGCAAACTTAGTTTTGCTATATCAAACTAAAAAATAAGTACCAACAGCATACCTAAAAAAATTCAGATGTTGAACACACATCCATCTCCTTCTCCGGCAAATCCAGTTGCAAGCATTTGGGGACTTCACAACTGCAGTCCCCACTTTTATTTGGCGATGCCAGGTCCTCCCTTTGCACAACATTGAGTACAAATCCATTAGGAACCCTTTCTGATTGTCTTCCCGACCATCTGCAGTGAAAAAATTAATTACTAGTTAATATACAAGCTATACAGATCAGGTGCCAGCCAAAAAAAAAAAAAAGGAATATAAATTAGCTTGTAAAGTACATTACTCACTAATAAATAAAAGCATAATGGTGATTGGTATCAAAGTGTGTTTCATTTTAACTCAAGATAATACGTATAACAACGTCAGAAATGTCCATATGCTTTCAAAAAGTGAAGAAGCTAAAGCCATCATTTAAAATAAGGTGTACTCAGCAGCAGGCATGTATGAAAATAAATATATACTGCCGGGAAAAAGAGAGAATGATAAACAGAGGACAGACAAAGCATAGCCATAGTCGGACACAGACGTCTAGAAGACAAGAAAGTGGAAAATGAAGTACCTTTACAAAATGCTGTTAGAATTTCATAAACACCAAAACGAGCTCCTAGACCAAATGTTCTCCCCGGCGTCAGCCATCCAAAGCCACTGTAAAGACCTACAATTCAAGAGTAATAGTAGAATCAACAACTACTAATCATGTCTATGAATATTCAATAGTTATTGTCCAAAAATACTGTGAATAAAGCACTTCATCTTCCTTAGCACATGCAGTCAACTAAAAAGGAGGAGCAACAATTCTCAAGCAACTTGCATTATATTGGGACGGACACTCCTTTCCACCAGTAGAATATCAACCGCCACTTCCATCATGAAGAAGGGTCTTGAGTAAACATATAATCTCGTCAAAGAGCAAGCAGAAGTTGCATACTCCAGAAACAAAAAGGTTTTTCCATGAGGAAGTTTTTGTGTGGGAAGTCTTCAATTTTTTACAGCATTTTGTACATGATTTATTTTGAATAAGCAAAGTTCTCAGGGAATCGAAGGAATGGACTTTAACAGAGCTACTTCCTCAGTCTTCTTTTCCATTCTTTTCCCTTTTAGGCCAGAAATGGCTAACCAGTTCAACACCCCATAAATGGACCACGGATGTTATAACTTTGAACAGGAGCACATGATGTACTTTACCAATTCCTATCTATGTTCTAACAAACTGGAGAAAAAAAATCGAATAAATATAAAGTAAATGGATTGCAAAAATGGCTGCATTTCCAAATTACCTCATAAACCTCCGGACAAAGCCCGAACTCTTTCCACAGCCTGCGCTGGAGTCAACTGCTTAGTTGAGCCAGAACCAAGCTGCTTTGCACACGCACAGAGTCAAGCACCATGGAAATCCGAAATTCCTACAATTCAGAGGGGAAAGAAGAAAACAAAAGGGCATCAACAAACCAACCTGGATAAGGGTCTTGATGGTATCGAGAGGATAAGTGAGGGCCGTTCCTAAAGTGACCGAAGCAGCGACGGCGACCACGTGCGTTGTAAACATTTGGTTCTTGAAGAACTCGTCCATCCCGAACGCCGATTCTAGAACGGCGAATCCACTGCCGCGTTCGGGAACGAGCCTCCGAGCTTCTCAAGAACTGCGCGTACACCTTGATGTCGTCCTTCATGAGCTGATCTCTGCCATCAAAAATGACACCGATAAACATCCCAAACAAGCAAGGGGGCCCAAGATATCGAATCGACCGATCGATCCCCCGCGCGAAGAACTGAGAGAGAGAGATTGAAGCGTTACCTGGAGATATAGGTCTTGCCGGAGAGGAACTCGTCGAGGGACTTGAGGCCCGACTCCATGTGGAGATTCGCCGAGGGCAAGCAGTGTCGGGCAGAGACAAAGGAGGGCGAGCAGTGTGAAAGTGTGAAGTGAACTGAGCGAGGCTAGGGTAAACTTAGGGTTTTTTTTGGAACTTTAACCGGTTCCGGTTCCGGTTCCCACAGGAACCGGGAACCGGGAACCGGATTGGAACCTCCAGTTCGGTTCTCCGGTTCCCGATTCTACCTGGGAACCGCGCTCACCCCTAATGATTAGTTATCTAATCTAGATAACTTTTTGTTGACACCTAAATTTTGGCGACCCGTTTGGTCATTTATTTATTGCATAAAAATTAGGGATTAATTTTAACCCCTAAAAAAAAAATAGAATTGCATAGCATATAATTTTAGTTGCATTTATTTATTTGTTTATCACTTTTGCATTTGATCAGCGGCGAATGAGCTTTAATTTTACGAGTTGACAATTCAGTATTTTCAGAAAGGATTCATATTATTCTTCTAATATTCGGTAAATATATCATATACTCACGTGATTTATACATTAAGCGATATGTTTTACTGAAGATTGGAAGTTTAAGGATGAAATATCAAGAGGGAAAATTGCACGTGGGGCATATCTTGAGTGATATATTCAATGTTTCAAGACAAGAAATATTTCATGGTCAAGGTAGATTTCATATGTGAGCTGAAAAGAAAAGAAACAAGAAATAATGAAAAATTGGCTTACAAATGCATGATACGCAGGGGTGAGGAAGGAAAAGGAATTTCAATATATATCATAGATGCTCACGGGATTTTGTGCATCTAATGGAAAAAAAGGATTTCTTGCTGATCGTGTGAACGTAAACTTGCGGAAAAAGACATTAGAAAAAGGCAAGAAAGGGTTAGCTGATGGGAAGAAATGTTTAAAAAATATTCTTCAATGAGGACACATGGATCCGCAATGCATACAAGGGAAAGAAAAAAAAGAATAAAACCTCACAAAAAAGGGAAGTCAGTCGGTGGCTTTCTTCAGTATATTCATATTTCCTGTTTTGAAATGCAAAGTCGGACGCTATAAAAGCAAGCTCACGACAGAAAAAAAGGAGGAGGTCACACAATTAAAGATATGGCCATACACTGAATTGAACGAAAAATCGTGAGGGAAAGCTCGTGAAGCATCAGGAATCGCAACACCTCTTATTGTCGATTGAGGATTCCCGTATGTAAAGCCAGGTTCACCAAGCCCATTGATACCACCAGTAGCCTCATGACGAGCTGCGGCTTCCAAAGGACAAGTTGTTCTGATTTGCCCCGGTTAGATCGATGCCGACCTTGACGATGTTGCAATCAACCGCCCATGGACGTTGCTGCTCCTGTTGTCCATTGCATTGATGAGGGCCTGACTTGACTGGGATCCACAACGACGACGAATCCCCTCCATCGGCAAATAAGTTGGTGCAGTCAATCTGCAACACTTGGCTTAATTCTTTGCAGTACCCTCCACACGCGAAGATTGAGACGGCCATAGCAAAACACACACAAAAATCGGAGGTCGGCAATTCAGAATTCTCCAAGCACGTTGATCAAAACACGTGAGAGATAGAGAAGAGGGGTCCTTCGGCCAAGGTTTGGTCGAAACATAGCTCGTACTATCCCTTTGCTACGGAGCCCGGCGATGTTAAGCACCTGTCGCTGCGAGCCCCAACCTCAACAACTAAGCCGCTGACCCGATACGCCGCGAGCTCTACGCTCACCGTTAAGTTCCAGTAATTCCAGGCATGGTTCTCTTGCGGAAAGCACTCATGTTGAATATTCCACTTGCTGCATGAAGACAATTCCACTTGCTGCATGAAGAAGATCCACTGACTTTGACTTGAAAAAAGGCCACTTGTTCTGCCACGCCTACAAATCATCCGCGAGTGTCTTCGTCCAACCCTGATCTCCACCGGCGACGAGAGATTCATTAACAAAGGAACACCACCATTACACCATATAACGTTCCTGATTCAAGCAGCCACAAGCCAAGTCGACCTTCGAAGTTTTCATTTTTGCAGGCTCATTGAACTGTGCCAACTTCGATCGTGAATCTCCGTGCCGCCACTGCTCACCATCATCCGTCGCCTTTCACCATCAAGGAGCCGGTTGCGACCCCGATCATGTTAAGCTCGGATTTGGAAATAATTTTCAAATTTAGGTAAATACTCGCGCTTAATTTATTTATTGCCTAATATACGTCTATTGGTATATTACATGCACATTTATAAGTGATGGACGTATCTCCCGATTAAGGTTATTTGCCTAATTCGCAACCGCACTACGATTTTGTATTCCGTCTATAAGGCTTTAGATGGAATAATTAATCAAGCGGGAATAAAATTGATATTTTGATCTTTAAGGCTTAAGATCAATTTATCGATTTTATTAGCGAGAAAATCAAGTTTGATTTAGATATTATTCCTTGATCTAAACAACATATGGTATCTTTGATGATTTTCAATGGCTTGGTGCTTGTCCTGTCTTGATTGTTTTATTTGTTCTTAAATATGTTTGAGTTAGACTAGGTTCATATTAGAATATCGCATGCCGTAGGATTTGCACATTTAGACTAAGAATTTTATTTATTCTGAATTTTTGAAATAAAAAATACCAAAAACATAAATTTAGGATGTTAGATTTTTGTTTCATTAATTTAAATTGCATGTTTAATTATTCGAAAGTTCTAATTTCGAAAATTAAAAAAAAAAAATCATCATGCATATGTCATGTAGAATTAGGTCATCTTTTATACGTCATTGCATATTAGGGTGAAATTGCACTTAGTTTAATTCTAGATAATATTTTTCTTAATTTATTATAAGTTTAGGTATTTTCTTAGATAGATTGCATTTTAGGACTATTTGGGTTAAGATAATATTTTAGTTTAAATTAGGATTTGGTTTAATCTAATTCTTAATAAAAATTAAATAGAATCTTAATCTAGTTAGATAATTTTCACATTTTTTCTACTTTTGAATTTCATGAAAAATAGAAAAAAGTCTTAGAATGAATTAGTTTTATTTTCTAGGATAAATTGCATCTTTTAAAAAAAGAAAAAGGAAAAGAAAAATGTCATGTGCATGTCATATAGGATTAGACTCATCAAATGCATGTTATTTAGCGATTGCTACTAGTCCATTTAAATAGAAATTGCATGTCATTATAATTAGGTCGTTTAGTTATATTGCATTGCATATTGCATGATTCTCATTAATTAAATAAAAAAAGAGAAATTGCGTGTTAATTAGAAATCATATCTAGGACTGTCGATGTGAATTCTGATCTAACACTGCAGATGCTTTCGTTGCTTTGAGGTAAGTTTTGCAATTTATTTATTGCTTTACTTGGGTGTTTAATTGGTGGTTTGTGCACTCGCATGATGACATCACATGTTAGGGAGATAAATTAAAATCCATTTAAGCTGCCTGCAAAAAACATTTTTTTTAAAAAAAAAAAAAGAATGGTACCGAAAGGGCATTAGAAAAATCTAGTGTAATCAAGTCCCCGTACTCATGATCTCTGGTTCGTAGAAGTAAAGTAAATCTCCCGTTACTTTACTTGGGTTTCTAATCGACCCACCAAAAATAGATTAGTGGCGACCCCTAGTTAAAAATCAATTGCATGTTAAAATTTGAAACTAAGTCGTGAATTGGTATGGGCTTAGGAGAGCCCGAGTTAAGTCTAGGCTTAACAATCCATTAGCCAAACCCTAGGTGGTACACCCCGAAAAATTGGTCGCGACACTTTTCAAAGGACGACCCTATTTTGTTTAAATTACTAAATTTTCTCTTTTGTTTTTTTATTTTTCTTCTTACCTTTGTTTCTTTCTTTTCTTCCCCTTTTTTTTTTTTGACGTTACACCTTATCTTCTTCTCTTTTTGTCGAGTCTTTGCTTTACACTGTACAGACTTAGGCTCAATTTATATTGTAGAAAATACAACAAATTTTCAAAAATATTGTCCAAGAAGTCCGTTTTCAGGAATACAACAATATTTTTCGGTATTTAGCTAAAACCTGATAATGAACTGAAAAAATATATTCCAAATTTTGATATGAAAAATCTGATTTGATTTTTCCAAATAGAAATACACTATTTGGGTGTTAGTAACTTGTGCATAAGGGACTGGAGATCTAAGTACAAGAACCACAATCTTGGGTTTGGCCTTGATGAACCTCGACCTAGGCACCAAGGGTTGGGGCACTAGCACCTAGGTGGTAGGCCCACCCTTGATGGATTGGGGCATGAGTGCTAAGGTACCAACCCCAGCCTCAATGGACGAGAGCACAGACATCTGGGTCCTAGGCCCAGCTTCAATGGACTCGATGGGCACTGAAGTCTCAAGTCTTGGCCTTGATAGACCTAGGCTCGGGCACTAGGGACTTGAGCCCGAGCAACAAGGACCTAGGCACAACATTTGTGGACCTCGGCCTGGGTGTTCGGCATGCAAGCTTGGGTACTAGGATCTCGTGCTTAGCCTTTAGGCTCAACCTTAATGACCCAAGCCTAGGCACTAAAGCCTCGGGCACATGCACCGAGGTCCCATGCTAATCCTCGATGGACTCGAGTGCAGGCACTTGGGATTGGGCAATGGGCATCAAGGCCACGGGCCCCAACTTAATGGTCCCTAGCTTGAGTGCTAGATACCTAGTCTTAGATGTTGAGGCCCATGAACCAACATTAGGTTTCCATGCCCAAGTGTAGAATTTTAGGTTTAAGCGTTAATATCTAGTTATATTTTGGCAATGATTTTTGATTTTTAAAAAGAAAATCATTTTCTTGAATTTAAGCATAGGTCTTCGTTGACTTATTTTTTTAAGCAAACTAAATGTTGGAAAATTCAAGAAATGTTTTCTCAAAAAGTATATTTCATGAAATAAAAAAAATCCTTAAGTTAATATGAAGAATGCATTTGGGACATGTGGTCGACTCCTTCACTTTCCCAACGAAATGAGGACAATGGCAAGAGGAACTTGGCACGAAAAATACAAACTAATAAGTCTGCCTGAGGTGCATTTGGTTCGGCATTTGGAAAGCTCATTGGGAAAATACAAAGCAGTTTAGCCTAAAGGGCTTTGGAGAAAATGCAAAGACTATTTGGTAAATTCTGCTTTGAAAAGCAACTTTGAGAGAAATGTTGTTTGGTAGAAAACACATTTGCAAAACCCCTTTGGTGATTAATCTAAATATTTTATTTTTTATTTGTTTAAAATTTAAAAATAATGTTTGCAACTTTTTTAATTTATATTTGACAATAATGTTAAAGATGTTGTGTAAATAATTTTATTAAAATTAAAATTCCTTTTTTTTTGCTGAAAAACATCAAATGGAATTGCACATAATTTCTAGTGTATGTATATCAATGCACAAAGCAGCAAGGCTTGATTCAATACAAATTAATGACCCTAATGCCCCGAGGCCTCCTATGTTTTTTCCGTGAAAATTTATGGACACCTTCCGCTGTTTCGCTCTGTTCAGGCTCGAGTAGAATACTTGATGGGTTCGTGATATAACACAATATATAACACGTTGATATATGGGTTTTTGAGCTGGGTTCCGCCTGCCAGCGACAGTTGGATTCTCCCGAGTTCACCACTTACTTAGGATCCATTCGTTCATGGAAAATGCACTGCTTCTGGCAGGAAATCATTTTTCAGAAAAATATCATTATTTTTTTATATTCATCAAAAATCTGAAAATGAAGTATTTTTAATAATTTTATTTTTTATTTTTAAAATCAATTTTTAAATTATTTATTAAGATCGATTTTTTTTAAAATCAATTTTTAATTAGTTTATATTATTATTATTTTTTTGTCCTTTTCTTTTCTTTCTTTGTATCTTCTTTTTCTTTGGCTAGTCACCATGGCCGACCAAAGGCTAGCTTCCGCTAGCGAGCGGCGAGCACCAAGATCAAGCTCCTTGATCTGGCTAGCAACCAGTAGCGTGCCTCGAGCTTGCCACTTGCCAAAGGCTAATGCTCCCCCGCTAATTCGCTGATCTAGCGAGCAACAAGTGGTGAGCTCAAGCTTGCTAGAAGTTAGCGAGCCTTGAGCTTGCCGCTCACTAGAGATTGGTGAGCCAAGCGAGGCCCAAGGCTAGTGGCGGTGAGCCTCGAGCTCACTCGAGGCTGGTGAGCTCAAGGCTTGTCGGTTGCTGGTCATCGATCGCCGGCTGTAGCTATGCTAGCAACCAGCCAAAGAAGAAGGTGGAAAAAAATAAAAGGAAAAAGAAAAGAAAAAAGAAAAAAATTAAGAAAATAAAAAAGAAAAGAAAAATAATTTGAAATTTGAATTATTAAAAAGAAAACAAGAAAGAAGGGAGCCAGTAAGGTATGAAACAAGAGAGAGTGGGTAAGGAAAATATTTTTTCAATTTGAAAAGTGAAAAATATTTTGCAATCTTTTAGAAGACTTTTTTTCCCTTAGTGGAAAATGTTTTCCACGAATAGTTCATTTTTCGTAAAACGAATAGTGAAAATGTTTTTTTAGAAATTATTTTTTGTAAAATGAACGGAGCCTTAATATTCTTCAGGTTTTGTGATTTTATTGTACTTCTTCGCAACACGTCACTTACAAACTTCAACGTTTCCGAAAACTTTGGAAGGAGTGATTAGTCAAGAGAAGTTCGAGAAGTCCGCGTCCTCATTTTTTTGGGTCTCCCCTCTTGCCGCCACCGCCGCCGCCACCGCCGCCGCTGATTTCTATACCGTTCTGGAGCCGCTCCATCATCGATCCATTTTCCCCCCGTCTCAAGACGGAGAGGGTTGCTGGGAGCTGCTTTCACAAAACCAACTACCTTCGTTCGTGTTATTTCCTGAACATCCACGCTCCGGTTTTCTCGGTCACTGAAGCCAGAAGCCTTATCCGTGCAAAAGGTAACAACTTTACTCGGTGTCGGAATTGAATCCTGCCATGTTTGAAATGAACCGTGGCTTCGATTCTACACATAAATGATTTGACCTAAGACGAGCCTAACGTCTTAGATGAAATGACTCTGAGGCATATGCCAAGACTGAAGTCCTTATTAGTGTAGTTTGTATATCATCGGTTGATGGCGTTGGTCATCAAGCATGATACTGTGGAGCTTTAATTATTTGATGGAAACTGACTGACATTGTTCTATTGTTGTTTTTGTTGGTCTCTGCGGTGATGGATGGCATTTGATGGCGAGCGAACGAGGTCGAGTTAATGTTAGGATGAGTCTTCTTCCTTCCGTCCTCCTTAATATCACAGCTACGGCAGTAGATGGCTGTCAACGGCATTGATCCGGTGACGGGAAGCGATAGATGACGAAGCATACCAAGCTGTTCTCTTGGTTCGCGATCGAATTAAGCATGTTCTGTTGTCGAGGTTTGGGTGTTCTTCTACGATTTACTGTTTGATTTGCGTTCGCCATGTCTTGCTGGAAGAAGACTGAAAGGAGTAACTGAAAAGGAAAATGAAAAAAAATTAATGGAAAATAGTGATAAAAAAACGGGGAGGCAAATAGGACGAATGAGAGAAAGTAGGGTTTTAATGAAAAATAGTCTTTAGTGCGGGCTTTTGTGCTGGTATGTTGAGATGGGGGATCATTAGTAGGCTTAGATTCGGCTTAATTTTGAGTTTGGAGTTAAGGTAGGCTTGATGTGATTAGGAAGCGAAATGGGCCCGTTGAGGTGAGTTCGCTTTTCGAAATGGGCCGAGCCTGAGAGCCCTGGCCTAGTTCATATTCGGACCCGGCCCAAGGGCCCGGCCCGAGTCCATGTTTCGAGGATATTATAATAATATTTTAAAAAATTAATTAAAAAAATTCAGAAAACAGTTTAGAGAAAGGGCTCGACTAAGTTGTCATATTTTAACATTAGATTAAGCTTAGTTTCTTTTTTGTTAGCACATAGTTTAAATATTTTCATTAAAACCTTGGTTTTAAGTTTAATATTAGTAGTTTAGTTTTAGGTGAGAAATTCGGACTCAATTTGAATTTAGCTCATAGAATTGCTGTCTCAGGGCTTAGAACAAAGTTTCCTGACAGATATTGGGTTTTTCTTTCTCGAATTTACCTTTTATGTCATTTCAATTACTTGAGCATTTATTTACCGCATAGCATTTCAATAAATTGTCTGTTAATTTCTTTACTAGAATGGCTGGTATTAGTTTACATCATAATGAAACCTACAAAAACATCGGCATGCTCACTTAGGGTGTGTTTGTGTCACGAAAAACGTAACGTTTTTATAAAATGTTTTACGGGAAACCATTTTCCAGGAAAATGGTTAGTTTTCCTTTGTTTGGTGATACATGACTAAAAGTATTTTCTAGTATTTGGATCGCATTTGAAAAATGATTGAATGACATTTAACCTAACAATTGACGATAGTGTGCCTCTTACTTCCAAATTAATTTGTTGAGTCCATATTACTTAATAAATGGATTTTTTTCTCGATCAGTTTAATAAATCTAGAATTTAAACCTGCAAAATGAAAAGGAAACCTGAATTCATACACATATTTTATTTTCATTTTTATTTTTCTGAAAATGGACATGATTTCCGGTTACAAGAGCAAGTCAAAACGAAAGTGAGGGGTCGAAGGAGAATGAGAGAGGGGAGGAGGAGTTAGGGTTTACGTTCACAGGCAAAGAAAGAAAAGAGAAAACAAGAAAAAAGAAAAAGAAAGAAAGAAAAAAGAAAAGAAAAGAAAAGAAAAGATATAATAATAACAAATTCAAAATTTTAATTAGAAATTCTTTTTAATAATAAATTTTTTATTAAGCAAGGACCTTAAAACATTATGGAAAACGTTTTCCGGTTCTTTCAAATGGGAAATCGTTTTCCTGAATTTAAGCTTTGGAAGGAAAACATTTTCTGTTGACTAGGAAAACATTTTCCATTAACTCATTTTCCTAAATGAACCAAACGCTGGAAAATGAGGAAAACGTTTTCCTGGAAATTGTTTTTCACAAAACAAACACACCCTTAGACACTTCCGTTGCCAAATACAATAAATCAACTAAGTCTTGGCCTTTGAATCCTTCTCTCAATTGGAATTTGAATTCGTTAAAAGCCAAATTTGTTCATTTTTGTAAGAGCAAAGTGAGGCATCTATATTTCTAGCATTCTTGAATCAAGCAAAAAACTGATTGATGTATTCATTATTGTATTTGGTAAAGTCTAGCCAAATTAACAATTGATGCTTCGGATATGGTTCTATAAAATTGAGAATAGAATTGTCTTTCCATCTTTACCCTATGTTGAATGGTAACTCAGTATGCTAGGTAAAGACAATTTTTGACAAAGATAAAGAAAACAACTTCATCTTAAGAATTCATTTTTTCCCGCATCCCCATGATGGGCTATAAATCGATTTATGTGTCTAATGGTTGATTTTTCATCTTTGCTTGTGAAGATGGCAAAGTTATGGATTTTAAACTTGATAGAAAATACTGATTTTCGACTCACTCAATATGAGGTTTCCCATATACAAGTCTTATAACACCCCTATCCTACGCCGAGTGTTGTTGAATTTCTTCAGCTAATTGTGTTGGGTTAAATTGAGGTTTTGAGTGGTCTATGCTAATCTTACTAGATTATCTATCTTAATATTAGTCGGCAAATTAAACCCAACGTGAATGTTCACATTAGGTAGTGCCAAAGTAACCGCTAGCCTTAAATTCTCTATATTTGGCATTTGGCTAGTCTAGTTTGCCAAATTGTTATTGCCGATTTGGTTATTTGGACTAGCATTGTTTTGATTATTCTTACTACTTTGGCCTTGATTAGAAGATTCGAGCCTCCACATAATCCTTACATGGGCTTGACTAGTCTGACCAACATTGTCAAGATTATTAAAAGCACGAAAACTAGGAAGGTACCTGTTAGCACTAGACTTGCTTGTAGTGGTTGGGTCAAGAATCCTTGTCTTGACAGAACATCTTTCACAATATTGATGACCATCGACTTGATCACGTCTGACATAGGGCTAATGGAATAATTGGCCACCTAATTTTGCTACTCCTCGAACAATCTCTGCATGGTTGACATCTTACTAAGATTTGGTGCAACTTCCCTAAACTGTTCTCTACTAAGGTGTTTAGGAAAACTGTTTTCTACTGAGGTGTTCAGGAAGATCAACATATGCTTGTTAGTTACCCTCTGCCACTTTTGGTGAGAATGTGCAGCAGCCTTATTATCACCAATTTGTGGTAATGGGTTGTTTTTGCCATCAACATTGCCGGACTCTTGTTAATTTCTAGCACTTGCCATGTAGTCTTCTCAAATCAACAAAATAAGCCCCATCAAACATGTCAAAAAGATGTTTCATCGAAAAATTGAAGAAATATATTTATAAAATTGACAAATTTGTGAATGGTCTTTTGTTGACAGGACTATAAATGATGAGAAATTTGAACATACACATATTGTTACAATTGGGATCATTAAGGAAAGATAACTACATGAAAGTATAGATAAAAATACATTTTTAGGAGAACATGAAGATGTGTAATTGATTTGGAGGGTTCTTACAAAGTGTACACTTGATGCATTTATAAATAACTATTGACAATTACACAGAGGGTTAATAAGCCATTAGCCATGCTCTACGTGACTCCTAATATTCAGCAACACTAATCTACAAAATAGATACATTTGAGATTGTCGACTCCATTACCTTGATGGTTACATCGCCGCTACTTTGATGGTTGCTTGATTGTTGCATCGACTCTACCACCTTGACCATTACATGCTTGTGTCAACGATCTCATCAAATGGTGATGGCTCTCATTGATAACTTGTGATGTCTGTTGTTGATAATTTCACTGATACAATGTCGATTTCCTTTGACTTTTTGACTGTTCTAGTTGTTGAAAACTCCTCTATTGACCAACTTTTTTTACATCGATTATGTCTGTCACTTGTCAATAATAATAATAATAATAATAATATTGGTTATTTTTTGGTGTTTCTACTTGATAAGCTCAACAACTATAGTTCAGCTGCGAAGAACTCATCGCTAGAGAAGAGAACATTGTTGATTATGTTCGTTCTGCATTAGCGGACCTGAGGGAGATTGTGAATTCACTAGAGCGCAATCAATTCGAATGACAAAAAGCCTCGGAAGCAGAATGCAAGTGCTGGGAGATAAGTTGAACTGGCTTTGCTTTAAGATTTTCTAGTGCTTTGACATGTACACGCGGGCGACTGAATTTTAAATGCTAATCAGCTAGATAAATAAATAATCGTGAGGACTAAATTCAAGATTATCCTTCAAAAGGTGGGAAAGAAAAGAACAGAAGAAGAAGAACACCTCAATTGGCCGAGACGCAACTTCCCAAAAGAGAGACTGCCTATTGACTCTCCAAAATTAGGACTAAGGGAGCTTCCGGGTGGGCCGAAGACACTCCGTCGCTCTTATGCGACCGCCTTTCTTATTGTCTATTGGGTCTTCGAACGTGAACTCATTCAATTAATCCCGCACCTCGCCTTCAACGACCAGTTAAAAATATGCACTAGATTTTAAATCCCCAAAAAGACTAATAAGGAACCCATTCCTGATTAGGAAAAAGAAAGGACAATTTTCAAATAAAGAAGGAACACTTATCTTGATGCAAACACAAACATCTATAACAAATATTAATTAGAAACGTATATTCAACCTAAATGTGATTTATGATTGTCGCAAAGTTTCACTCAAATCTCTTTTTGGGTTTTTTCTTATTTACATGAAAACTAAGCTATATGTCCTGCAGTTTAACTAAATGACCTAATTATAATGACAAACAATTTATATATGTAACCCCCCTAAATGACATACAATTAATGTCATGGCACATGTTATGACATGGCATGCAATGATTACATGGCGGGCATTGACCCAAAGTACATGATATGCATGTAATATTTTTTGTGTTTTTCATGAAAATTCGAAATTGGAAAATAACCAAAATAAATTACTTAGTTCTAGGTATTATCCAATTCAATTTGAGGAATAAACTACACCAAATCCCAATTTAAAGAAAAATTATCTCTAACTAGATAGTGTCTACCCTAACATGCAATCTATTTTAGAAAATAAAATCTACTTAACAAGCAATATTATCTAAAATCTAACCGAATATATCAAAGAATCTCTTTCAAATCCAGAGGACGGTAATCTCAGTCGTGGTGCAAGATAGGCGAGATCAAATTTCATCAATCCAGGCATGAACAAACCGTGAGCTGGAAAGGAAGACCCCAGCCTCAAGCTCAACCCTTCCGAGAACCCAACAAAAAATAAACACCTTGCGCGAAAATGCTCACGGAACAGTTACCAAGCACGACAGTCGACGTCAAAACAAGATGCCACGATCCCCGACGAGCAAGGAATCACGGGGCGAGAGACGAACCTGACGATCTCGACATGGAGGATCGCGCCGAAGAAACCGAAGAAATCGCTGAGGTCCCGCTCGGTGGCTCTGGCAGACAGGCCTGTGACTTCAACTGAATATCCTTCGGAGCTCATCTTCTTCACCCAGAAATCCCCCAAAAGAATCCCGGTTCCCGCTCTCCCCGCGGCTCCGACCTCACGTCCGAGATTCGATTTGCGATTTAATTTTAAAATTGGTCAACCCGATCTCATGCGCAAGATATGGTTCACCAATTTTTGGATGTCAATCTTATTTTACTTTATTTTACTTGATTTGCTGTCGTGGTGTTTGAATCAATTTTATTTTCGTAAAAGGAAAATAATTAAAAAATTAGAATTAGAATTATGTTCGCTTTTTAGAATATTCCTGGTCTTAAGGTTATCTTGCATATTTAGAATTGCAATCTTATTTCGAATTTTTAAATAAAAAATAAAAAATGCCTTCATTTAGGATGTTAGCTTCTTCTTCTTCCTTTTTTAATTGGAATTGCATAATTAGTTATTTAGCAATTTTAATTTCGAATTTTATAATAAAAAAAGCACAAAAAATATCATGCATATGTCATGTAGAATTATGGTATTTTTTTATACATCATGGCATATTAGGATAGATTGTATTTTTTAGGAAAATAAAAAACCATGTGTATGTCATATAGAATTAGGTTCATGAAATGCACGTTGATTGTTGATAGGTTTATTTAATTAGAAATTGCCCATCATTAGAATTAGGTCATTTGGTTAATTTAGATTGCACATTTAATTATTGTATTTCTCTAAAAATTACTTTACTCATATCATATAATTTAGGTCATATTGCCATGTCATATCATTTCATGTTATATTAATAACATTGCATTGCATATATATTAGATTTTCATTAAATAAAGTGAAAACAAAAAATTGAGTGATTGCATGTTAATTAGAAATCATATCTAGGATCGTTGATGTGAATTCCGATCTAACAACGCAAATGCTTTCGTTGCTTTGAGATAAGTTGTGCATTTTATTTATTTGTTTTGTTGGGTGTTAAAGTGGTGGTTTGTGCACCCGTATGATCAGCTCACATGTTAGGGAGATAAATTTAAATCAATTCAAGTTGCTTGTCAAACATTTTTCAAAAATAAAAGAGAAAGGTACCGAAAGGTTGGAAAGTGTACCCTCTGGCATTGAATACATTGGCATCCAAAAGCTTACGTTTTTTTGATATGTCTCATGAATTCTACGAGAAGGTATGAGAGGACCACGAGAAGTATGAGCACATATCAGAAGTCTATCTCAGACGATGGAGAGCCGGCCACTGGGAAACCCATCAGGTGGATAGCACTGATGAAGAGGTGAAAGCACAGATGGAATCCGTCTAGAAAAATTCTATTCGTTCAAGTAGATCGAAAACCTCCCGTTTGACCGTGGATTTTGTGTCGCTGTTGAGTGTGCTGCCAGTTTCTAAATCTTGTTCATGAGTTTCGTTCGTCTAAATTTTCCTATGCATGTTTAAATGTTGTGGGTGTTTCGATTTCTCATGGCCGCTCCACTTCTAATTTTTAAGAGTATTTTCTTGTTCATGAATAGAGATTTTCCTCTTCTAATATCGAAGGGTGCGACCTTAGAATATCTTTGTGACTCAAGAAGTGACTCACCCTCGTAATTTAACACTGGCATTCCCATGCTAAAAAGTACCATTGCATCCAAAGGGGCATATTGTGAGTCAACTTTAATTTTAACAAATACAATCTAGAAACACACTCCCTTTTGTACAATTTGGTGCAATCCTACTCCTTTCACCATCCAAGAAGCTAGTCAAGAGCTGTAATTTGTTAGAACCTATTTACGTATATGGTCCCGACCATCACTCCTCAATCTCATTAGAACGGATCACTACAATCGATGTTCTTGAATATGAACCCAAAGAGTGGAGAATGGCAAGTTGTTCATGAATGGAGAATTTTCGGCAAAAATTTGAGTACGGATAGAAATTAGCATGCTAATATGAATAAATATCAGTCAAAAGTTTTGGTAGTTTGATTCAATATCAAATGGTGAATCATCTTTTCTGCTCTCTCTACTCATTCGATGGTATGAGATTTGACCTCAAAATTCATTCGTATACTTCCATATTTTCTAAAAATAGAGATTGGTGTTTCGCAATTTTAGTATGAGAGTACCAATTTTAGTATGCCAGTGATTTGGCACATGGAACTAACCTTTTCAGCGTTTTGATCTATATAATCATGTTATTTTTACATGATATACAACTCATGGCGACATTTGTGTTAGGAATTTTTCTTGCTCAAAAATTGCTCTCCTCGAATTGTTGACTTGAGACAATGGAAATTATCATGCTTTAATCAATCAATGATTCTAACCAAACGTCATAGTTCTTGAGCTTCAACTTGATAGACAATTGTACACTAAAAGAGGAACAAGAACTTGACGATTGAATTCAAAAAATTGACGAAATGATTTCACTAATGACAACACAAATCATTCTTAAGGGAAGAGTAAGTGTTTGATTGGCAAAGGTAAATAAATAACTGAAATGAGTGGAAATAAATTGCAGGAGTGATTAGAAATAGATTGGAAGGAAATAAAGAGCACTGAAAGAAGTACATCTTGTTCTTCAGGAATTTATGCCGGTCTATTCCTGAAAAACATCGTCCATCCTTCGAGCAACCGTCTTCAACCTTATCAATTGCGAATGTCGCGCCGTCACTGATCACTTGACTAACTTCCTGTCATTGGGAGGGCACGCGGCTGATCCGTTTTGAACATTTGGACTAAATGCTGATCCACCTTGAGCTGACTCTATAACGAGCCTTATCTCTGATCTCGGTCAATAGCCGGAGTAAAATTTTCAGTGCCGAAAGAAACATATTTAAACATTATCTCTTTTTCTTGAACATACAAGTTAGGGATTCAAGCATGTCTTAAGCACATGATATTGTTTCTTATCTTCACTATAATTAAATAAATAATGTTTTATTTTTACTACATGACCCAAAAACTACTTTCTTTTTCTCGGTGCGTATGAGCTACGCTGTTTTCAACACTTTTTTGACAAGTAACATTCAGTATTTCCATTTCCGTTACAAGTATTTGAGTGATCCATGCTTCGGATAACCTCGTATAGTGGAAATTACATCTTAGTAAGCCAAAGCCCAAAAGGAAAAGATATGGGTGTCTAATAGGAAAAACACCAACGAAAGAGTAGAGACAATTTTGATGTGATCTCTCACTCTCTCTATAGAGTTAAAACTTGAGTTAAGAACACATGGCAAGTATATCATTTGAAGCACCAATTGGACTTTGATTGCCCCTGTTGATTAGGATGGGTTGTGGATCTCTTGGTTTGCCAATCATGTAAAGCTTTCTTTACCTTGAAAACACGAACCCTTGGCCCCATTTAAAATGGGGAAAATTATCAAAAAGTTCTACACCAATTGCATTTTTAATAATTTAGTTATAAAACTTTCAATTTTATCAATTGAGTCTTAAACATTTTTATATTTTGCCAATTGAGTCAATTCAATCAATTTTAACTGGAAATCACTGATGTTGATATCGACTGTCCTGCGTAGTACCGTCGACGCTAACATAGACAATTTGTAATAATATTTTAATATTTTGAAAATTTTTATTGATTTATTTTCTTTTTCCTTTTTCCTTTTTCTTTTTCCTAACCTTAGCCCGGCAAGGTAATTGGTTGACCATAGCTTGTATTTGGTGAGGGTGTTGCTACCCTCCCCAACCACGGGCGAGGGCCTCTGTGCCCTTGCCTAGATTTGGGTGAAGCCTAATGCCCTCACCTAATGGCCCACGAGGGTTAGCTGACGACCTCATTAGCCTAGGTTAGGAAGAAAAATGTAAAAAAGTTTAGGGTTTAATTGGCAAAACTTAAGAAATTTATGATTGAATTGACAAAAGTGTAATAGGTTTAAGATTTTCTGGACAATTTCCCTTGAAAATGTGCATATTCCTTAAAATGATATCATGCTAATCTCTTTCCACACCAGAGTATGAATTATGTGCCGTAACAATGTTATAAGAGAGTTAACATGTTCTTATACATAATCAAAATAGTAAATCTAAGGGCTATAATTTTCCCTTTAGATAGTACTTGATCGATCTAAACTACTTGATAATACATGCATCTAATACATGTAGGTTTATTTAAAAAATCAATTAGTGGAGGAGGCCTTATCCTTAAGAAAAACAATTCATTTTTCATAGAACAACCTAGTTTTTGGAAAGATTGAGGATTGTAAGGTCCCGAAGAAAAAGAATTCAGATTTACAAATTCCGATTTGCTCCATCGATAACCACTAAGAATAAACACTTCACCATTGCCAATATGGTGTTTACGTCGACCACACTTTTTGGTGATGCTAAACACTATGCCTTGGATTCAAAATCTTATTATACTCTAGTTGTAATTACCAAGTCCTACATTGGACGGAAAAAGTTATGTTGAATAATTCATAAGTGGATATGCACCTCCGAGATAATAATTATATGGTTATTCAAAGTACTTCTTTTGGAGGTTTAGCCATATGTGGAATGGTTATGGTCATAGATCTTACAAAATAATGTTTGCCGAAGATAGAGGGCTTAGATCAAGTGCACCTCCTAGCATACTTCTAGGACAAAGGACGGTGCACAAATAGATGAACTACTCATCAATTAAGAAAATATCATTGGGCAATACACGCAAACATTGACATTGATGTTGGTTGTTTAAGTGGGAAAGTTTGTGATCTTTAAAGCAGCAATGAGATATCCTTTAGATAATAAACAAGTCAACACTGACTCCAATTATCACTATCCTATGTGTTTTTCAAAGTATGCCTTTTAGGGCTTGACTTGTTGAAGCCAACAATACAATCTAGAAGGGGATCAAATAGGTTGAGTGAGTATACCAAGAAACTTTCACAGAATAACACAATAATAACTACACTAGATTTTGTGAGAAGTTTAATAGTGTGTGTGATAATAGTGAGTAGATGAGGTAGATGATGAACAAAGAAGATAAATCACACATGGTGATTTATAGTGGTTCAACTTTATATCCAAGCCTATCTCCACTCTCCAACTGATAGCCTAAAAACAACATATGTTGTTTATATCACAAGATAGATCATACTATCAGGACACAACGACCTCTATTACTTATACACTTTTTTTTTTTGGTCAGTTATTACTTATACACTTGACTATATACAATTACAGACCTAAATCTTTACATAGATATATCAACAGAGAGAATTTCTAGTTCAAAGCACCACTGCACTGTTTTCTTGTGTTCAACCTCTTCTAAGCTGCACTGATCCTTATTTATACATCTCTTCAATCTAATCATTAAAGCCTTCAAAGAGATTCAACTAGCCATTTGAGGGTTGATGGAATTATGAGCCAAAATCAAGATTGCTAATACAATCATTTCTTCTGACTTCTGTAGGTTTCCCAAAATGAAGTCCGTTACTACTACCACTTCATTGAAGTAGAAACTTGACAACTGTTTTTCTTACATCTTTCCTAGTTTTTTAGCTAAAGAATCCAATTTTGCAACGACAATTTTCTGTACCATCAATGATCATTTTCATATGCGTACACCATCATTAGTGATAACTCATGAGTGAAGGTACCGATGAAATGACGCATGATAACAAGATCAATGATCCTTCCATTTTCATTAGTCCTAAAGACCTTCAAAAACATTTACTTGACTCAAGTCCTTCTACGCCACCACGAAATGCCATTCCCTTAAGTGTTTGTTCACCTAGTTGTCACAACCTAGTTTCTTATATTTGCTAATAGAGGAATCATTGACATCCACAAAGTTAATTTACCATATGCACCTTATCAAAGTATATATTAGTGCCAAAGATAGTTTTGGTATCATCAAAATCACATATGGGTGTTTTCCCAACATAACTCACTTGGAATGGGCCAAGTTCTTTGTGGTAAAAAAACTCAACAAGATCTCTCCCGTTTGATATAGGACTTGTGTGACATCCCAAATTTCTGATTCTGTTTTCAATTAAATGAGACGGGCTTTTCATCGACGCGCTTATAGTTCAATTCTCCGAGCTGATCACTCACGAGATAACTAGTTTATCAGGTGAAGCCGTTAAGGAATTTAAATGCAATAGGCTTGAGAATCTGACCATGAATCGGCTGCTCGACCGTATTAATCTGCAAGGATCATTACGACACTGTCAGAATCGAACAGAGATCAGTAATAGGTCGATTCAACTAAGATATGTGATTAGAGTGTGGGTGATTCCACCTGATTGCAATATTCTCGTCGACCGGCACTAAACTGATTATTCTGTCGTTTTGGGTACCCTGTGTCCATATTTGAAACCTTGAGATTTTCACGACAACCGAGAGTCGCCAATGTGTCGAAGATTATGTTGTGGCTTGAAAATAATCAACCACGGGTCAATTGCATTGAAAATTTCTAAAAGCTACTCGGTAGATTATGACGCGCTCAAATCGCGCCAGATTGAAATTAACCGTGATTTTAAACCTGAATTCAGAAATTGAAAGTTCTGCCATGTCACAATCAATTCTAGTAATTGCACGTTAACTTTCTATTGACACTTTTCCACTTGATAGATTTCTGTCCATGATCTGTTAATTTGAACTACCTTGCTAAAAGCATTTTGGTCTTGTTTGGTTCCACGACAAAAAATCCTCTTGTAAATTTCCCATTCCAAGTTATATCATTCAGTGGAATAAGATTTCTATTCAATTGTTTGGATTGACAAAAAAATGTGGTCTTCTATGAAATAGTACTTCTCATTGGCGGTTTGGATTTGTAATCGGCAATTGTCAGCAGGAATTGACGACCAATAACAGTAGGGACTAAGCAACCGATGGGGGCAACCCCGTACCAATGGTGCTCGGCGATGCTAGTGATGGATATGGGCTTTTGATATTTGTGTGGTGGTGGAATGTAGAATTGAAATAGTAAAACTAGCTATTGTTAAGGGAAAAGTACACTAAAGGTTCAAAATCTTTCATATATAGCTGAGTTTAGTGCCACAATTTTTCGATCACTCATTTAAGCTCCTTAACTTTCGAAATTCATTTAATTCAGTTATATATTTAAGAATTTGCTTTATAGAATAGCTGAAGTGGCATTATTTAAAAACGCAACAACGATTTTATCATTAAAATAATGCCATGTCCCAATTCAAACGATCCAAGTAGTCAGAG
The DNA here is from genome assembly GCA_007663325.1 of Eucalyptus pauciflora. Taxonomy (NCBI): domain Eukaryota; kingdom Viridiplantae; phylum Streptophyta; class Magnoliopsida; order Myrtales; family Myrtaceae; genus Eucalyptus; species Eucalyptus pauciflora. Next base: position 1,516,226 of record VMYD01000358.1, read on the forward strand.
TCACTCCAATGAACAAAATTTGAAAGTTAGGAGCTTAAATAAGCAACTGAAAAATTGTGGTACTAACCTTACTGCTGCACAATAGATTTGGAATCTCTAGTGTGCTTTTTCTTATTATTAGGTGATCTAATTGCACACTTTATAAGAAAATTTATATGTCGTGGAATCTAATTGACATTCTTATTTTCCTTGACTGCGTTGAACCAAATGCAGGAATTTGATTTCTCTCAAAACGCTAGATAAGAAGTTTAAGATTGTAATGAATTTGTTGGTGTCGGTAATTGGATCAAAATCAGAATGTTTGATACAAAGGCGGCGTGAATTGAGCCTCGCACTTACGCCGATATTTGGGCTGGACAGTTTCTCAACTTTTGGCGTCCAACTTACAATTTCCCATTTCCTCTATTTTTTCTTTCCCTTTTTCTCCCCATCTTCTTCGTTCTTATATGATGTGCACAGTGATGCCTAACGCCTCAAATCTGATCACAACCCAAAGATGATGGCCATGGAATTGCTTCGTTGGTTGTTTCTAGCGATGTTTGAGGCAGTCAAAGGATTAGTTCCAGGTCGAGGTGAAGGTTCATTACCCGTGGCATTGTAGTTAATGGTGGCTAAGGATTATTGATGGCGGTTCCAAGCGATGGTCGATGGTGGCGGGGTCTTGGATGGTTGACGGTAGAAGATGATGATGGCAATGAGAGGGGCTGCGAAAAAAAGGAAAATTCTATGGTGGCTGGAATTTTTTTATTTCATTTTTGATTGAAGGTGACTGTGGATGACGAAGGAGATGGTGATGACGAGGTGACGGCGGCGGTTCAATGACATATGGTGGCCAGCATTAGCGGTGGCACGGCGGTGGCAACGCGTGAATGATGTTTACGAAGAAAATACGCTGTGTAGTAAAGGATGGTGCGCCACGGGAGATTGTAGAAATTAATTTCCATTTTTTTTTAAATTAGTCATTCTCCTTACTTTTCAATTTAAAGAAGATATAAACGAATTTTTTAGCATCATCTCAAACCCTCTTGACACATGGAAATTTTGCGGGTGGTTGGTTTGGTAGAGACTCCTGCCACCAACAAACAAAAACACATTGTTATTTTTTTATTAAAAAATAAAAAAAAGGAAGCAATTTATTTTTAAACCAAGTTTTTTTTTTTGAACTTCTATAGAGTTTAGATTGTTTTACCTATGCAAAATTTGATGTTAAAACTTACTTATTTTGCATGCATACGTTAGTGGACACTATTTAAAAGATTTTTGGACATGATGGTTCACATTTCCAAACCAGATTACACAATTAATTTTGCAGGACAATACTATCTTTTAATAGCTATTACTTAAAAAGACTTATACAACTTGATAAAAGTTCATCATCATCTTCCTAGTACTATTTTAACTTCTTATTGTTAAAAATATTACTACATTAACGATTGATTAATTGTATGTTTTGATGAGAATACCGTGTTTTACAAATGAACAACTCTAGTTTTAATGACAAGCCAAAGCAAAATAGGGGGCTCTTAGCTAGTTTTCATGATTAAGAAGTTTTGGAGAAAAATCGCACACATCTATTAAGTCTTATATAAGGAACGCAATGAAATCTTAAATCTTTCAACTAATGCAATTAATCAAATGTTTTTAGTCCAAAACCTTTATTTATAAATACAACTAAGTCTAAAAGTTTTCAGTTCTATATATTTGATAATGTAATTTGATCTTCCAATCTCCATGAACAAATCAAGATATATCCCAAGAAGTAGCAAAGAATCACATTCATCCAAATTTTTATTGAAAAGAAGATCCAAAATGGCTTTAGAGTCCAAGTAAATCAATAATAATCTCCGATTAAACCTAGCTTTTGTGCCTATCTGAGGTCGGGCCACAATGCCCATAAATCCGCTTGAACACAATTATAATTTATATACCGACGAACGCAGCAAATTTCTCACCCATGTTCGAAGGTGATAAAAATCATTTATTTCCCCTATCTAGATAATTCTTATCAGGTTAAGCCTTTTTTTTTGGGGGATCGAAATATCAGGTTAAGCTTAAAGTATCTTATTTAGTTGAACTATTATCAACAAGTACCATCCATGATCTTACAATTTTTTTTAATACCAGTATGAAAGTAAACGTGTTATTTGGCACCTTGCGACAAACGAAAATAATAATATCAAAAGCTAAAACAAACAATTTGAATGATGTGACCATATTTTGAGCATGTCACAGATGATTCTTTTTATGGAATTAATTTGACATAACAAAAAAAAAATATCAATTGATCTACATATAATAAATGGCTTCTCTGTAATGACTGTTGCTCAGGAAGGGACTTCCGACATGGTATTTAAAAGAGAGGTATAATAAGAACAATCAAGAAAATCAAAGTCTAGAATAGGATTTAAAAAATAAATAATTTCTCTTCTAATCTTGGATGGTTTCCACTTAGCACTTTATCTTACATTAAATTACATGGCCATATCCACCAGGTGTAAAAAAAAAAGAAATTCACACAAGCAGATTTGACCCAAACTTCTGCTTTTGCCCTTTGAAAGCCCTTCTCTCTCTCTCTTCGCTAGTTGTGTAGTGCCGGTACCCTTCCTATTGCGAGCGATAGCGAGACAAGAGGAGAGAGCATAAATAAAGAGGAAGGGAGGGGGGCCAAAAGAGCCCAAGGAAGAAGGGTTCCTCCTTCACTATCAAGCCACCTCCAATTAATAAAAAGTCTCTCCCCAAAAATCCCCATCTAGGGATTTCGTCTCTCCCCCAAAATCACCATCGTGAAAGATTTGTCTGCATCAATACTTGCTCGGAGAAACGGCCCAGCTAGGCCATTTCCATCGGTGACTTCATCCTCTCCCTCCCTCTCTCTCTCTTTGATCCAACCAGAGGAGGGGAAATTGGACCCACCTCAGTGTTGGGTGGTTTGGGGCCGCTGATTCTTGCTATATGGGAAGAATGGCAAGAAGAATTGAAACTCGTTGAATCTGCCAAAGATGAACTTGACGACCTCAATGACTTGATCAAGCAGATCGAGGATCTTCTCGCAAAAGCCTACTAAAAGGAGATCATCGATGAAAAGCTCCAAAGGGGCATCAGGAGGATGTGGCAATTTCTCTATGACTCTCAAGACGCTATCGAGGACATGAAGCGACGTAATTCCGAGCGGAGGTGGAGAGGTCTTAATTTCTACTTTTGTCGCAGATACGGAGACGGAACTTTTGCAGAGAAATCAAGATATATCAAGAAAACGCTGCAGACATTTGAAGATAATCTTGGGAGAACCAGTCCCCTAGAGGCTCATTTTAGATTACCCGGCAACCAAGTCCATTCCCGCTCGGCCGGTGTTGGGTCATCAGTCAATGCCTTAAGTGAGAAGACAGATGTGTTAGTGGGTATCAAAGAGTCGATGGACCAGAGAGCCTTCTGTCGAAAGTGATTTTTGTCCACGGGGCGCAAGGAGTAGGCAAGACTAGTCTAGCGGGTGCCGTGCTTCGTGACCAAAGGGTAAGTCATCGCTTCGAATACTATGTATGGATCGATGTTTAAGATCCTGTGAGTTTGCCAACAACATAGGTGAAGCGCTCATGAAAGCAAATGCAACGATTTGGAATTTGACCATAATAGGAAAATATGGCTTCGAATTTGGTAGAACAATGAAGACGGATATTTTGAGTACTCAAGTTAGACTTTGAGGCGTGATATAACATTTTTTAAGGATTTATTTGCCCCACAACGTTGCTAATGGTCACCGGAAAATTTTCTCCAGGATACAATAAAGTCTCAAATGAGAATACTAGATAGCAATTCTAGTATTTCTCCAGGGTCTCCCTAGAAAACAATTGAAATGATGGCTGTAGTTTTTCAGAAAGAAGTTAACATTCTTAAAACATAGATAACTCTTCGTGAAAGATTGCAAAGCAAACACATGTATCATTTTGAAAATTGTCTAGATGAACAAAGGCATCCATCCGGAAGAAGTTGAAAACCGAACAATTGCAACCCTTCAGGAAAAGTTGCAAATTGAATAGGTATCTTTTCCAAAGGTTATCATGAATAGACACAAACAAAATTCAGAATAATAACTTTTACTTTAATGAAAATTTCGAATTTTTATTTATTTATTTTTATTTTATTTCCGAAAATTCTCAAAACAAAACATAACATTTGAATTGATTAAAATTAATAACATAACCAAAAATAAAATAACAAAGGGGTTAGTGCTAATTAAAACGCGGGCGCCCATAGTGCTAAGTGCGCCAAAATCGCGGAATTATTCACGCACCCGCACGTGGGTATGGTGGGGTCTAGCCCCACCCAATCATTCCTTTAAGTACACAAAGAAAACCCCACACTTATTAATTGGCCCACTTTCTCCCACTTTTCCTAGGACAAGGAAAATGCACTTAGTTTGTCTTTCACAAAATAACCTCCAACAGACTATGGAGGGGGTGAACAAACAAGAAGACTTAGTTAAACTCGAAGACGCTTTCCAACGAAGGCCGCACGAAAGCTTCAGCTGGGTTCTCGTCATGGATGATGTAGGCAAAGAGGATGTGTTTATTTTCCTCAAGAATAAATTAAATGAAACTCGTCCAAGCGTGCTCGTTACAACTCGTGACAAGAGCCTATCTCGCTCCATGTTTGGGCTACAGAGTCCAAACCATCTTATCCACGACTTTGAGCATGTTAACCTTTCTGAAAATGATTCTCGTTTACTATTTCATCGAAATATTTCCTGCCAGGATATCCGTGAACCTGATTTTGAGTGTATGTTAAGAAGATGCCAAGGATTGCCACTCACAATTCTCACGACGTGTAGGCATTTGGAAGATAACAAAGATGATGATGTCATAGGTGACTCTAATGCTGTTCGATGGAAAAAATTGACTAACAGGCTTGAGGAAGAACTACTATCTAGAGGGCCTAAATGGAAAAACAATAACTTTGCGCATGGACCAACTTCTCAATGTCCGTGCTTATATTTTTTACTTGAGCATCTTCCCATTAGATCGTCCCATAAGGTGCTCCACAATGATGCGACTATGGATGTCGGAAGAGTTTACTTAGCATGATCCAATTTGGAAAAATCCAAGGAAAACTTTGCAAAAGCTATTAAAACATCAAGTAATTTTGGGAAAGGAAACAAATTATGCGAGGGTCAAAACCTGCGGCGTTCACAACCTTCAGCATCAACTCATTATTTCCCATTCGAAAGATGCAAAGATCATGATGATTGTTACCTGCCAGGAAGAAGGATTGCCTGAGAATGTATGTTACATGTCCTTTCACAAACCTATACGAGAAATAGATAAAAACACGTCGGTCAAACGACTTCGCTACCTACATTTCTTCGAAGAGGTGTACCCAAAATCCTTGAAAGAACTGTTGGAGAAGGTTGAGAGGCTTAAGGTGCTACATATTCAAAGATGTTTGATCGAGAAGGAAGAAAATCAAGCTTCTTTGAATTCTTTTCCTGAAAGAATTTTCCAGTAAAAAAATCTTAGGTCCCATAAGCATTAGCACACTTGAGATCATTGCAAACACTATTCATCATAATCGTGCCAAAATCGCGCAATTATTTGTGCACCCGCACACGGGTATGGTGGAGTCTAAACCCACCCAATCATTCCTTTAAGTATACAAAGAAAACCCCACACTTATTAATTGGCCCACTTCCTCCCACTTTTCCTATGTGGGACAAGAAAAATGCACTTAGTTTGTCTTTTACAAACAAACCTCCAACAGACCATGGAGGGGTTGAATAAACAAGAAGACTCGGTTAAACTCGAATATGCTTTCAACCGAAGGCCGCCAGAAAGCTTCAGCTGGCATCTCGTCTTGGATGATGCTAGCAAAGAGGATGTGTTCATTTTCCTCCAGAATAAATTAAATGAAACTCGTCCGAGCTGCTCAACTCGTGACAAGAGCCTATCTCGCTCCATGTCTGGGCTACAGAGTCCAAATCATCTTATCCACGACTTCGAGCATGTTTTCCATTCTGAGAATGATTCTCGTTTACTATTTCAACGAAATATTTCCCGCCAAGATATCCGTCAACCTGATTTTGAGCGTATGTTATGAAGATGCCAAGGATTGCCACTCACAATTCTTGCGATGTGTAGGCATTTGGAAGAAAATAAAGATGATGATGTCGTAGGTGACTCTGATGCTGTTCGATGGAAAACATTGACTGATAGGCTTGAGAAAGAACTACTATCTAGAGGGCACAAAGTTGGCCCAAATGGAAAAACGATTACTCTGCGCATGGATCACCTTCTCGATGTCTGTGCCTATATATTTTACTTGAGCATCTTCCCATTAGATTGTCCCATAAGGTCCTCCATAATGATGCGACAATGGATGGCAGAAGAGTTTACTGAGCATGATCCAGTTTGGGAAAATCCAGGGAAAACTCTGCAAAAGCTATTAAAACATCATGTAATTTGGGGAAATGAAACAAGTTATGGGAGGGTCTAAACTTGCGGCGTTCACAACCTTCAGCATCAACTCAGTATTTCCCATTCAAAAGATGCAGAGATCGTGATGATTGTTACCCGCTCGAAAGAAGGATTGCCTGAGAATGTACGGTACCTGTCCTTTCACAAACCTATAAGAGAAATAGATAAGAACACATCGGTCAAACGACTTCGCTCCCTACGTTTCTTCGAAGAGGTGTACCCAAAATCCTTGAAAGAACTGTTGGAGAAGGTTGAGAGGCTTAGGCCGCGTATGACAGAATTTCTATTTCTCGATTTATCTGTTTCTCTGTTCCCCGGAACAAGTTTGGAATATAAATCCGTTTGGTAACGCAATTTGATTTCTCTATTTCTGAAACAGATTTCTGTTCCAGAAATAGAGAAATTGAATAAATCAGAAGCTAAAATTTTTAACTTCTCTGAAATCAAACCATATAAAAGTACCTTGCACTTTCTTGCTAACTTAATTCACTCATAACCACAACTTCACAAATCATTGCTAATTTTCTTTTTCTTATTTTGCTCATGTTTTTTTTTTTTTTGATAACTTCCTCTTTAGGATGAAAGGCAATCGAATGGGTCCTAATTTTCAAAACGAACAAAGTTCTTAAATGCTTACTTAAAAACAATGTGGCTCTTTCCTCCTAGAAAGGGCACGCGCATGGCAAGTTGAATAAAATGTTCTTACGCAATAGATGAAAAAAAAAACGTGCCTAGAAATTTAACCTTGTTTCTTTAAGGATTCAAAATTCTTGCAAAATTATAATAATTAGATTGTTACACAATCTTGAATTTTAATTCGAAGGCAAGAGATTCAAGAAAATCTCTCTCTTTGCTATGCAAGGGCCATTAAAGGTTCATTGAGCAACAGTAAAGAAATTAGGGATGAGTAACTGGACTGATTCAATTCGAGAATCAAAATAAACCGACCTTCCCCCGATTGGTTTCTAACCATAAACATTACTTCAAGGTAGAATTCTCATATATTTCTTTACACCATCAATTTTATTTTGTTGATAATCGTGTATAATACTAGTCTTTGATAAAATGACAGGGCTGTATAGGCACCATTGATGGCACCCATATTCATGCTTCCGCAGTACTAGTTTGAACCTACGTAGGATGAGCTTGCAAACAATACATTGACTGAGGTGGGAAACCAAATAAATATGCTTAGGAAAACCATTGCCAATAAAATGGCAAGGGATAATAATATGCCAGAAATTCCATGAAATTATATTTTCAACTTTTGTAATGTATTAGTATTATTTCGAATATTATTTTGTATTTGAGGATTTCCTATGTTGTTATATAATCAATTTCTATCCCTATAAATAGAAATTTTATTATGTTATCAAACGGATTTCTGTTCCAGAAATAGAAATTTTGAGTCGTTATCAAACGGGTTTATTTACTCAAAAACTTGTTTGGGAAATAGAAATTGAGAAATCAATTTCTAGCCACGAAAAATCTTAGGTCCCATCAGCGTTAGTACACTTGAGATCATTGCAAACACTATGCATGATAATCTCGCCAAAATCGCGCAATTATTTGTGCACCCGCACACGGGTATGATGGAGTCTAGCCCCACCCAATCATTCCTTTAAGTACACAAATAAAACCCCACACTTATTAATTAGCCCACTTCCTCCCACTTTTCCGATGTGGGACAAGGAAAATAAACTTAGTTTGTCTTTTACAAACAAACCTCCAACAAACCATGGAGGGGGTGAACAAACAAGAAGACTCGGTTAAACTCGAAGACGCTTTCAACTGAAGGCCGCCAGAAAGCTTCAGCTGGTATCTTGTCTTGGATAATGCAGGCAAAGAGGATGTGTTCATTTTCCTCCAAAATAAATTAAATGAAACTCGTTCGAGCGTGCTCATCACAACTCGAGACAAGAGCCTATCTTGCTCCCTGTTTGGGCTACAAAGTCTAAACCATCTTATCCACGACTTTGAGCATGTTTTCCATTCTGAGAATGATTCTCGTTTACTATTTCAACGACATATTTGCCCCCAGGATATTCGTGAACCTGATTTTGAGAGTATGTTATGAAGATGACAAGGATTGCCATTCACAATTCTCGCGATGTGTATGCATTTGGAAGATAATAAAGATGATGATGTCGTAGATGACTCCGATGCTGTTCGATGGAAAAAATTGACTGATAGGCTTGAGAAAGAACTACTATCCAGAGGGCACAAAGTTGGCCCAAATGGAAAAACGATTACTCTACCCATGGACCACCTTCTCGATGTCCATGCTTATATTTTTTACTTGAGCATCTTCCAGTTAGATCGTCTCATAAGGTGCTCCACAATGATGCGACTATGGATGGCAGAAGAGTTTACTTAGCATGATCCAGTCTGGGAAAATCTAGGGAAAACTTTACAAAAGCTATTAAAACATCATGTAATTTGGGGAAAGGGAATAAGTTATGGGAGGGTCAAAACCTGTGGCATTCACAACCATCATCATCAACTCATTATTTCCCATTCAAAAGATGCAGAGATCGCGATGATTGTTACCAGCCCGGAAGAAGGATTGCTTGAGAATGTATGGTACATGTCCTTTCACAAACCTATACGTGAAATAGATAAGAACATATCGGTCAAATGACTTCGTTACCTACATTTCTTCGAAGAGGTGTACCCAAAATCCTTGAAAGAACTGTTGGAGAAGGTTGAGAGGCTTAAGGTGCTACAAATTCAAAGATGTTTCATCGAGAAGGAAGAAAATCAAGCTTCTTTGAATTCTTTTCCTAAAAGAATTCTCCAGTCAAAAAATCTTAGGTCCCATTAGCATTAGCACACGTGAGATCATTGCAAACACTATTCATCATAATCGTGCCAAAATCGCGCAATTATTTGTGCACCCGCACACGGGTATGGTGGAGTCTAAACCCACCCAATCATTCCATTAAGTATACAAAGAAAACCCCACACTTATTAATTGGCCCACTTACTCCCACTTTTCCTATGTGGGACAGGAAAAATGCACTTAGTTTGTCTTTTACAAACAAACCTCCAACAGACCATGGAGGGGTAAATAAACAAGAAGACTCGGTTAAACTCGAAGACGCTTTCCACCGAAGGCCGCCAGAAAGCTTCAGCTGGTATCTCGTCTTGGATGATGCTAGCAAAGAGGATGTGTTCATTTTCCTCCAGAATAAATTAAATGAAACTCGTCCGAGCGTGCTCGTCACAACTCGTGACAAGAGCCTATCTCGCTCCATGTCTGGGCTACAGAGTCCAAATCATCTTATCCACGACTTCGAGCATGTTTTCCATTCTGAGAATGATTCTCGTTTACTATTTCAACGAAATATTTCCTGCCAAGATATCCGTCAACCTGATTTTGAGCGTATGTTATGAAGATGCCAAGGATTGCCACTCACAATTCTTGCGATGTGTAGGCATTTGGAAGATAATAAAGATGATGATGTCGTAGGTGACTCTGATGCTGTTCGATGGAAAACATTGACTGATAGGCTTGAGAAAGAACTACTATCTAGAGGGCACAAAGTTGGCCCAAATGGAAAAACGATTACTCTGCGCATGGACCACCTTCTCGATGTCTGTGCCTATATATTTTACTTGAGCATCCAAAAGCTATTTAAACATCATGTAATTTGGGGAAAGGAAACAAGTTATGGGAGGGTCTAAACTTGTGGCGTTCACAACCTTCAGCATCAACTCAGTATTTCCCATTCAAAAGATGCAGAGATCGCGATGATTTTTACTAGCTCGGAAGAAGGATTGCTTGAGAATGTACGGTACATGTCCTTTCACAAACCTATACGTGAAATAGATAAGAACATATCGGTCAAATGACTTCGTTACCTACATTTCTTCGAAGAGGTGTACCCAAAATCCTTGAAAGAACTGTTGGAGAAGGTTGAGAGGCTTAAGGTGCTACATATTCAAAGATGTTTGATCGAGAAGGAAGAAAATCAAGCTTCTTTGAATTCTTTTCCTGAAAGAATTCTCCGGTCAAAAAATCTTAGGTCCCATCAGCATTAGCACCCCTGAGATCATTGCAAACACTATGCATCATAATCGCGCCAAAATAGCTCAATTATTTGCTCACCCACACACAGGTATGGTGGAGTCTATCCCACCCAATCATTCCTTTAAGTACACAAAGAAAACCCCGCACTTATTAATTGGCCCACTTCCTCCCACTTTTCCTATGCGGGACAAGAAAAATGTACTTAGTTTGTCTTCTACAAACAAACCTCCAACAGACCATGGAGGGGGTGAACGAACAAGAAGACTCGGTTAAACTCGAAGACGCTTTCAACCGAAGGCCGCCGGAAAGCTTCAGCTGGTATCTCGTCTTGGATGATGCTAGCAAAGAGGATGTGTTCATTTTCCTCCAGAATAAATCAAATGAAACTCGTCCGAGCGTGCTCGTCACAACTCGTGACAAGAGCCTATCTCGCTCCATGTCTGGGCTACAGAGTCCAAATCATCTTATCCACGACTTCGAGCATGTTTTCCATTCTGAGAATGATTCTCGTTTACTATTTCAACGAAATATTTCCTGCCAAGATAGCCGTCAACCTGATTTTGAGCGTATGTTATGAAGATGCCAAGGATTGCCACTCACAATTCTTGCGATGTGTAGGCATTTGGAAGATAATAAAGATGATGATGTCGTAGGTGACTCTGATGCTGTTCGATGGAAAACATTGACTGATAGGCTTGAGAAAGAACTACTATCTAGAGGGCACAAAGTTGGCCCAAATGGAAAAACGATTACTCTGCGCATGGACCACCTTCTCGATGTCTGTGCCTATATATTTTACTTGAGCATCCAAAAGCTATTTAAACATCATGTAATTTGGGAAAAGGAAACAAGTTATGGGAGGGTCTAAACTTGTGGCGTTCACAACCTTCAGCATCAACTCAGTATTTCTCATTCAAAAGATGCAGAGATCGTGATGATTGTTACCGGCTCGGAAGAAGGATTGCTTGAGAATGTATGGTACATGTCCTTTCACAAACCTATACGTGAAATAGATAAGAACATATCGGTCAAATGACTTCGTTACCTACATTTCTTCGAAGAGGTGTACCCAAAATCCTTGAAAGAACTGTTGGAGAAGGTTGAGAGGCTTAAGGTGCTACATATTCAAAGATGTTTGATCGAGAAGGAAGAAAATCAAGCTTCTTTGAATTCTTTTCCTAAAAGAATTCTCCAGTCAAAAAATCTTAGGTCCCATCAGCATTAGCACCCCTGAGATCATTGCAAACACTATGCATCATAATCGCGCCAAAATAGCTCAATTATTTGCTCACCCACACACAGGTATGGTGGAGTCTATCCCACCCAATCATTCCTTTAAGTACACAAAGAAAACCCCGCACTTATTAATTGGCCCACTTCCTCCCACTTTTCCTATGTGGGACAAGAAAAATGCACTTAGTTTGTCTTTTACAAACAAACCTCCAACAGACCATGGAGGGGTAAATAAACAAGAAGACTCGGTTAAACTCGAAGACACTTTCAACCGAAGGCCGCCAGAAAGCTTCAGCTGGTATCTCGTCTTGGATGATGCTAGCAAAGAGGATGTGTTCATTTTCCTCCAGAATAAATTAAATGAAACTCGTCCGAGCGTGCTCGTCACAACTCGTGACAAGAGCCTATCTCGCTCCATGTCTGGGCTACAGAGTCCAAATCATCTTATCCACGACTTCGAGCATGTTTTCCATTCTGAGAATGATTCTCGTTTACTATTTCAACGAAATATTTCCTGCCAAGATATCCGTCAACCTGATTTTGAGCGTATGTTATGAAGATGCCAAGGATTGCCACTCACAATTCTTGCGATGTGTAGGCATTTGGAAGATAATAAAGATGATGATGTCGTAGGTGACTCTGATGCTGTTCGATGGAAAACATTGACTGATAGGCTTGAGAAAGAACTACTATCCAGAGGGCACAAAGTTGGCCCAAATGGAAAAACGATTACTCTGCGCATGGACCACCTTCTCGATGTTTGTGCCTATATATTTTACTTGAGCATCCAAAAGCTATTTAAACATCATGTAATTTGGGGAAAGGAAACAAGTTATGGGAGGGTCTAAACTTGTGGCGTTCACAACCTTCAGCATCAACTCAGTATTTCCCATTCAAAAGATGCAGAGATCGTGATGATTGTTACCAGCTCGGAAGAAGGATTGCTTGAGAATGTACGGTACATGTCCTTTCACAAACCTATACGTGAAATAGATAAGAACATATCGGTCAAATGACTTCGTTACCTACATTTCTTCGAAGAGGTGTACCCAAAATCCTTGAAAGAACTGTTGGAGAAGCTTGAGAGGCTTAAGGTGCTACATATTCAAAGATGTTTGATCGAGAAGGAAGAAAATCAAGCTTCTTTGAATTCTTTTCCTGAAAGAATTCTCCGGTCAAAAAATCTTAGGTCCCATCAGCATTAACACCCCTGAGATCATTGCAAACACTATGCATCATAATCGCGCCAAAATAGCTCAATTATTTGCTCACCCACACACAGGTATGGTGGAGTCTATCCCACCCAATCATTGCTTTAAGTACACAAAGAAAACCCCACACTTATTAATTGGCCCACTTCCTCCCACTTTTCCTATGCGGGACAAGAAAATTCCACTTAGTTTGTCTTCTACAAACAAACCTCCAACAGACCATGGAGGGGGTGAACGAACAAGAAGACTCGGTTAAACTCGAAGACGCTTTCAACCGAACGCCGCCAGAAAGCTTCAGCTGGTATCTCGTCTTGGATGATGCTAGCAAAGAGGATGTGTTCATTTTCCTCCAGAATAAATTAAATGAAACTCGTCCGAGCGTGCTCGTCACAACTCGTGACAAGAGCCTATCTCGTTCCATGTCTGGGCTATAGAGTCCAAATCATCTTATCCACGACTTCGAGCATGTTTTCCATTCTGAGAATGATTCTCGTTTACTATTTCAACGAAATATTTCCTGCCAAGATATCCGTCAACCTGATTTTGAGCGTATGTTATGAAGATGCCAAGGATTGCCACTCACAATTCTTGCGATGTGTAGGCATTTGGAAGATAATAAAGATGATGATGTCGTAGGTGACTCTGATGCTGTTCGATGGAAAACATTGACTGATAGGCTTGAGAAAGAACTACTATCCAGAGGGCACAAAGTTGGCCCAAATGGAAAAACGATTACTCTGCGCATGGACCACCTTCTCGATGTCTGTGCCTATATATTTTACTTGAGCATCCAAAAGCTATTTAAACATCATGTAATTTGGGGAAAGGAAACAAGTTATGGGAGGGTCTAAACTTGTGGCGTTCACAACCTTCAGCATCAACTCAGTATTTCCCATTCAAAAGATGCAGAGATCGTGATGATTGTTACCAGCTCGGAAGAAGGATTGCTTGAGAATGTACGGTACATGTCCTTTCACAAACCTATACGTGAAATAGATAAGAACATATCGGTCAAATGACTTCGTTACCTACATTTCTTCGAAGAGGTGTACCCAAAATCCTTGAAAGAACTGTTGGAGAAGGTTGAGAGGCTTAAGGTGCTACATATTCAAAGATGTTTGATCGAGAAGGAAGAAAATCAAGCTTCTTTGAATTCTTTTCCTGAAAGAATTCTCCGGTCAAAAAATCTTAGGTCCCATCAGCATTAGCACCCCTGAGATCATTGCAAACACTATGCATCATAATCGCGCCAAAATAGCTCAATTATTTGCTCACCCACACACAGGTATGGTGGAGTCTATCCCACCCAATCATTCCTTTAAGTACACAAAGAAAACCCCGCACTTATTAATTGGCCCACTTCCTCCCACTTTTCCTATGCGGGACAAGAAAAATGTACTTAGTTTGTCTTCTACAAACAAACCTCCAACAGACCATGGAGGGGGTGAACGAACAAGAAGACTCGGTTAAACTCGAAGACGCTTTCAACCGAAGGCCGCCGGAAAGCTTCAGCTGGTATCTCGTCTTGGATGATGCTAGCAAAGAGGATGTGTTCATTTTCTTCCAGAATAAATCAAATGAAACTCGTCCGAGCGTGCTCGTCACAACTCGTGACAAGAGCCTATCTCACTCCATGTCTAGGCTACAGAGTCCAAATCATCTTATCCACGACTTCGAGCATGTTTTCCATTCTGAGAATGATTCTCGTTTACTATTTCAACGAAATATTTCCTGCCAAGATATCCGTCAACCTGATTTTGAGTGTATGTTATGAAGATGCCAAGGATTGCCACTCACAATTCTTGCGATGTGTAGGCATTTGGAAGATAATAAAGATGATGATGTCGTAGGTGACTCTGATGCTGTTCGATGGAAAACATTGACTGATAGGCTTGAGAAAGAACTACTATCTAGAGGGCACAAAGTTGGCCCAAATGGAAAAACGATTACTCTGCGCATGGACCACCTTCTCAAAGTCCGTGCTTATTTTTTTTACTTGGGCATCTTCCCGTTAGATAGTCCCATAAGGTGCTCCACAATGATGCGACTATGGACGGCAGAAGAGTTTACTTAGCATGATCCAGTCTGGGAAAATCAGGGAAAACTTTGCAAAAGCTTTTAAAACATCATGTAATTTGGGGAAAAGAAACAAGTTATGGGAGGGTCAAAAGCTGTGGCGTTCACAACCTTCAGCATCAACTCATTATTTCCCATTCAAAAGATGCAGAGATCGCGATGATTGTTATCCGCCCGAAAGAAGGATTGCCTGAGAATGTATGGTACATGTCCTTTCACAAACCTATACGTGAAATAGATAAGAACACATTGGTCAAACGACTTCGCTCCCTACATTTCTTTGAAGGGGTGTACCCAAAATCCTTGAAAGAACTGTTGGAGAAGGTTGAGAGGCTTAAGGTGCTACATATTCAAAGATGTTTGATCAGGAAGGATTGAGAGGCTTAAGGTGCTACATATTCAAAGATGTTTGATCGAGAAGGATTGAGAGGCTTAAGGTGCTACATATTCAAAGATGTTTGATCGAGAAGGTTGAGAGGCTTAAGGTGCTACATATTCAAAGATGTTTGATCGAGAAGGTTGAGAGGCTTAAGGTGCTACATATTCAAAGATGTTTGATCGAGAAGGATTGAGAGGCTTAAGGTGCTACATATTCAAAGATGTTTGATCGAGAAGGTTGAGAGGCTTAAGGTGCTACATATTCAAAGATGTTTGATCGAGAAGGAAGAAAATCAAGCTTCTTTGAATATGGTGGAGTTTAGCCCACCCAATCATTCCTTTAAGTACACAAAGAAAACCCCACACTTATTAATTGGCCCACTTCCTCCCACTTTTCCTATGTGGGATAAGAAAAATGCACTTAGTTTGTTTTTTCCAAACAAACCTCCAACAGACCATGGATGGGGTGAACAAAGAAGAAAACTCGGTTAAACTCAAAGACGCTTTCCAACAAAGGCCGCCCGAAAGCTTCGGCTAGGTTATCATCTTAGATGATGCATGCAAAGAGGATGTGTTCATTTTCCTCGAGAATAAATTAAATGAAACTCGTCCGAGCGTGCTTGTCACAACTCGTGACAAGAGCCTATCTCGCTCCATGTCTGGGCTACAGAATCCAAACCATCTTATCCACGACTTCGAGCATGTTTTCCTTTCTAAGAATGATTCTCGTTTACTATTTCAACGGAATATTTCCCCCAGGATATCCGTGAACCTCATTTTGAGCGTATGTTAAGAAGATGCCAATGATTGCCACTGACAATTCTCACGATGTGTAGGCATTTGGAAGATAATAAAGATGATGATGTCGCAGGTGACTTTGATGTTGTTCAATGGAAAACATTGATTGACAGGCTTGAGAAAGAACTACTATCCAGAGGGCACAAAGTTGGTCCAAATGGAAAAACGATTACTCTGCGAATGGACCACATTTTCAATGTCCATGTCTATATTTTTTACTTGAGCATCTTCCCATTAGATTATCCCATAAGGTCCTCCACAATGATGTGACAATGGATGGCTGAAGAGTTTACTAAGCATAATCCAGTTTGTGAAAATCCAGAGAAAACTTCACAAAAGCTATTAAAACATCATGTAATTTAGGGAAAGGAAACAAGTTATGGGAGGGTGAAAACCTACGACGTTCACAACCTTCAGCATCAACTCATTATTTCCCATTCAAAAGATATAAAGATCGCGATGTTTGTTATCCTCCCGGAAGAAGGATTGCCTGAGAATGTACGGTACCCGTCCTTTCACAAATCTATACGAGAAATAGATAAGAACACATCGGTTAAACAACTTCGCTCCCTACATTTCTTCGAAGAGGTGTACCCAAAATCCTTGAAAGCACTATTGGAGAAGGTTGAGAGGCTTAAGGTGTTACATATCCAAAGATGTTTGATCGAGATGGGAGAAAATCAAACTTCTTTAAATTCTTTTCCTGAAAGGATTCTCCGGTCGAAAAATCTTAGGTCCCATCAGCATTAGCACACTTGAGATCATTGCAAAAACTATGCATGATAATCGCGCCAAAATTGTGCACTCGTACGCGTGTATGGTGGGGTCTAGGCCCACCCAATCAGTCCTTTAAGTTCATAAAGAAAACCCCACACTCATTAATTGGCCCACTTCCTCCCATTTTTCCTATGTGGGACAAGGAGAATGCACTTAGTTTGTCTTTTACAAACAAATCTCCAATAGACCATGGAGGCGGTTAATAAATAAGAAGACTCGGTTAAACTCAAAGACGCTTTCCAAGGAAGACCGCCCGAAAGCTTCGGCTAGGTTCTCGTTTAGGATAATGCAGGCAAAGAGGATGTGTTCATTTTCCTCCAGAAAAAATTAAATGAAACTCGTCTAAGCGTGCTCGTCACAAGTCGTCACAAGAGTCTATCTCGCTCCATGTCTGAGCTATAGAGTCCAAACCATCTTAACCACGACTTTGAGCATGTTTTTCTTTCTGAGAATGATTCTCGTTTATAATTTCACCGAAATATTTCCCGCTAGGATATCTATGAACCTAATTTTGAGCGTATGTTAAGAAGATTCCAATGATTGCCACTCACAATTCTGGCCACGTGTCGGCATTTGGAAGATAATAAAGATGATGATGTCGTAGATGACTCTGATGTTGTTTGATGGAAAAAATTGACTGTCCGGCTTGAGGAAGAACTACCATCCAGAGGGCACAAAGTTGGCCCAAATGGAAAAACGATTACTCTGCGCATGTACCACCTTCTTGATGTCCGTGCTTATATTTTTTACTTGAGCATCTTCCCGTTAGATCGTCCCATAAGGTGCTCCACAATGATGCGACTATGGATGGTAGAAGAGTTTACTAAGCATGATCCAGTCTGGGAAAATCCAATGAAAACTCTGCAAAAGCTATTAAAACATCATGTAATTTGGGGAAAGGAAACAAGTTATGGGAGGGTCAAAAGCTGCGGTGTTCACAGGCTTTAGCATCAACTCATTATTTCCCATGCAAAAGATATAGAGATCACGATGATTGTTACTTGCTCGGAAGAAGGATTGCCTGAGAATGTACGGTACCTGTCCTTTCAGAAACATATACGTGAAATAGATAAGAACACATCGATCAAACGACTTCGCTCCCTACATTTATTCGAAGAGGTGTACCCAAAATCCTTGAAAGAACTGTTGGAGAAGGTTGAGAGGCTTAAGGTGCTACATATTCAAAGATGTTTGACCGAGAATGAAGAAAATCAATCTTCTTTGAATTCTTTTGCTAAAAAGATTCTCTGGTAAAAAAATCTTAGGTCCCATCAGCGTTAGCACACTCAAGATCATTGCAAAAACTATGCATGATAAGTGCGCCAAATAATTGAACCAAAATCGTGCACCCACACGCGGTATAGTGGGATCTAGCCCCACCCAATCATTCATTTATGTACACAAAGAAAACCCCACACTTATTAATTGGCCTACTTCCTCTCACTTTTCCTATGTGGGACAAGGAAAATGCACTTAGTTTGTCATGTACAAACAAACCTCCAACAGACCATGGAGGGGGTGAACAAACAAGAAGACTCGGTTAAACTCGAAGACGCTTTCCAGCGAAAGCCGCCCAAAAGCTTTAGCTGGGTTCTCGTCTTGGATGATGCAGGCAAAGGGGATGTGTTCATTCTCCTCCAGAATAAATGAAATGAAACTCGTCCGAGCGTGCTCGTCACAACCTGTGACAAGAGCCTATCTCGCTCCATGTCTGTGCTATAGAGTCCAAACCATCTTATCCACGACTTCGAGTCAATTTTCCTTTCTGAGAATGATTCTTGTTTACTATTTCACCGAAATATTTCCCCCTAGGATATCCATGAACCTAATTTTAAGCGAATATTAAGAAGATGCCAAGGATTGCCACTCACAATTCTCGCGACGTGTAGGCATTTGGAAGATAATAAAGATGATAATGTCGCATGTGACTTTGATGCTGTTTGATGGAAAAAATTGACTGACAGGCTTGAGGAAGAACTACTATCCAGAGGGCACAAAGTTGGCCCAAATAGAAAAACGATTACTCTGCGCATGGACCACCTTCTCAATGTCTGTGCTTATATTTTTTACTTGAGCATCTTCCCGTTAGATCATCCCATAAGGTGCTCCACAATGATGCGACTATGGATGGTAGAAGAGTTTACTAAGCATGATCCAATCTGGGAAAATCCAATGAAAACTCTGCAAAAGCTATTAAAACATCATGTAATTTGGGGAAAGGAAACAAGTTATGGGAGGGTCAAAAGTTGCAGTGTTCACAGGCTTCAGCATCAACTCATTATTTCTCATTCAAAAGATGCAGAGATCGCGATGATTGTTACCAGCCCAGAAGAAGGATTGCTTGAGAATGTATGGTACATGTCCTTTCAGAAACCTATACGTGAAATAGATAAGAACACATCGGTCGAACGACTTCGCTCCCTACATTTCTTTGAAGCGGTGTACCCAAAATCCTTGAAAGCACTGTTGGAGAAGGTTGGGAAGCTTAAGGTGCTACATATTCAAAGATGTTTGACTGAGAATGAAGAAAATCAAGCTTCTTTGAATTCTTTTCCTGAAAAGATTCTCTGGTCGAAAAATCTTAGGTACCTAACTTTAAGGGGTACCAACATAAGGAAAATTCAGTCGGGCAGAAAATATCTTACACAACTGGAGACCCTGAATCTTTAAGATACCCTCGTGCATGAGCTACCAAAAGATATTTTGAAGCTAAAAAAAACTACTCCATATGTTAGTATACAGGTCTGACAGAAGTTCGGATGCAGGTAGTAACCCAAAGCTTTGTGTGAAGGTCCCATCAGCATTAGGACACTTGAGATCATTGCAAAAACTATGCATGATAGAGCTAAAATCAGTGAGGGGAAAGAAATGGGAAAGAAAACAGTTGCTAGAAGAACTTGGAACACTGGTAGATTTAGAAAGGCTAGGTATCTCAAAGCTGAGAAGTGAAGATGTAGAGCATCTTTGCTCTTCCATTGCAAAGTTGACGAAACTAGAAGCACTAAATTTAATTGTTGACGATGGGGGAGAAATTGGATCTTTCAGGGGGATTGGAGAGGAAAGAACACGAATACCTTGAGCGGGTTCACTTGACAGGATCTTTGGTAACTTTGCCTACATGGATACTCTCTCCTACTAATTTGGTCAAATTGGTCCTCAAGAGGAGTCGATTGAATGGAGATCAATTCCAACGTTTGGCAAAGTTACAGAATCTGAAGCATTTGGAACTACAAGAAGTGTTTAATGAGGTATATGTGATCACATTTGGGGAAGGTAGTTTTAAAAAACTTCGCTTTTTAGGTGTAGATATATTTGACAAGCTTACATCCATAGATGTTCAAAAAGGAGCCCTCCCAACTCTTGAAAGGTTATTCCTAGGTTGATGCAAGTCATTGACAACAGTGCCACAAGTCACCACTTTTCCCCCAGAGTTGACATACCTCGAACATTTTGGTATGCCCGATCAATTTGTGACAGAGGTTAAAGGGAATGAAGTTTGCAGGCGCATGACGATTGAGCATAAAGTCTGGAAAGAAAGAGCCATAGTGGATGTGCTTCCTCCGATGAAGAAATAGTCCATCCAGGTAAGCCTCATTCCAACTGAAAATGAATTAAAATACATTAGTGTTGGTCAAGTAGGCTCATGAGATTAAACCAATCACTGCATGAAAAGGTATCCCCATTCCTTTTGTCGAGTAACGTGTTATTCAGTAGTTGTTCTTTAAATTTGATTGATGGGAGAATCCCAGCCCACTCTGAGGTTGGAATCACCTAGAAATAAACAGATGAAACCCTCATAAATGTGGTTCACTTCTTTTTGGGCGGATTTTGTGATTTCAACTGTGGCTTTGCTTTACTGACCAAAAAAAAACTGTGGCTTTGCTTTTGAGTTCTCTCTCTTTATAAGAAAAGAAGTTTTCTTTGGGGTGACTTTTGTTGCTACTTGAGCTTTTAGTTGTTGTTCTTGTTTCCTTAGTACTATCTATAGCTTCATATACCTGTAATTTTTCGGGGGTTAATTACAGATGGTGTTACAACGAAATTAAGAAAGCGCCAATACAGTTAAAGCTAAAAGAAAATCGTGCAGGCTTGTTTGCCTGAATATTTACGAAACTCTTCTTAATACAAGCCTATATTTAACCATGACGTTTGAGTTCCTTTCACTTCTTGCCCAATGCTAGTGGAAGCAAATTTAAAAGCACACTCTAGATTTTCGCATAGAGCTAGTTGGGTTAATGTTTAAACGAGTGTATCTCCCTCAAACTACTCCATAACTGCATCACAAAATGATGTTTTCAGTTACTTTTCCCTTTCTTCTTTCTGTACGTGTACTTAGTATATGAATGGTTGCTTCCAACAGAGAAGGTTTCTGTACGATGCCACCATTTAAGCTTTGGTGTTGGTGGCTTTGATAAATTGAATCTGAGAGCTTTGACGTCAAAATTAGATGGTATATTATCATAAACTCTTATAATGATTCGGAAGCTAAGGCTTGTGATTTTGTTGCAGCGTGCCATGGCACCAGCAACGCCAACCCTAGATGGGCATGAATATTGCATATCCACAAGTCCAGCTCGATATGTGTCCAGATAGGTGATCTAATGGAGCATATAATCATCCAAATCGGATGCAATCAGTGGCTCTACAGAAGAAATTCATTGTCTGTGTGCATTACCAGACGTGGTCTTTAGCAATTTCGGAATGCTGTGTTATTTATTTCTTTTGTGTGTGTCTTGTGATTGTTCCAAATTAATATGTCCAGGTGCAGGTGCAGGACATAAGTGTGAGATGTGTGGTAGTGAGTACCCTTGATGGTATTCTTCGAGCGCGGTTATGCATTATTTCGTTATTATTTTGAATGTAATAAGCTCGATGCTTCAAATGCGTGCAATCATTTGTGCGTCATTGTGCATGGGGCAAAATTTAGATGTGATGTTGTTTCGAAGTGTTGGTTTGAATGAGTAAATTCGTTGAGTACATCGCTGGTGATGGGTGATCAATAGCTTGATGGTATCATAAGTGGCAACCAATAATGGACGCAAGGGTTAGCTGATAGCTTGCTGAAATTTTTCCTTCTCCAATTATCTCTTCATGGTCAGTACCATTTCACTAGGTCATTTCACCGAGCATTATTTTGTCTTATCCTTTCTTTAAGAATAAAAATATTCTCTGAGTTTTACTTCAAAACATCTTTAAAAAAGAAATTCCCCAAATTTAACTTATTTTCTCAAAGGAGCTTTAGATTCCTAAAACAATCCCTTCATCCCTGGCGGTAAAAAGCGCCTCCTGACGACCCCGTGCCCATTTTTGGAGATGTAGGGCTTAAGCCTATTTTCGATCTCGGGCTGCAAGTAAACAGTGTGCATTGTTGTGCTTTAGTGCTGTAACTGTGGCTTCTCTAGAGGGGTTGATGGTCCCATTCTGTATGAGCACTCCCGGCGCATCGCACATGGGCTTTTGCAAAGGTCGAAGTCAGTGAAAGCTAAATTTTGACAAAGCGGATCGAGATAGGGAAGCTTTTGCTCAGAGGCCTGATTATTTTAATGGCTTTGTGGTTCACTGCCTCCGATTTCCAGTGCTGGTGTTAAGCTCAATTGAGGAGCATGGGTTTACCGAGATATAACAAGCTATTCCAAACGTACTATTAATTTGTCATTTTTATTATTTTCGATAAATATACACGTGTGTAGGCACATGGTCGGCCTTAGCCAAAATATAGTAATTTCCTTTCCATAAATACCTCCATTTTCTCTAGCCTATCAAAATATTTTTGCCACTGTCAACCGATGCCCGGTTATTTTTCAATTAATAACCAAAATTATTTAATTTAGGAAAATAATCTCAAATTCACAAATTTCAACCCAAAATAAAGCTCAATTAAATAAACGGACTGCACCATGACAATCAGCATAAAATTTCGGTCGTCGACCATCTCAGTCTAATTTCTAGAAAATAAATAAATAATTAATAAATTTCGAAAATTAATAAATAAATACTAAAAATCCAATTTAGGCTTGTAATGCCTAATTGAAGCCCGAGAAAGTTCAGGAAAAATCCCGAGATGTATTCAATAAATATTAGAAGCTCTCTACTTGCTAATGACTAAGTCTAACCACCTAACATGCATCATTAAGTCACTAATTTAATTACTCTAATATAATATATCCACCTAATTGCACTTAATTAAATTTAATCAACCCTTAAACATCATTAACATACTAATAATGGATTAGTGAGCAAAACTCACTTGTGCAAAGCAAAGACCGGAACACCGTGACAACGGCGCGACGGCAGCCGAATTTGGGCTCGCGACGACACCCACGGGCTTGGACCGGGCCTGAAATTGGCCCAACAAATCTCAGCGCAACTGAGATTTGTTATAGTGTTGGACTGGGCTTGGGCCTGCTGGAAATGGACTGAACCAAGTAGGCTTTACTGGGCTGAATTGCTGGCTTCTCAGGCTTATCCACGAAGAAGTTGGGCCCGAATGCTGCTGTGGAGATAGGCCTCGCTGAACTCTGTGGGCTGAACACTTGGGCTTGCTGTGGCTGGGCTTCAAGTGAGCTGGAAACTTGGGCTGTTGCAGCTTAAGATGGGCCGAACCATGGGCTGAATGAAGACCGAAGATGGGCTGAAGGATGAACGGCAGTTTCGGTGGGCGATGGAAACAAACGAAAGTGGAGAAGGCAGCGTGGGCTGGAGAAGATGGGTCCACGACGCTTGAAAATTGTGAGCTGCTGAAGGCGTCAACGTTGGCTTCGCTGGTGGACTCGTGGCTGGGGATTCTGCTGGACGTGCGAAGAAGTGGAGAAAATGGTGGGGAGATGACACGAAGACACTGGCTTGATTCGGTGGAGATCAAGGGCTGGCGTGGACGCATGCGGTCAAACAAGAGGCTTCAATTGTTGATGTTTGACCAAGAAGCAGCAATTCGTTGGACGTGTCTTCAGCTGGGGGGACTCAGTGGAACATGGGCTGTTCGAAGGAGAACAAATGATGGTGGGGCGTTGGTTTGAAGTGAGGAGAAGCAGGCTGGTGGCGGCCAAAAGAAGCAGCTCGCTGTTGGGGAAAGAATGCGCGTGAAATGAAGAAAATAAGAGAGAATACCGAAGCTACTGACTTCGGCGAAATGGAACGCTCGAAGAAGAAGGAAGAACCGCCTAGGCGTGCTGAGGAAGTCACGGTTAGAGGGCCAAAAGTCAAGATTTTATCTCCTCCATTAACTCTACGTCCCCTTAATACTTTTCAATACGATAAGTCCAAAATACTTAAATTTGATGCAAAAAATGCACCCCCAACCCAAGCTCCGAATTTCGTAAGTTATGTCTTCAATTTCTTCATGAAATTTCTCAAATCAACGTCCAATTTCGTCGTGGAAAAAGCCTACAAAATTTCCACACTTTCCGGTTGTCAAGTAGCTCGGTCTGGAAGACAAAATTGCCTAATTGAGCCCATCCGAATTTCCATTAAATTTCCGCAACGTCTGAATCGTTTTTCCAAAAAAAATCTCGAACTCGATGGAATTTCTCCGAAAGACAATACGACGTCCTATAAATGAACCGTGACATGCTCGAATGTCCAAATTCCGAAACTAAATTCAATTTCGTGGTTAAAATCGATCGAACGTGATTTTAGTCCGATATGACCTATCGGGTAGCTTTTAGGGATTTTACTGTGATTATATCCCTTAACAGCTTCACCCAATAGATTGGTTAACCTATGAGTGATCAGCTTAGAGAAAAAGGACCATAGACGCGCCAACGAGATGCCCATTTCATATATTCGGGATAGGTCGAAAATTCAAGATGTCACACTTTTGCTAAGAACTTGGAAGGTACTAGATGGATCTCCTTTCTCGGAGGACTCATTCAAGTTGTTTTGCCAAAAAACTTCCAGGCAAGATTCATGTCCGCCTGGTTTCGCCCAAGTTTCTGAGAAAATCTTGAAGAAGTGTGGGAGATTGCCGCCTGCAATCAATGCAATTAGTGGCCTATTCATCACGAAACCTCTTGATCTAACCGAATGGAAGGAGGAATGCGACAGACTTGGTAAAGCACTAGTAGATAACCAAGGCGAAATCGAAACGATGAAGAGAATTTTCTCAGTCAGCATTAACATGCGCTAATATGATATCAGA
Organism: Eucalyptus pauciflora; assembly: GCA_007663325.1. Lineage (NCBI taxonomy): Eukaryota > Viridiplantae > Streptophyta > Magnoliopsida > Myrtales > Myrtaceae > Eucalyptus > Eucalyptus pauciflora. Next base: position 1,541,333 of record VMYD01000358.1, read on the forward strand.
TGATGTTTTCTCTACTTGAGCATCTTCCCGCCCTATTATCCAATACAGTGCTCCCAGTTGATTCGGTTATGGATGGCGGAAGGATTCGTCAAGCGGTCGGGAAGAGGGCACTTGAGCAAGCCAATGAGTTCCTGAAAAAGCTTCTGCTGAAAAACTTTATCCAGGTGGCTGATGCAAGCACCAATGGAAGAATCATGGCCTGCCTCGTCCACACCATTCTTCACGAGATCATTGTTTTTAAATCCAAGGATGTGGAGTTTGCGTTCGTCAAGACGAACCATAAGTTTAGTGAGTAATACATATTTTCTAAACAGATCGAGTACCTAAATTTTACAAAGCAATATAAAAAATCATTTATCTCAATTTCACCATATAACATGCATACAAAATATAAATGAGTTATATTGCTTGTATATAAAAAAAAAGCTTGTTATAAGTCTTAGGGCATTTCTTCGGCAGTATCACCTTAGGAGACTTCAACTTCAAACTTGCACTCGTCATGAAGTTTTGTGTGGATTTGGATGCCATGAAACGGGTGGCATGGTATGTATAGACAGTTGATTTGAAAGAGCATTAATTATTTCATATAAATGGAACGGGAGGCTCAACGAAAGAAGTTTGTCATGTAGTGTTGGCGAGACTGGCTTGTTATTTTGTTCGTTGCTGGTTGTGATCTTCCGCAAGTAGGGATGTTCTGCTTCTTTCATGTGTGAGTATGTTTTGTGATTGCTCAAAATGAATATGTATATATCTGCATGTACATATTTCCACACGAGGTATGTCATGACATAGTTCAGCTAAGCAATGAGGCGCATTCAAACATCTTGTCATGAATCGAACCTATGATCTCATGGAATATTAACGACCCATTTACCAAGGTGGTTATAACTGACCCTCTTGTTGTTCTGAGTAAGGTTGATCCGGGTTGCTTAATGTGTAGTCGACTTCTAAATGGGCCGTGAAAATTTTGGCTTGAATGGGACTTTGCTAAGTTGGGAAACGAAATTATTTGATTTTTTTTTTTTTTTTTTGGTCGGTAACAAAATTATTTGATTACCCGGAGAAAAAGAAGGAACGAATTTAAAAAGAGAAAAAGAAACTTAAACGAAAACGACAAGTGACGCATGCTCTGATAATGACCAGCAAGAATGTCCTTTTGGAAGAGTTCTTTAGGGAAAACTTATAGCAACTTGGAGTATCTCGGACACTCATGATATGGGTTTGCTTAAGGGATGCCCCCTCGAATTTTTTTTACTTAATTTAATTTTTCTGCGGAGCATTGATGGAAAAGAAAAATAATGAAGACTTTGCACTTTTCATAGTGTATTAATAAGTTATTTCCCATCTTAAAATATGATTGGTCATGTTTTCTTCTTATCATTCTCCAATATGGACGTCATTCATTTTTATTAATGTTGGTCAACTTTGTATTGTGCGTAATAATCATAACTTCTAATCTATCAAGTAGGCATGCTTGGAGAAAATTTTGTTCAATTAGAAATGAAGGAAAATATTCTTTAATATGAAAATTGGGATCTTCATGACACTAACTTTGAACATATGCACGATTTACTGAAGCAAACGTTTTGACATGGTACGAAGTGCCATCAGATGATAGCTTCCCCTTTTCAATTTAGTGATGTTATGCCAATCAATGGGTGAGAGCATATGCGTTGACTAGCAAGTATCTCCTCTTTTTCATTTCTCTTTCTTAAGTTTAAAAAACAGAAATTATCCCTATGATAGAGCAAACGAAATGCGTGAGGAAGCCATCTCAATTTCAAAAACAAAATTAGGTGGGAAGTCAATTATTATTATTATTAATACTGTGCTCACAAAACCCCATATTAGGTTATCGTTATTAGTTGTAATCTTGCTGAGCGGGATTGGATGTTTGCCGACATTAAACATGCGTTGCTAGGAATGAAATCGACATTGGAAAGATCATGGGAACTTCTCACAATCCTCTTGAGCGTCATTTCTCCAAATTAAATTGAACTTCTCTTAATACGAAAATAAAGTAATTGAATTGGAGTTAGGCGAACCTTCTTCATATGCTTCCCTCTACATTCAACACCGACTCCTCCTGGGATTTTAACCTCGGTTAAGACGTTACTATGCTGTAAAAGAAACTGCTTCAGCCCAGCGACGCCAAACCTCTCGTACTCCTAGTCCTAGAACAGAGGACATACACCAATTCTGCAATTTTCGGAGGTAACCCACCTATATAATGGATTTGAGGACCGCAAAATAATAAAATTGGTTAAATTACATTTGCACCCAAATTTTTGTTATCGTGCCAAGTTGCCGTTGATATTTTAGTTTTCGCAAAGGCCCCTTATCCTGCTCCAATCCCGACATTTGGAAGTTCTTTGCACTTTACCCCCCGAAATTGACTAAGGGCCAAATTCTATTCCGATTTCTAGGAACATATCCCAACTTGACTATAGGGGTGAGCAGTTTCGGAGGTTCCGTACAAGTTTTACTTGGAACCTACAACCTACATATTATAACAGGTTTCTTATTTTTTGAAACCTAGAATTTATCCAAACCTAAAACCTACCCTATCATGGGTTCTAGGGTCTACCCAAGTTTCCAGTATTATTAATCGAATGATTACAGTGAATCATTACCTTTAATGATCACCAATTACTGTTAATCTGCTAACCACAACTTATATTTAGGCACACAAAGAATATGAAACATTAACTAAGTAAAAGTCTTGGTTATAAAATGTAAGCTCGGACTAGTAGTTCCATATTATTCACTCATCATCAGACGCCACTAAACACCACAAGATCACGTGAAGACATAAACCAAGAAAAACACAGAACTTGTTCTAGGTTCAATTTTCAAGTTCCATCTACTTAGAATTTGAAACCTAGCCATCGAAACGGGTTTTTAAATTTTTGGAAGCTGGAACTTACCTTACATATCTTGGAAGCTAAAATTGAATAGGTTCACATTGGTTCAGTTCTCCAGCTCTAGATTTTACTTGAAACCATGCTCACCCTTAACTAATTGGCTCAGAGAGAGAGAGAGATGCCCCTGGTCGCTATCTTTGGTTTAAAAGGATTCGATTGCCAATTTTTTTTCCAAACAATGACATTGAACAATTGAAAATGGTCCAAAAACAGATGTTTAAATCTTGTTTTTTTTTTTTTTGTTATTTGGCTTTCGCTTATGGCCCATATTTCTCCTACCACCCTTGCGATTAAACGGGTCACACCTATGGATATCGCCTGTTTCTATATTTAATCAATTTTACATATAGGTAATGCTCACAGCTTGTAAAGTACTAATCAAATGTATGGCCGGAGAAAGTTGATCGGAGGCAAATGTAACCTTCATAGTGTAGCAAAAAGTGGAGCTGACTAGTGACGTTCGATGGCCCATAATGCAGCCCTAATTTATCAAAAATGGATATCGCTTCCCTAGCCTTCACATTGATGTGTAGCTACTACGTAGCAATATTTTCTGATATCTAAGCTTTTTTAAATAACTGTTACTAGATAATAGGAAATTATGATATTGCAACCTCCCGTAACCATCAAGAAGTTATTTTTTTTATAAACCATTTGTAACCTCTATTTGTAACTGTTGATTGTAGTCCTTTAATAGCCACATCGTACTCTTTGTAGTCCCCCATAAAATAAAAAATAAATAAATAAATAAACTGTTATCTTTCCATTATTTTTCGGTTCTATATCGTAGTTATCGTTTTTAGATACCTCGTTGTTGATTAAATTATTGCGTGTATTTTAGTGGTAGCTTTTACTTCTTTGTTATCAATTAAATTCTGGTGTGTATCTTAGTCGTAGCTTTCAATTCTTTGTCATCGATTTCAATATTGCATTTTTATGTCATCAGGCTTTGTCTTCAACTAAATTCTGGCAAAATTTGTATATTTCTAATTCGTTAAATTGGGTTTTATAAGGTTTTTTGTACTCGTGTGTTATTTTTTGTCCGAATTCACCACAGAACATATCTCTTTTTTATAAAAAGTAAAAGAACCACTTTCAGTTAGAGATATTTTGTCGTTGAATCCAATTAATACGAAACAGTGTCACTGCATACAGCGTATCTTGATGAGAAGACAGTGCGAGAAGCAGGGAAGCTAGTCAATAGAAGGCAGGCTCGTCGAGAGTGGGACATCAAACAAGGAATATGTTCAAAATTCCATATCTGGGGTGCTATTTGAAAAAAAAAATTCAAGGTCCAATTTGAAATAGCCAAAAGACATGGGTGTGCGGCTCAGACTGTAAGACGAGCGATCTTTTTCAGGCAAAGCCGTCAATATGAAGTTGATTTTCAAGCAAACCCGTCAGTGTAGAGAGTCGAGACACCTCCACAGTGATTCAGGTTGAGGATTTTGGATCCTAACAAGTTATTCCCTTCAGATCTTTGCATGTAATAGAGTAGAGTGAGCAATTGGATTGGTTCCAAGTTTTAAGTGAAAAGTTGGGAAACTAACTACAGCTTCTGTTCCCATTTGACAAAAAGATATATATATATATATATATATTGGAAATGGGTTTCGAACTTGGAAAGATTGGCAAATTTACTAATGCTTTAACCACTATGCTATAGAATGTTCTAGTTATATTACTTATATTAGATCTAGTTTCTCAAGCAATCGTAAAATGGCTGCAATTCCAAGCCAATTCCTAAGGGAATTAATTCAATTTCCGATTTCAAAATCCAAGAAATGACTTACCTGGTAGGTTCCCGATTCTTAGTCTGAGACCTACTCCTTGCAAAACCATCTTCCCAAGGATTGAGCTCAATAGAGGAGCTTTTATGGCCCTCTCATTATCTAAATTGACCTCACATGACATACAAGTGACGACTTAAACTTATCTACAAGGTTACCATCAGTTTATTATTATCAAGGTATCAGTTGATGCCCTTTAATTTCTAAGCTAATGTCACCATTGATTCAAACGAAAGGGTTTCGCAAATTGTTGTCCAAGAAATCTTAAGTATGCTATAAACAAAACAATCAATTTTGCAAGATATTAAACTGAGTGAAGTACTATGACTTCCGACATCAGATCAGAAGAACATTACATAAGAGACTCCCATTTATAATTTCCAGGGCACATTAATTACAGTTCACCTCATTTATATTGCAAATGCATGGACACATGCCCTAGACAAAACAAGAGACCATGTCCTCTTAGACTTGATCTATCTCACTTGACCGGAAAGGGCAAGAAATCTACTTTATTAGAGACTAGAGCCAAGAAATTTGCTTGAAACTAGACATATAAAGATCTCTGCATTAGTCTCACTGAATGATGTTTCTATTAGCATGAAGCCATGGAAGAATCAACGAAGAGCATGAAAATTTTTGAGTTAATGAGGAGGTGACAGTTCAAAATGTCTTGTCCGCTATAAAGCTCTTGTGAAGTTAAGCTGCTTCATTGCCATAATCCCCTGGCCGATTCTTTTACTTGACCAAGCAAGCTTTAGAGAGCTTTAACACAACGGTATTCTGAAACAAAACAGTTGCCTGCGAACGTTCATCAACCTTCACTAGAAACAATTACCTGAAATTAATAGCCGGTCGATGTTGAAAGCCGTGCAGAAAAATGTCACTCTCATTAACATTAGTATGAAAATATATTAAGTACTTGCAGCGAACTTGCTTAGTAAACAAGAATTGTGATTAGAATCATTGTTTTTCTGTGAAGTTTCCGAGATGCGAAACAAGAGTGGACCAGAAATTAATTAAGTTTCCTGTCATTTCCATCGAAAAGTTAAACAGCGATTGAGTAAAAAATAGGAGAATTAGGTATGTTGATACACGAAGCAAGCAAAATAAGTTGCGTGTAATCATACTAATCGATATTGATAATGGTCATTTTCAACTTAGACAAGACAGAGTATTAGATTTTTATATTTGTTATGCGGGTGTGCATCAGGAGCAAACAGCCATAAACTGATGGAATGACTGGACATCAGAAGGTTGGCCACTTCCATAGCAAACCCCCAGCCTGTGGAAGCACTATGTTAGAGGAGCAAACCCGAAGTTTTGACGAATTACTCCTGAATTTAACGGAGTTAGAAGAACCGGTTTTAAGATGTGTCCAAATGTTTATCCTAAATCTGTCTAAGAGAATTTAGTTTATTATTTTTCACAGGTTTCATTAAAATTAAGGATAAGTGTATTTGAAGTTCTAAAACTTATCAAAAAAGTATAACTAAGTCTTAAAACTTATCATGAAAGTGTAATCGAGTCCTAAAATGTTCAAAAAGTGCAACTAAATCCAATCTGAATTGTAAAACTTTAAAAAAGTGCAATCAACGAAAAGACTAGATTAGACCAATTTGACAAGTTTTTTGACTTAATTATATTGTTTGATAGTTTTAGAACTGAATTGCACTTTTATGAAATGTTTTAGGATTTAATTGTACTTTTCAAAAGTTTTAGGATTCAATTGCATTTTCATGATAAGTTTTAGATTTTTTAATGTATTTATCCCTTAAAATTAATTACGCCCTCATCACGAAAATAATTAATTTTTTCTTTGAGTAAGCGTATACGTCCCAGGCAACCATGCAACTAGGAGAAAATTAGCTTGCATCGGTCAAATGCGATTATCCAAATCTCTCGGTGCTTGGAATTAAGGGACAGACCTTTTTACTCCTTGGAAGAATTCATCCTTTGAAATTCTCGCAGGGGTTTGAATTGGATGGCCCTGCTTTTTCTCACAAGTCTGTCCACCAAATGTTTGATAAGATGTCAAGCAGGAGACCAAAACGAAGGTACCAAATGGAAGACACTGTAAATTCACACAAAAGTACGAGCGACAACATGCGTCTTGGAATTGTTTTTTTTTTTTTTTCCTTTTCAGCTATGGTGTGTTCATCCAATAGATTGGTGCTGGCAAAAGTAGCATTTTCTCTTCACGGGATCCAAATCAACTCCACCTAATAGCTGGTAACGCATTCGCGAATACTCCACTGTTTCTTAAAGATGCATCAGTGTGACCCCGTTTTTAAAGTTTCATGTCGCTAGTGATTGATGATTTACCGTGACAATATGTTTGTATTTTAGTAGCTCAGCTGTAATCAATGTCCTTTTCCATTTCTGATTTGTTGTTGGACAACTCGGACTTGGTCTAACTCTCTACACAGTACAAGGGCAAGAGCTTTCTTGAAGACTAAAGCCAAAGTATATATTAAGTTTGGTAGAGAGAGAATCCCCTTAGTAGTTTATTCGATGAATATCCAATCTCATAAAACACAAATTTTTAAAAAAAGAACTATTAAGTTTCAGTGTGTGACCTCAATTACTTATTTAGAACCATTTTAGATGAATTTCGCCCCAATTTCCTAGGAAGAAACTTTTGATTGGACTTTTCGATAATGTTATAAAGTATAGATGTTCAGTTTCCTATTGATCAACTAAAAAGATGTAACCAATTGATCTTGATTTTCGGCCAAAAAAAAAAAAAGTTGATCTTGTACTTTCCAGCTAATGGCAGTGGAAACTGTTGAATAGAAGAAATTGTGCAGAGGCTTATTAGGTAGAACTAACATCCCGAAACGAGGAGGCACATAGTGGTTGAAGAACTGGCCTATTGCCAAGATGGGATAGATTTGTGGAGATGGTTGGAGGTTGTTCGGTCCACAAATTGTGCTGATCTAGGAAGTAAGCCTTCGTCTCATATCATATCAAATACTTTAACACGTGTCCGACATATTCCAACACACAGTCAATAGGTGTCGAAAAATTTGACTCGTGGTCAACTTTCTTGATACGCTCCGACATGTGAGTCCGGAATTCTGATATGCGATTCCAACTCACACAAAAATTTTAAATAAATAAGATGTCAAAATGTAATATACGAGAAAAAGTAAAAAAAAAAAATAATGAAAATAATAAAAGGGGAAAGACTTTTTGTTATTTTCCATGGTGAAATGTGGATTTTTTTTCGACTTATTGTTAAATGTTAAATTTAATAGTGGGTTGTCGATTGCTTGTATTTTTTCTCCAAGTTTGATGGGTTATTGTGATGGAATGTAGTTGAATTTGTCAAATTGAAATAATGCATGATATTAACAAATGGTAGATTAATTTTTTAGTGTAAATTCATTCTAGGCTCTTTTGTTATTATTTATTTATTTATTTGTGAATTTGAATCAAATTAATTTGCTACTTAGGTGCTGATTGGGTTCTCTTCGGGGATTAGGGAGAGGATCATTCAACTTGAGGTCTAGAGAAGGTGACAGTTGTGAAAGTCTTGACAAAATGTAATTGATTTTCCAATCTCCATGAACGAATCAAGATATATCCCAAGAAATAGCAAAGAATCACATTCATCCAAATTTTTATTGAAAAGAAGATGCAAAATGGCTTTAAAGACCAAGTAAATCAATAATAATCTCCAATAAAACCTAGCTTTTGTGCCTATCTGAGGTCGGGCCACAATGCCCATAAATCCGCTTGAACACAATTATAATTTATATACCGACTGTTGATACATAATTTTTATCTTTCAAAAAGTATATATATAAAATCAAAAATCAAAATCAAAATTTTTAATTATTAAATTTCCTCAAAAAAAAAAAAAGCAAAGCCGCGTGGGCCTGGGCCCAGCCCCTCTCTTTTCCTTTTTCTTTTTTCTTTTCCCCTCGCGCGGCCCAGCCCTCTTCTTCCCTCCGGCCCGGCCCGCACAGTTGTCTTCTCCCTCAGCCATTTTCTGCACGGGGAACCTGCGAAGACAAAGGCAGAAAGCAGATGCCAGAGCAGGGAGGAGCGGCTGCAGGGGACAGCACGATCCGCAGGGGGCGGGCGAGCGGCGCAATCTTCAGGTCAGAGCCAGCTGGCAGAGTCCGCTGGTTGGTCAGCCGAGGGCACGCGCGCGAGCGGAACGGTCGAAAAGGCAGAGAAAACAGGGAGAACAGAACAGAAGCGGGGGGACCGAAGAGACGGAGAGAGCTTGAGCGAGAGAGGTGCTCGAGAGTGAGAGCTGGAGCGAGAGAAATACTCGAGAGAGGGTGGAGAGCCAAAGAGAGGCTCGACCGTGCACGGAATCCGGCTCCCCGACGCCCTTCTTCTGGAACTGTGAGAAACCGAGAGAGCTGAGGAGGAGCTGAGAGGAACCAGAGAGAAACCGAGAGGGAGGGAGAGCGAGAGAGGAGAGACGACCCGAAGGGAGAGAGAGAGCTCGAAGGAAAGCTTCGCCATCGTCAGTCGTCCGCCCGAGAGCCGCCGTCCGCCATTGCGCCCCACCCGAACCAGGTAAGTCCCCTGGGCCTTTGTGTGTGCTCTCTTTCTCGGGTACACCAGGCCGGAGCTCGTGGCCGTTCAGTTCACGCGAGCTCCGGCCTGCATCGCCTTACTTTTTGTTTCCGATGTCTTGTTTGTCGTGTGTCGAAGATCCCGTTATGGTTCGAGCTTCGTTGAGCCAAAAACCCCTCGTTATAGTAGCGTACCTCATATGTTTGACAAAATGTCCCAGAGAGAACTGAGAAGCAACCCGGGTTGAATCTCGGTTTGGTTCGTGCTTTCTCTTATATACGTCGGACCGTGCCCGCCTTTTATGTTCCTATTGCGATTTCATATGATTCTCGCGGAGCAATCGTGTATTCTTGAGCCGAGGGGGTTTTTGTGCTCGAAAATGGTTTGGCCGCCGGCGTTTGTGGCCGACGGTGGTCGTCGCCGGTCTGAGTGGACAACCGATAGACAGTGGCGGTTCGGCGGTGGAAGGGTCGCTGGTTGCTATGCTGCTGTTGCTGTCTGGGTGAAGTTTGGGGGAAGGCGTAGAAGGAGCGTCCGGCGTGCAGAGGACGCACGAAGAAGAAGAAGACCAAAAGGCAAAAGAAAAATAAAAGGAAAAAAAAAGGAAAAAAAAAAGAGAAAAAGAAAAGAGAGAAAGTGGCTTCGGGAATAGGAGTCGCTGAAAAGGGGTGGGAGAGTGCAGTGAATAAGACAAAACAAAAAAAAAGTTAATTAAAAAATATAAAATATAAAAAATATAAAAAATATATAATTATATAAATTCAAAAAAATTTCCGAAATGTTCAACAACTTTAAGAAAACATTAAAAAATTGATTTTTTTTTTAGAAAATATTGAAAATTCGAGTTTTTTTAAATAATAAAAAAATGATAAAAATTAGAAAAAAAATTGAAAATTGAAAAAATGTCAGGAAATTCAAATTTTCTTTTGAAATGTTTTTACAAAAAGACTTTATGAGCTGTTTTCTAAAAATTTGGAAGTATCTTAACTCTAAAATTATGCTAAAAAGATTGAGTAAACCTTTAGGATTCTATCATAGGGTTTCAATTGTTCCGAGAGATAATTACCCTTGTTTGCATACTTTTGCTGTTTTGATCCCTTTAATCCAATTAAGATTGGCATTTATCTCTTCCTTAATGTTAAATATTTGCTCTCCCATGCAATTTATTTAAACATTTTCCTTTGTTGTTAATTGTTATTTTAATGGTTGTGTACCCGCATGATCATTTCGTATGTTAGTAGATAGGTATAAAATCAATCCAAACTGCTTGACAAATTTTATTTGTTCTAAAATGAACAAAATTAGGTACCGAAATGACACTAATTGGTCAATTAGTGTAATTAAGTCCCCCACCCTAGATTCTCTGGTTGCGTAGGAAGTGTGGCATACTCTCGTGCTTCACTTGGTTTCTAGCCGACCTCAATAGGCTAGTAGCGATTCCTTTGTGCAAAGTTCCTAAAAAATGTCCCTAAATCACGCAAGTATAAGCTTGGGAGAGCCCGTGCTTAATCATAGGCCTTAGACCTGTTTTTTAGACAATACCCCTAAATCTATTCCCTCCCCTTGAGCTTAGGTCGCGACACCGACGAACGCATAAAATTTCTCACCCATGTTCGAAGGTGATAAAAATCATTTATGTCTCCCATCTAGATCATTCTTATCAGGTTAAGTTTTTTATTTTTTTTTGGGTCGAAATATCAGGTTAAGCTTAAAGTATCTTATTTAGTTGAACTATTATCAACAAGTACCATCCATGATCTTACAAATTATTTTTCAATAGCAGTATGAAAGTAAGCGTGTCATTTGGTACCTTGCGACAAACGAAAATAATAATATCAAAAGCTAAAACAAACAATTTGAATGATGTGACCTATCCTATTTTGAGAATGTCATAGATGATTTTTTTTATGGAATTAATTCAACATAATAAAAAAAAAATATCAATTGATCTACATATAATAAATGGTTTCTCTGTAATGACTATTGTTCGGGAAGGGACTTCTGACATGGCATTTAAAAGAGAAGGATGATAAGAACAATTAAGAAAATCAAAGTCTAGAATAGGATTTAAAAAATAAATAATTTCTCTTCTAATCTTGGATGGTTTCCACATAGCACTATATCTTACATTAAATTACATGGCCATATCCACCAAGGTGTAAAAAAAAAATTCACACAAGCAGATTTGACCCAAGCTTATGCTTTTGCCCTTTGAAAGCCCTTCTCTCTCTCTCTCTCTTCGCTGGCTGTGCAGTGCCGGTACCCTTCCTATTGCGAGCGATAGCGAGACGAGAGGAGAGAGCATAAATAAAGAGGAAAGGAGGGCCCGGAGGGCCCGAAGGGGACCCGAAAGAGCCCAAGGAAGGAGGGTTCCTCCTTCTTTATCAAGCCATCTCCAATTAATAAAAAGTCTACCCAAAAATGCCCATCTAGAATCCTCGTCTAGGGATTTCGTCTCTCCCCCAAAATCACCATCGTGAAAGATTCGTCCGCATCAATACTTACTCAGAGAAACGGCCCAGCTAGGCCATTTCCATCGGTGACTTCATCCTCTCCCTCTTTCTCTCTCTAATCCAACCAGAGGAGGGGAAAATGGATCCCACCTCAGTGTTGGGTGGTCTGGGGCCGTTGATTCCTGTTGTATGGGAAGAATGGCAAAAAGAATTGAAACTCGCTAAATCTGCTGAAGATGAACTTGACGACCTCAATGACTTGATCAAGCAGATCGAGGATCTTCGCGCGAAAGCCTACTCAAAGGAGGTCATCGATGAAAAGCTCAAAAGGGGCATAAGGAGGATGTGGAAATTTCTCTATGACTCTCAAGATGCTATCGAGGACATGAAGCGACGTAATTCCGAGGGGAGGTGGAGAGGTCTTAATTTCTACTTTCGCTGCAGATACGGAGACGGAACTTTTGCAGAGAAATCAAGATATATAAAAAAAGCGCTGCAGACATTCGAAGATAATCTTGAGAGAACCGGTCCCATAGAGGCTCATTTTAAATTACCCGGCAACCAAGCCCATTCCCGCTCGGCCGGCATTGGGTCATCGGTCAATGCCTTAAGTGAGAAGACATATGTGTTAGTGGGTATCAAAGAGCCAATGGACCAGTTGGTCAAATGGCCAACTTCTATCGAAAGTGATTTTCGTCCACGGGGCGCAAGGAGTAGTCAAGACTAGTCTAGTGGGCGCCGTGCTTTGTGACCAAGGGTAAGTCGTCGCTTCAAATACTGTGTACGAATCGATGATTTAAGATCCCGTGAGTTTGCCGACAACATAGGTGAAGCGCTCATGAAAGCAAATGCAGCAATTTGGAATTTGACTATGGAGGGGGTGAACAAACAAGAAGGCTCAGTTAAACTTGAAGACGCTTACCAATGAAGGCCGCTCGAAAGCTTCAGCTGGTTTCTCATATTGGATGATGCAGGCAAAGAGGATGTGTTCATTTTTCTCCAGAATAAATTAAATGAAACTCGTCCGAGCGTGCTCGTCACAACTCGTGACAAGAGCGTATCTCGCTCCATGTCTGGGCTACAGAGTTCAAACCATCTTATTCACGACTTTGAGCATGTTTTCCTTTCTAAAAATGATTCTCGTTCTCTATTTCACCAAAATATTTCCCAACAGGATATCCGTGAACCTGATTTTGAGCGTATGTTAAGGATTGTCATTCACAATTCTAGCGACGTGTAGGCATTTGGAAGATTATAAAAAATGATGATGTTGTAGGTGACTGATGCTGTTCGATGAAAAAATTGACTGATAGGCTTGAGGAAAAACTACTATCCAGAGGGCACAAAGTTGGCTCAAATGGAAAAACGATTACTCTGTGCATGGAGTTTACTAAGCATGATCTAGTTTGGGAAAATCCAGGGACAACTCTGCAAAAGCTATTAAAACATCATGTGATTTGGGGAAATGAAACAAGTTATGAGGGTCAAAACCTGTCGCGTTCACAACCTTCGGCATCAACTCATTATTTCCCATTCAAAAGATGTAGAGATCGCGATGATTGTTACCCGCCCGAAAGAAGGATTGCCTAAGAATGTACAGTATCTGTCATTTCACAAACCTATACATGAAATAAATAAGAACACATCGGTCAAACGACTTCGCTCCCTACATTTCTTCGAAGAGAACTGTTGAATAAGGTTGAGAAGCTTAATGTGCTACATATTCAAATACATTTGACCAAGGAAGAAGAAAATTGTGTTTCTTTGAATTCTTTTTTTGAAAAGATTCTCCAGTCAAGACATCTCAGGTACCTAAGATTAAACGCTTTTTGCAGTTCCAAATGCTCCAAATTCCATAGCTTTCCCAAATATTGGAATTGATCTTTATTCAAGTGACTCATCTTGAGGACTAATTTGACCAAATTAGGAGGAGAGAGTATCCAGTTTGGCAAAGTTACAAAGATCCTGTCAGGTAAACCCGCCGAAGGCGGTCGTCTTCTTTCTTCTCAGATCCCTTTGAAAGATCCAATTACTCTCCATTGGCAACAATTAAATGTAGTGCTTCTAGATTCTCCAACTTTGCAATTGAATATCAGTTTTAACCCAGCCTTTGTAAATATACTATTGTCCCGAGTTCTTCTAGCAACTGTTCTCTTTTCCATCACTTTCTCCCTAATTTACTCTGCTCGACTGAGTTTAGCTTTATCATGCATAGTTTTTGCAATGATATCAAGAGTCCTGATGCTGATGGGACCTTCACACCAAGCTCTGGGTTATTACTTGCCTACGGACTTTTGTCTGATCTGTATACTAGCATATGATGAAGTTTTGTTAGCTTCAAAATATTATTTGCTAGTTCATACACGAGAGTATCTTTGACATCCAAGGTCTCCAGATGGGCAAGATCTTTTATGCACGAGGGTACCAACATTTCTTTTATGCTCGTGCATAAAAGATCTTGCACATCTGGAGACCTTGGATCTCAAAGATACCCTCGTCTATGAACTACCAAATAATATTTTGAAGCTAACAAACTTCGCCATATGTTAGTATACAGGTCTGACAGAAGTCCGGAGGCAGATAGTAACCCAAAGCTTGGTGTGAAGGTCCTATCAGCATTAGGACTCTTGAGATCATTGCGAAAACTATGCATGATAGAGCTAAACCTAGTCGAGCAGAGTAAATTGGGGAGAAAGCGATGGAAAAGAGAACAGTTCCTAGAAGAACTCAGGACAATGGTATATTTACAAAGGCTAGGTATCTCAAAGCTGAAAAGTAAAGATGTAAAGGATATTTGCTGTTCCATTGTGAAGTTGGAGAATCTAGAAGCACTACATTTAATTGTTGCCAATGGAGATAAATTAGATCTTTCAGAGGGATTTGAGAGGAAAGAAGACGACCGTCTTCAGTGGGTTCACCTAACAGGATCTTTGGTAACTTTGCCAAATTGGATACTCTCTCCTCCTAATTTGGTCAAACTGATACTCAAGATGAGTTAGTTGAATAAAGATCAATTCCAATATTTGGCAAAGCTACGGAATTTGGAGCATCTGGAACTGCAAAAAGCGTTAAATGAGGTATCTGTGATCATATTTGGGGAAGGTAAGTTTAAAAATTTTGCTTTTTAGGTGTGGATATATTTGACAATCTTACATCCATAAATGTTCAAGGAGGAGCACTGCCGTATCTTGAAAGGTTATTTCTAGGTCGATGCAAGTCATTGAAAACAGTGCCACAAGTCATCACACTTCCCCAGAGTTGACATGCCTCTAACATTATGACATGCCCAAGGAATTCGTGACAGAGGTTCATGGGAATGAAGAAGTTTGCAGGCGCATGAAGGTTGAGCATAAAGACTGGAAAGAAGGAACCATAGAGGATGTCCTAAAGCCCCTAACAGACCGTGTGCGGCGCCCTTCAGCGCGGCGCCTCTAGTTCATCGAAGGATCGAGGTAAACCATATTCCAACTGAAAATAAGTCAAAATCTTTAGGTGTTGGTCAGGTGGGCTTACTGCATAGAAAGGTATCCCTATTCCTTTCGTCGAATGACCTATTATTCAGCAGTTGTTCTTTAAATTTGATTGATGGGAGAATCCCAGCCCGCTCTGAGGTTGGAATCACCTAGAAGTAAACAGATGAAACCCACATCAACGTTGTTCACTTTTGTTTGGGCGGATTTTGTGATTTCAACTGTGGCTTTGCTTTTGAGTTCTTTCTCTTCAAAAGAAAGGAAGTTTTCTTTGGGTGACTTCTGCTGCTTTTAGTTGTTATTGTTCTTGTTTCCTTAGTACTACCTATAGCTTCCTATACCTGTAATTTTTCTTGGGTTATTTGCAGATGGTGTTCAACGCAATTAAGAAAGCGCCTATACAATCTAAGCTCAGTTTGCCTGAATATTTACAAAACTAATCTCAATACAAAGATGACCACTGAGTTACTTTTCACTTCTTGCCCAATGCTAGTGGAAGCAAATTTAAAAGCACACTCTAAATTTTCACATGGAGCTAGTCGGGTTAATGTTTAGACGAGTGTATCTCCCTCAAACTACCCCATAACTGCATCGCAAAATGACCTTTTCAGTTACTTTTCCCTTCTTTCTGTACATGAACTTAGTATAAGAAAGGTTGCTCGCAACAGAGAAGGTTTCTGTAAGATGCCACCATTTATGCTTTGGTGTTGGTGGTTTTGATAAATTGAATCCAAGAGCTTTGACGTCAAACTTAGAAGGTGTCTTATCATAAACTCTCATAATGGATTTGGAAGTTGAGGATTGTGATTTTTGTTGCAGCGTTCCATGGCACCAGTAACGGCAAAACCCTAGATGGGCATGAATATTGCACGTCCACAAGTCCAGCTCAATATGTGTCCAGAGAGGTGATCTAATGGAGCATATAATCATTCAAATCGGATGGAATCAGCAACTCTACGGAAGAAATTCGTTGTCTGTGTGCGTTGCTGGACGTGGTCTTTAGCAAGTTTGGAATGCTGTGTTTTTTATTTCTTTTGTGTCTTGTTATTGTTCCGAATAAAAATGTCCAGGAGCAGGTGCAAGAGGACATATGTGTGAGATTTGTGGTAGTGAGTACCCTTGATGGTATTCTTCAAGTGTGGTTATGCATCGTCTCGTCTTTATTTTGAATGTAAAATAAGCTCGATTCTTCATATGCGTGCAATCTTTTGTGCGTCATTGTGCAAAGAGCAAAATTTGAATGTGATGTTGTTTTGAAGTGTTCGATTGAATTAGTAAATTCGTTGAGTATATTGCTGGTGATGGGAGATCAATAGCTTGGTGGTCTGATAAGTGGCATCCAGTCATGGACGCAAGGGTTGGCTAATAACTTGCTGAAATTGGCCCCCTTCTCTAATTATCTCTTCATGGTCAGTACCATTTGTCTTGGACATTTCACCGAGCATTGTCTTGTCTTTTTTTTTTTTAAATAATAAAGAATATCCTATGATTTTTGCTTTAAGAAATCTTTAAAAAAAATTCCCCGAATTATTTTCCCAAAAGAGCATTAGAGTGGTACTTGCCTGAAACTATGCCAGATTGGACTATGTTGCTCCGAATTATCCCTTCATCCTGGCGGTTAAAAGCGCCTCCTGACGACCACATGCCCATTTTTGGAGATCTAGGGCCTGAACCTATTTTCGATCTCCGGCTGCAAGTAAACAATGTGCATTTTTGTGCTTCGGTGCTGTAACTGTGGCTTCTCTAGATGGGTTGGTGATCCCATTATGTATGATCACTCCCAGCACATCGAACATGGGCTTTTGCTTTTACTCGGGGGCTTGATTATTTTAATGGCTTTATGGTACACTGCCTCCGTTTTCCCAGTGCTGGTGTTACCTCAATTGACGAGCATGGGTTAACCTAGGTCGGCAAGGAATCTGTAAGTGGCGGTTTGGAGCTTAGGATGTTTTTTTATCTGTGATCACATTGTCTAGTGGTGGTGTCTGTTTGGGTGTGAATGGTTGGTTGCCTGCCACCATCAAAGCTAGGGGTGTGCATGGTCCGGGCGGGCGGTTCCCGACCTAGAACCGGGAATCGCCCGCTAAGGACCGGTTCCGAAAAATTGAAACCGGGATCCACCCGTTTGTTGCATGGATTCACCCGGGAACCGGACCATCGGTCCGGTCCAGTTCCCGGGTGGATCCATGGAACCGATCTTGACATGAAACAATTTTGGTTTTCAACATAAAACGACTACGTGACATCAAAGCAAGCCAAATAAAGAAAAATCAAATTTAAGTACGTGGAGATGCGGACAGCAAGAGAAGTAAACGTAGCGAAATGGCGATAGGATTAAGAGCCGAAGACGAAGGGAGTGAGATGAAATTTAGGGTTTCTTTTAGTAATTTTTTTTTTAATATTAAAAAGGTTCCGGTCCAGTCCGGGTAGGCGGGCGAGTGGATCCGCCCATGGAACTGGAAATCGGACCGGTACCCACCGGTTCCAATCATAAATTGGAACCAGGAATCGGACCGTTTCCCTCAAGAACCGCCGGTTTTGGATGGTTCCGGTCTGGTTCCGAGCGGTTTGGGCGGTTCCCAGGTATTTTGCACATCCCTAATCGAAGCCGGTGTTTGTGTGGGTACATCGTGTTAGCCTTTTGTGGTTGTGACCAGAGTATGTCACTGAACTGATTGTGCAAGCGGTCGAACTTGTAAGTACATCATGAGCTTGAATTGATCGTAAGCTCTTCTCCGTCAATGCAACATATTTGACTGTTTTTCGTGATATCAGCTGACATTGGCTAAGCATGGGCAAAAAACTAGCGAAGCTTGGTCATGCTAATTGGTCCATTGCACAGTTCAATGCAGAAATTTTGCACTCACAGAGCACTGCATTTTAGTCGGATTTGAGGTAAGCGCAATCATTAAGTTGGTTGGATTTCAATGTATGGAAAAGTGTGCTTGTCGGAACTGGCGGTCTTTGGTGGAACTGGCGAAGCATCGGCCAAGCATGGGCCACAAACTGACCGAACAAGGCTAAGAACTGACTTTGCAAATGAACCCAGAACTAAGGCCGAAAACTGGGCAAGCAAGGCTAACCATGGGCCAAAACTAGCCGAACATGGCCATAAGTGGCCGAGCAAATTCAAGCTAGGCCGAAAGCTATACCCAAAAGCAAGTCTAAGGACTGGTAGGCCAAGCAAAGCCGAGCACGACCAAGAATTGGTCCAGGAAAGCCAATTGGCCACGCACGGGCTAAAGCTGGGCAACTATGGGGAAAGTTGCTCAACAATGGGAAAGCAAGCTGAAATGAAGAAGAAGAAGCCAGCTGCCCTCGGAGGATCCCTCCAAGCCTCCAAAGTCTCCTATTTGATCATTACAAGGCCCCCACTTGGTTTAGCCCTATCCTCAGCCACTTTGCAGCCAACAAGCTTCTCTAGGAAGCCATTGAAGTGGTCCAAAAGTGGTGGACCAAGGGACCTACGAATTTGGTGCCATTTTCCCCAAATTGGATTCAATTTCTCTTCAATTGGACTCAATTCGGTCCCCATAAATTCCACCAATGTGTCCTCGACCAAAATTAACATTTTTCCTCTTCAATAGAACCAACTTGCACCCCAAAAACGCGATAAAAAACGATCTCCTGAATTTTCCGGACAAAAACAACACTATATTGAATTTTCGCCAAAAATCTCGGTTTGCTGAAAAATCTTCAGAGGATGAATCAACGTTCCTAAAATAAATCGTGACATGACATAATTTTTAATTTTTGAAATCGAATTCAAATTCGTAGTTAATTTCAATCTAGAGCGATATTTCCGTGACCTAGCCTACTGAGTAGCTTTTAGGAATTTTTGGTGCAATTGATCCGTGGTCGATTTATTTTGAGCCACAATATATATCTTCAACACATTGGCGACTCTTAGTGGTCGTGGAAATCTCGAGATTTCAAATATGGGCATAGGATACCAAAACGACAGAAAAATCGGTCTTGTGCCGATCGATGGAAATTTTGCAATCAGGTGGAATCACCCACACACTAATCACATACTTTTATCAAATTGACCTATCTCCGGTCTCTGATCGATTTCGACAGTGCCGTAATGAGACTAGCATGGTCGAGCAGTCGAATTCTTAAGTCTATTGCGTTAAAATCCCTTAACGGCTTCACCTGATAAGTTAATTATCTCGTGAGTGACCAACTCAGAAAAAAGAACTATAAGCGTATCGATGAAAAGCCCAACTTATCCAATCGAAAACATGACCTGAAAATTTAGGATGTCACAATTTGAAATAAAATAAAAAAATTCAAGGTCCAATTTGAAATAGCCAAAAGACATGGGTGTGCGGCTCAGACTGTAAGACAAGCGATCTTTATCAGGCAAAGCCGTCAATATGAAGTTGATTTTCAAGCAAACCCATCACTGTGTAGAGAGTCGAGACACCTCCATAGTGATTCAGGTTGAGGATTTCGGATCCTAACGAGTTATTCCCTTCAGATCTTTGCATGTAATAGAGTAGCAATGAGCAATTGGATTGGTTCCAAGTTTTAAGTGATTAGTTGGGAAATTGACTACAGCTTCTGTTCCCTTTTTGACAAAAAGATAGATATATATTGGAAATGGGTTTCGAAACTGGAAAGATTGGCAAATTTACTAATGCTTTAACCACTATGCTATAGAACGTTCTAGTTATATTACTTATATTAGATTTAGTTTCTCAAGCAATCGTAAAATGGCTGCAATTCCAAGCCAATTTCTAAGGGAATTAATTCAATTCCCGATTTCAAAATCCAAGAAATGACTTGCCTAATAGGTTCCCGATTCTTAGTCAGAGACCTACTCATTGCAAAACCATCTTCCCAAGGATTGAGCTCAGTAGAGGAGCTTTTATGGGCCTCTCATTATCTAAATCGACCTCACATGACATACAAGTGATGACTTAAACTTATCTAGAAGGTTACCATCAGTTTAATATTATCAAGGTATCGGTTGATGCCCTTTAATTTCTAAGCTAATGTCGCCATTGATTCAAACGAAAGGGTTTCACAAATTGTTGTCCAAGAAATCTTAAGTATGCTATAAACAAAACAATCAATTTTGCAAGATATTAAACTGAGTGAAGTACTATGACTTCCGACATCAGATCAGAAGAACATTACATAAGAGACTCCCATTTATAATTTCCAGGGCACATTAATTACAGTTCACCTCATTTACATTGCAAATGCGTGGACACATGCCCTAGACAAAACAAGAGACCATGTCCTCCTTAGACTTGATCTATCTCACTTGACCGGAAAGGGCAAGAAATCTACTTTATTAGAGACTAGAGCCAAGAAATTTGCTTGAAACTAGACATATAAAGATCTCTGCATTAGTCTCACTGAATGATGTTTCTATTAGCATGAAGCCATGGAAGAATCAGCGAAGAGCATGGAAATTTTTGAGTTAATGAGGAGGTGACAGTTCAGAATGTCTTGTCCGCTATGAAGTTCTTGTGAAGTTAACCTGCTTCATTGCCATAATCCCCCGGCCGATTCTTTTAATTGACCAAGCAAGCTTTATAGAGCTTTAACACAACAGTATTCTGAAACAAAACAGTTGCCTGCGAACGTTCATCAACCTTCACTAGAAACAATTACCTGAAATTAATAGCCGGTTGATGTTGAAAGTCGTGCAGGAAAATGTCACTCTCATTAACATTAGTATGAAAATATATTTAGTACTTGTAGCGAACTTACCTAGTAAACAAGAATTGTTATTAGAACCATTGATTTTCTGCGAAGTTTCCAAGATGTGAAACAAGTGTGGAAGGGAAATTAATTAAGTTTCCTGTCATTTCCTTGGAAAAGTTAAACAGTGATTGAGTAAAGAATAAGTGAATTAGGTGTGTTGATACATGAACCAAGCAAAATAAGTTGCATGCAATCATACCAATCGATATTGATAATGGTCATTTTCAACTTAGACAAGACAGAGTATTAGGTTTTCATATTTGTTAGGCGGGTGTGCATCAGGAGCAAACAGCCATAAACTGATGGAATGACTGGCCATCAGAAGGTTGACCATTTCCATAGCAAAACCCCGGCCTGTGGAAGCACTATGTTGGAGGAGCAAACCCGAAGTTTTGACGAATTACTCCTGAATTTAACGGAGTTAGAAGCACCGGTTTTAAGATGTGTCCAAATGTTTATCCTAAATCTGTCTAAGAGAATTTAGTTTATTATTTTTCAAGGTTTTCATTAAAATTAGAGATAAGTGTATTTAAAGTCCTAAAATTTATCAAAAAAGTACAATAAGTCTTAAAATTTATCATGAAAGTGTAATCGAGTCCTAAAATTTCAAAAAGTGCAACTAAATCCAATATGAATTGTAAAACTTTAAAAAAGTGTAATCAACGAAAAGACTAGATTAAACCAATTTGATAAGTTTTTTTTGACTTAATTGCATTGTTTGATAGTTTTAGAGTTGAATTGCACTTTCATAATAGGTTTTAGGATTTAATTGTACTTTTCAAAAGTTTTAAAACTCAATTGCATTTTCATGATAAGTTTTAGAATTTTTAATATATTTATCCCTTAAAATTAATTACGCCCTCATCACTAAAACAATTAATTTTTTCTTTGAGTAAGCGTGTACGTCCCAGGCAACCATGCAACTAGGAAAAAATTAGCTTGCATCGGTTAAATGCGATCATCCAAATCTCTCGGTGCTTGGAATTAAGGGATAGACCTTTTGACTTCTTGGAAGAATTCATTTTTTGAAATTCTCGCAGGGGTTTGAATTGGATGGCCTTGGAGTGAAAAATAGCTCAAGTTTCAAAACTTGACACGGAATGACACTTAAGTGCCAAAACTTCGGAAAGGTACACTTAAGTGCCGGTTTTAGAGTAAAGTGAATTACTTTAAGTGCCACTCCGGCCAAATTGCTGATGTGGAAATTTTCCGGCGAGTTGGGTGCAAAACGATATTGTTTTGCACGTTGACATGGCAAGAAAATGCAAAAATGACATTGTTTTGTGTCTAATGTGTAAATAATTAATATAAAAATTAATTAAATTAAATTAAATTTTAATTTTATTTAAAATATTTTTTTTTAAAAAAAAAAGGGGAGGGGGCCGCGCGGCTGAGGGTTGAGCCCTGCTTTTTCTCACAAGTCTGTCCACCAAATGTTTGATAAGATGTCAAGCAGGAGACCAAAAAGAAGGTACCAAATGGAAGACATTGTAAATTCACACAAAAGTACGAGCGAATCAGAACATGCGTCTTGGAATCGTTTTTTTTGGTGTGTTCATCCAGTAGAATGGTGCTGGTAAAAGAAGCATTTTCTCTTCATGGGATCCAAATCAACTCCACCTAATAGCTGGTAACGCATTCGTGAATACTCCAATGTTTCTTAAAGATGCAACGGTGTGACCCCGTTTTTAAAGATTCATGTCACTGGTGATTGATGATTTATTGTGATAATATGCTTGTATTTTAGTAGCTCAATTGTAATCAATGTCCTTTTCCATTTCTGATCTGTTGTTGGACAACTCGAACTTGATCTAGCTCTCTACACAGTACAAGGGCAAGAGCTTTCTTGAAGACTAAAGCCAAAGTATATAATAAGTTTGGTAGAGAGAGAATCCCCTTAGTAGCTTATTCGATGAATATCCAATCTCATCAAACACAAAAATCTTTAAAAAAGAACTATTAAGTTCCAAGTTGTGACCTCAATTACTTATTTAGAACCATTTTAGATGAATTTCGCCCCAATTTCCTAGGAAGAAACGGTTGATTGGACTTTTTGATAATGTTATAAAGTATAGATGTTCAGTTTCCTATTGATCAACTAAAAAGATGTAACCAATTGATCTTGACTGTTTCGGCCAAAATAAAAGTTGATCTTGTACTTTCCAGCTAATGGCAGTGGAAACTGTTGAACATAAGAAAGTGTGGAGAGACTTATAGGTAGAACTAACATCCCGAATTGTGGAGGCGCATAGCGGTTGAAGAACTGGCCTATTGCCGAGATGGGATAGATTTGTGGAGATGGTTGGAGGTTGTTCGGTCTACAGATTGTGCTGATCTAGGAAATACTGGCACTCTTTGGAAGCCTTTGTCTAATGTCGTGTCAGATGCTCCAACAAGTGTTTGACATGCGCCAACATGGGTTTGACATACTCTCTTGACACGCTTCAGTACGCAAGTTCAGAATTCCAATACGCAATTCCAACACGTACAAAATTTTTCAATAAATGAGAAGTCAAAATGTAAATATATACAACAAATATAAAATAACGAAAATAATAAAAGGAGAAAGACTTTTTATTATTTTCCATGGTGAAATGTGGATGTTTTTTCGACTTATTGTTAAATGTTAAATTTAATAGTGGAATGTTGATTGCTTGTATTTTTTGTCCAAGTTTTATGGATTATTGTGATGGATATAGTTGAATTTATCAAATTGAAATAATGCATGATATTAACAAATGGTAGATTAATTTTTTAGTGTAAATTCATTCTAGGCTCTTTTATTATTTATTTATTTATTTATGAATTTGAATCAAATAAATTTGATTAAAATAATCATAAAAATAATAATTTATCATGTATATATAAAGATATATATTTAATATACAAAGCATCGCAACATGTTGCAATTTTTAAAAAAAAAAAAATGATATGTCGGTGTGTCATGTCGTATCGTATCGTGTGTCTCATGTTAGTGTCGATGCTACTTGGGTGCTAATTGGGTTTTCTTCGAGGATCGGGGAGAGGATCATTCAACCTGAGGTCAAAAGAAGGTGACAATTGTGAAAGTCTTGACCAGCAATTTGTAACATCTGACCCGATCCTAAGTTGTTTCATCAGCTCAAACCTAACTTCAACCCAAACTTTTTACGTAGAAATGCGAGCTTGAGAAAGCCTGTGGTGCATTGTCGGATTGCCTACATCAATTGTTTCCAAAACAGAAAAACAGAAGTGCAAATCTAGTTACCTAATGTATTCTATGTTACTTCATTGAAAGATCGAAACATTCATAAACTCTCGCGCTAAGAAGTACTTCTACAGAAATATAACATATTGAATAGTTGGCAGG
Organism: Eucalyptus pauciflora; assembly: GCA_007663325.1. Taxonomy (NCBI): domain Eukaryota; kingdom Viridiplantae; phylum Streptophyta; class Magnoliopsida; order Myrtales; family Myrtaceae; genus Eucalyptus; species Eucalyptus pauciflora. The sequence continues at coordinate 1,565,579 of VMYD01000358.1, forward strand.
AGTAAATAATAATGTCGGTAGTTGGGAAAAGGACTATAAAATATAATTTGCTCAGGAAAGAAAAACAAAATTTAAAGTTCAGCACGGACATCATAAGTTTCACCATTTCCATGCTGTACTCCCCAACTTTTGGAGCAACAATGTAAAAGATCCTGCCATCGTTATAATCCACTACTTCTGCACACGCACAATTAGAGCATGGCAGAAGCTGCCGTGAACTTCCTTATTGGGAAGCTCACAAATTTTCTGGACAATGAAGTGCAACTCTTCAGAGATGCTGAGGACGAAGTTCGCTCAGTGAGAGGACAGTTGGAGGGCATAAGTGCATCACTGAGGGTCGCAGATTCCCTGGAAGAGAGCGATGAGGAAGTCAAGGAATGGGTAAAGCAGCTGAGAGAGATTGCATATGTCACTGAAGATGCTCTCGACGAGTTCAAACTTCTCTCGGCGCATGATCATGGGGTTGGGTTTGCCGGTCTCTTCTGTAGGATATCTTGCTGTGTGAAGAACATGAAAGCTCGATATCGGACCATTTCGCAGATACAGAACATCAACTCCAGAATCAAAAGTTTATGTGATGGACACCAGAGGCTACGGCACAAGTTCAGTAAAGCTGAACATGGCCCAGGCTCCAATTACTCTGACAACACATGGCATGAACATCGAGGTAAAGACTGTTTTTCAGACAAAAATGAGCTTGTGGGCATTGAAGAACAGAAGAAGCAGCTGGTTGCGTGGTTGGTTGAGGGCACTTCTAGGCCGCAAGTTATCTCGGTCGTCGGGATGGGAGGACTGGGCAAAACCACGCTGGTAAATGAAGTTTATCAAGATCCAGAGGTCAAGAAACATTTCATGGTATGTACTTGGATCAATTTCTCTGGTTCTCCAAATATAGGAGAGCTCCTCCAGGACATACGTCAGCAAATCGTGAGAGCGATCAAACAACCGATTCCTTGTGGTGCAGACACCATGAATATCTACTGGCTGACGATGTTAATCAAGGACTTGCTGCGAGGAGTGAGGTATCTGGTTGTTCTAGACGACACATGGAGGATAGCCGAATGGGATGCTGTCAAACATGCACTGCCAAACAACATGTGCGGCAGCCGAATAATCATCACAACCAGGAATTATGATCTAGCACACACCTCCTGTCGAGAATTCGAGGGGAAGGTCTATAAGATGGAGCCTCTGCCAGTAGACCAGTCATGGAAGCTTTTCTGCAAGAAGACATTTCAGGGGAGTTCATGCCCTTCCCATCTGGAGAAGACCTGTGAGTTTATTTTAAAAAAGTGTGAAGGACTGCCGCTTGCTATAGTGGCTATCGGTGGTGTTTTGGCTACAAAAGACAAGCACAGAATAGATGAATGGGAATTGGTTCGTCATAGTCTTGATACAGAGATTGACTGCGACCACAAACTCAAAAACTTGAAAAGAGTTCTTTCGCTTGGCTTTAATGATCTGCCATACTACCTGAAATCCTGCTTCTTGCACTTAAGTTTATTTCCTGAGGGTCGCTGCATTAAGTGTAAGAGACTGATTCGGTTATGGATCGCTGAAGGATTTGTTGAAAAGAAAGAAGGAAAGACTCTCGAGGAAGTTGCTGAGGACTACTTCATGGAGCTGTTGAACAGAAACCTGATTGAGGTGGCTGCTAGACGAACTTATGGAACAGTCAATTATTGCCGCATCCATGATTTTCTGTGGGACATTGTCATTTCCAAGTCGACCAATCAGGGGTTTGCAGAAATAGCCAAAGAAGAAAAATTTGAACAGCCAGACAAAGTCCGTCGCCTGTCATTACAGAAAACCCTGCGAGCTCTGCAACAGAACTGGTCCTTGTCTCAACTTCGCTCTTTATATATGTTTGAGATGGAGAGATCATTTATGAATAAAGTTCTTGCTAGTGATATGAAAATGCTCAATGTTTTGGATATACTAGCGGCTCCTTTAAAAAGGTTCCCTGCTCAAGTTGCTGATTGGTGTTATCTGAGATATCTAAGTTTCAGGGGCACTGAGGTTAGTACGGTTCCAACTTCTATCGTGAAGCTTAAAAACCTAGAGACTCTAGACCTTAAACACACAAATGTCACTGAATTGCCTGTTGACATTTTGAAACTTCGACGACTTCGTCATCTCCTTGTTTATCGCTATAAGCTTATGCCCTATTTAAGCTTCAAAGTTGGCTTTAAGGCCCTTCAAGGAATAGGGGCTTTGCAATCCCTTCAAAAGCTCTGCTATATAGAGGCAGATGATGCTAATAGCTGCAGTGTTATGCGAGAGCTTGGAATGTTGACACAACTGGATAGGTTGGCCATTCTGAAAGTTAAAAAAGAAGATGGAAGGGATTTGTGCTCGTCAATCTCCAAACTAACCAGGCTTCAATCAATATCCATAGCTTCTGTTGATGAAGATGAGATTATTGATCTGCAACACCTCTCTAGTCCACCTCCATTCCTTGAGAGAATGTACTTATATGGACGCTTGGGGGCTTTACCAAAATGGCTACCCTCTCTCAGTAGCCTGATGAAATTGCTCCTGAGGTACAGTTGCCTAAAGGATGACCCTCTTGTGTCTCTGGAAAATCTGCCCAATCTTGTGCATCTTGAGTTGCGTCAGGTTTATGAGGGAAGCTCATTGTGCTTTAGAGCAAAAGGCTTTAAGAAGCTAAATATTCTACGTCTTGACCTTTTTGACAAACTTAGGTGCATAGAAGTGGAGAAGGGAGCAATGCCTTTTCTTCAGAAGCTTGCCATTCGGCGTTGCAAGTTACTAGAGAATCTTCCATCAGGTGTTGAAAACTTGACAAAGCTGAAAGTGCTGAAGATTTTTGATATGCCAGATAAGCTCGTCAAGAAGCTTGTGCAAGGTGCACAAGATGATGACTATCATAAAGTTGCACATATTCCGGAAATACGTTGTGGCTACCAGAGAGATGAGGGTTGGGATATCCAGTTAATCGATAGATCAGTGCAACGAGATGGTGCAACCACCCAAGGCACAAGCATGGGAAGCAATGAGTTCCCACCATGTGGAAGTTAATGTACTGCATAAGTGAATAACTGAAATATGCCGAATGTTTGTGACTTATGACTTGTAAATGTATTGTAAGGTAGATGTGAAAGCGAGTCTGTCTGTCAATGACACTTGGGAGCTGTCAAAGCTGTATTAGTTATGTTTGGAGTCAATTGTTAGAGGCAATGTTATGTCTCTCAATGCTCTATAAATAAAGCTCGATGTGATGTTTTAGTAAGCCATTTAGAAGTAAAGATGCAATCTTGTTGTGATTGCTCTCGCTCACCCTTTGTTGTGTGATCTCTAAAACCTAAATCTTGTAACGGGAGCTAATTACCTTGTACTCATTTTACAATGTCCACTTCTTCGATGTCATTAAAATTTCATCTGAGTAGATCATCACAATCACAATAAGAGGGGTTCAACCCCTGTCATTATCTGGCAAGGCCCATTATCGGTATCCAAAAATTGGTAAACTATCTACAGAATGTTCCCCTGATAATTTGAACTGAATCAGACCAGAGTTCTTGCTGGAAGTTCACTTACACATTTTGTTAGAAGCCCGACTTCTTCCGAGTTGGAGGCACCATCATGTGCCTGTTCTTGATAGTAGAGAAGCTAACTCTTCAATATTTGATGCTTGCCCATGTAGTGTCTGAAATTATTTTCGCTGCTTCGAAAGTGCCAAGTCTCAGATTATTCTTGCTCGCAAGTTGGCTTGTCCAGTGATCATGTTTACCCCAAGACACATGTTAAATATACTTAATGAGGATATAGTTGATTTTGAAAACATGATTATGTGTATCACGAAAACAATGAGCGCACTAAAAACTGTAATTTTATTTATTTGATTGCTTAACAAGTGTTTGAGGGGACTTTTTTTTTTTTTCATATAACAAAGTCCTAACTTTTAAATGTGCATGACAACCGCAAGTGCTCAAAATTAAAATTTTCAGTTCATTTAAGGCATATTGCATAATTCTATTAAATGGTGAAAATTGAAAATTCAACGCTTAATGAGATTAAACTTGTTTGATATCCGTAATTATTATTGACTTAAAGGCTAAAATTAAGTCAAATTTCACATAATATGCTACGTAATGGATGGGTTGCTTAATTCATTCAATAGAAAATCTAGTTGATGGCAAGTAGAATCTTGTTAAATACATTGTTAAAACCTACCGATAATGATCATTGTCTTGTCTTGTGCTTTTAAGAAACCAATTAATATTGTAAGTAATGGATGGGTTACTTAAGAGAAAAAATAGCTGATGGCAAGTACTAGGCTTGTCAAATATATCGTTTAAACCTTACAATAGTAATCGTTGCTCTGTAATTAGCAAGTACAATAGTAATCCCTTACTTACCATAGTAATGCCTTTTTTTTTAGACAAAAATGAGCTTGTGGGTATTGAAGAACCGAAGAGTCAGCTGGTTTCAGGGTTGGTTGGGGGCACTTCTAGGCCGCAGGTTATCTCAGTCGTTGGGATGGGAGTATTGGGCAAAACCACGCTGGTAAATGAAGTTTATGAACATCCAGAGGTCAAGAAACATTTCATGGTAAGTTCTTGGATCACTTTCTCTGGCTCGCCAGATATAGGAGAGCTCCTCCAGAACATGCGTCAGCAAATTATGAGAGTGATCGGACGACCGATTCCTTGTGGTGTGGACACTACGAATATCTACTGGCTGAAAATGTTATTCAAGGACTTGCGACAGGGAGTGAGGTATCTGGTTGTTCTAGATGACACATGGAGGATAGACGGATGGGATGCTGTCAAACATGCGCTGCCTAACAACATCTGCGGCAGCTGAATAATCATCACAACCAGGAATTATGATCTAGCGTGCACCTCCTACCGAGAATTCGAGGGGAAGGTCTCTAAGGTGGAGCCTCTAGCAGTAGAACAGTCATGGAAGCTTTTCTGCGCAAAGACATTTCAGGGGAGTTCATGTCCTTCCCATCTGGAGGAGACCCGTGAGTTTATTTTCAGAAAGTGTGAAGGATTGCCGCTTGCTATAGTGGCCAACAGTGGTGTTTTGGCTACAAAAAACAAGCACAGAATAGATGAATGGGAATTGGTTCGTGGCAGTCTTGGAAAAGAGATTGACTGCAACGACAAACTCAAAAACTTGAACAGAGTTCTTTCACTTAGCGTTAATGATCTGCCATACTACCTGAAATCCTGCTTCTTGCACTTAAGTTTATTGCCCGAGGACTGATTCGGCTATGGGTTGCAGAAGGATTTATTGAAAAGAAAGGAGGACAGACTGTCGATGAAGTTGCTAAGGGCTACTTTATGGAGCTGTGGAAAAGAAGCCTGGTAGAGGTGGCTGCTGAACGAAGGGATGGAACTGTCAAGTATTGCCGCATCCATGATTTTCTGAGGGGCATTGTCACTTCGAAGTTGACCAATCAGGGCTTTGCACAAATAGCCAAAGAAGAAAATCGTGAACAGCCAGAGTCCATCGCCTGTCATTACAGAAAACCCTGCAAGCTCTGCAACAGAAATGGTCCTTGTCTCAACTTCGTTCTTTACACATGTTTGGGATGGAGAGACCATTTATGAATGAAGTTCTTGCTAATGATGTGAAACGGCTCAATGTTTTGGATACACTGGCGGCTCCTTTAAAAAGGTTGCCTGCTCAAGTTGCTGATCGGTGTTATCTGAGATATCTAAGTTTCAGGTACACTGAGGTAAGTACAGTTCCAAGTTCTATCAGGAGCTTCAAAACTTAGAGACTTGAGACCTTAAACACACAAATGTCACTGAATTGCTTGATGAGATCTTGAAACTTAGACACTTTTTCATCTCCTTGTTAATGGGTACAAGCATATACCCTATTCATGCTTTGAATTTGGCTTTAAGGTCCTCAGAGGAATAGGGGCTTTGCAATCCCTTCAAAAGCTCTGCTATATAGAGGCAGATGATGAGAGTAGCAGCAGTCTTATGAGAGAGCTTGGAATGTTAACGCAACTGGATAGGTTGGCCATCCTGAAAGTTTCCCATCAATCTCCAAACTAACCAGACTTCAAGCAATATCCATAGCTTAAGAGAATGTACTTAAGAGGACGCTCGGGGGCTTCACCACACTGGCTACCCTCTCTTAGTAGCCTGATGGTATTGCACCTGAGGTGCAGTCGCCTAAAGGATGACCCTCTTTTGTCTCTTCAAGATCTGTCCAATCTTATGCATCTCCAGTTGCAGCAGGTTTACAAAGGAAGCTCCTCGTGCTTTAAAGCAAAAGCCTTTAAGAAGCTAACAATTCTGAGTATTGATCTTTTCGACGAACTCAGGTGCATAGAAGTGGAGAAGGGAGGGATGCCTTTTCTTGAGAGGCTATTGATTCATCGTCGCAAGCTACTAGATAAGCTTCCATCAGGTATTGAACACCTGACAAAGCTGAAACTGCTGAAGATATTCGATATGCCAGATGAGCTTGTCAAGAAGCTTGTGCAAGGTGGACAAAATGATGACTACAATAAAGTTGCACATGTTCCAGAAATATATTGTGGCTACAGGAGAGATGAGGTCTGGGAAATCCAGTTAATCGCGAGATCAGTGCAGAGAGATGAAGCTATCGCCCAAGGCACAAGCAGGGGAAGCAATGAGTTCCCACCATGTGGAAGTGCATGTACTACATAAGTGAATAACCTTAAATCTGCCAATTGACTGTGACTTGTAAGTGTGAATGTTTTGTAAGGTAGCTGTGAGTGCGAGTTTGTCTGTAAATGACATTTAGGAGCTGTCAAAACTATGTTAATAATGTTTGGAGTTAATTGTCAGAAGGCAATCGGGGTTCTAAATGTGTTCATTTTACAATGACCCTTTCTTGGTGTCATGAAAATTTCTTCAAGGAGATCATCACAGTCACATTGAGCGGGGTTCAACCATGTCATGATCTCACGAGGCCCGTTATGGGTATCCGAAGATTGTTGTGAGTAAAACATTCAAGATTCAACCTGTTATGAGTTCTTATTCAAAAGCAGTTTCACCGCTGGAAGATTTATGTGATATTGGCTCTATAAGCCCAGCCCATGTTCTTTTAAAGTCAAACTTGGCCGATCTTCATTTTTCTTCTCTACATATCACACGTGAAGTCAAAGCAGCGGACGGAACAAGGAAAAGAAGGAAAACAAGTAGCTTGACCGTGAAGAAGGATAGAGGGAAAGAAGAGAGGAGAGAGAAATTGGCACGCATAGCCCATCTGGACGCGTCGACTAGCGGAGTCAACTATAAGTTGTAATATCTGGTAAATGTTCGAGCCAATTATTCATCCAATCAGAATTTTTTTTGGAAATTAGGGCACAAATTTGGAGTTATGTGAATTTTGAACTATGAGATTCAATTGAGGAGTTTTTTTGAGCTGCAATTTCTGTGGAAATAGTAGCTTAGGTCATTCCATTTCAAAGTATGGTTTGTTTGGAATGAAATTTGGAAGTTTTGTGTGCGAGTTACATGTAACAAATTATACTCGCAAGGAAAAACATGAACATATGCTAGGGGTGGAAAATGGGTCGGTCGGGTCGGGTATGAGTCGGGTCAAAAATGGGTCGATCCATATTTGACCAATTTAACTCGTTTTGACCTATATTCTTGTATTGTAAATCTAGTGACACATACCCAACCCGACCTGTATTACTAAAACCTATTAGTATTCTAGGGAAACCTATTTCTACTATATGCTAATTGGATTAAAACTTCAAATTAAATTAAAACTAGTAAATAAAATTAAAAAATAAAATAAAAAAACCTATAAATTGAAATATTTATAAAAAAAACTAGACTATGCCTATACTTCTCTTATTTGAAGTGAACATACCATTGAATAACTTATAACTGTAATATGAAATTTCTTTAACTAAACCTAAAAAGACTCATTTTTATGATTTTTTTTATAAAAAAAAAAAGTATTGTTAAAACATTTTTATGCAATACAAAATTTTTAATAATTTTTATGCAATACGAATTTAATGGAAATTTTTTATAATTCTTTTAAAAATATATATTTTTTAAATCTAATTTTCAAAAATTAAAATATGATTTTTAATAATTATTTTTTCTTTTTCTCTTTTCTTTTTTATTTTTCTTCGGTCGGCCACCAACCACAACGACGGTCGGCGACTGGCCACAGGCAAGATCAAGCTCGCCGGTGTTGGGCGGGGCTCGATCTCACCGATCTGGCGAGGCCCATGCATTGCCTAATGCCGGCAAGATCGAGCTCGCCAGCGTCAGGCGGGACCTCGGCCTCGCCAGATCGACAAGGTCGAGCCTCGCCCAACGTTGGCGAGCTCGATCTTGCCAGATCCGACGAGGCTCGGCCTCGCCAATCTGGCATGGCCAAGGCCTTGCCCAACGTCGGCGAGCTCGAGCCTCACCAATCGTCAACGACTTGCCAATGAGGCTCAGTGCCAGCGAGCTCAAGCCTCGCTTGGCCTATCACTAGCCAGCGGCTAGCCGTCACCTTGCCGGCCATCAGCTAAGGAATGAAGAAAAAGAAAGAAAAAAGAAAAAGAAAATATAAAATATAAAATAAATATAACATTGAGATATAAAAAATAATTATAATTTCGATTTTTTTTTATAAAAAAACATTTTATAAAATTAAAGAAGGCCATGACCCGTGGGTTCAAAGTGGGTTATTACTAATAACCCATTTCTTTTTGTGTTGTACTTTCTCAAACCTATTTTTGACTCATATTTAACTTTTAATTGACCAATATATGACCCATTTAACTAAAACAACTCTAACATACGCTATGAACAAGCTTCTTTGTTAGTGCTTAGGAGTCAATTTGTTGGTAGTCAAGTGTGGTTTAGTCGAGTCGTTTGTTGGAGGAGTGTTTTACTCGGATTTTAATGTCGTTTTGTGGTTAATTGTTAGGGATACAAGTACATTGGCTTGAATAATCACCATAGGTTATTTTTTCAGCTTTGCCAAGTGAGTGGTGTTATCTTTTCTGAGAATTTATAAATTTATGTCTTCAAAATGATAAAGTTTTGATACTATAAATAAACATGGATGTTATAGAAAATTTGGATGGGCGATCTATTATATTTTGGTATTTGTGAATGGTACGAGAATTGTTTGGTAAAAATATATATTTTGTTTGATGAACGAAGTTGATAAATATCATATATTTTGAGTATGCGAAACATTTTTAGTAAAAACTTTTGACTAAAATATTATATATATATATATATATATATATATATATATATATATATATATATATATATATTAAAATATGCATTTGATTTGATTCGGTTTATAAAACGGGGGTTGCGAGACAAGTCTTAAAATGATTTGAGAAATGTTTTACGAAAAGTATTGCTGGCGAGAGTTATTTTGCGAAAGGTTATGTGTTGATTTGTGATGTGTATCTTGACATATAAGATTGTTTATGGATTAGATATCTAATATTGGAATGTGACAGTTGGGTGTTCAATATCATTGTGAACCCGGTTGAGTGTTTGTGGATATGCGCATATTAGTGTTAGGATATCTCTGAGCCACGGGCATTATAGGTGGAGACCTAGGTAAGGGGAAACCTTGGTTGTCTTGTCACAGGATGTTATGCTTTTGGTCAATGAAGTAGATCATTGATGTGTGTTTTGAGTCGACGGAATAGACTATCGACGTGCAATTAAAAGAGATAAATCAATGGAATAGACCATTAATTGTCAATTTGTTATTGTGAATTGATTGTTATTGATCTTGTGCATAAAAGTTTGTTTGAAAGATATTATCTACTTTTGATATTTTACATATATGGTACTCTAGCTTTGTGATATATGAATGGTGATATTATGTTTTGTAAAAGAGCATAGTGAGAGGTCAATCCGCTTAGAACATTCTCACTAAACCACGGTTGCTTACCCAATTACTTCCAATCTTTTTCACGTTCTTTAGCTAGCAATGAGTTGTATGATGGCGATATCAATTAAGGGACTTTTGAGAGATGATTTTGGTGGTTTGAGGCTGTGTCTTTCAGACGAAAAGACGGCCATGTCATCCCCCATTCTTGATGATTTTGGGGTGTGACAATTTAAGGCTCCTACTTTTTAGTTGCTTACTCCAGGTTTGGAATGTTTCTGATGCTAGCCTTCAGCTCTAGCAGCTATGGTTTTCCTGTAGTTGGATGATGAGAAGATAAATGAACTTTCTAACAGCAGATGTCCAGTCTCATGTTTTCCATGATCGCATGAAAAGAAGATCAGGTCATCTGTTGTCTGATAAACCTGGTCAGCTTAATTGCATCCTCAAACTATCTACAGAATGTTCCCCTGATAATTTGAACTGAATCAGACTGGAGTCCTTGCTGGAAGTTCACTACCAAGCGTGAGCAAAATATTAACCTCCCTTGTATGTCATTTTAATCTCCCGTGGTAGATTAAAAACAAAAGTTCTAGTTATAAGCAGTTGATATCCTATTTGCAGGTAAATCATAATGAAATCTCCTGAATCTCCTGGAGAAACGAACGAACTCTATCTCTAGAACAGCTATAAAACTCCGACGAAACTAGCTACCGTTTTTATTCACAACTCTTGGTGCTCATCAAAAGGCCAGGGTCTCCAAGATCAAGTTAAGGCTCGAAGATTGCCGCTAATCCATTCAAAAGAGACAGACTGCTTTGAAATCTTTAGATGAGCAGGAATGTACTCACCACGTTTAAAAGTCTCACAGGTGCTCGCTTGAGGACCAAAGGGACAAACTTTCTGGAGTCTTGATTCAGCACCAGCACCTCCATTTTTCCCCGATGCCTAAGTAGGGCTAGAGAAGGTCTAAAATGAGAAATGCAATACATGCAAGAGGTAAATCGTAATTCGTTCTTTGGATTTTCGTTATCAAGTGCATTCATCGAACGAGATATTCAGATGAACTAATTCTGTTTACGAGCCCAAACTACAAAAGATAAACAATGGATTGCTGTAATCTCGAACTTGGCATCGTATTAACAACCCAATTCAATCGGTCTTGTGTGTTAACTCATTTAACATCCATCCTAAAATTTTGTTTGTGAGGCCAACTTTCATTATACATTAAATATAAATCGATTGCTGACGTAATGGTTGTGCCACATAAAACGACAAGCATCCACGTCAGCGACTTTCAGCCAAAATATTCCAGAAAAATTGTATTAGCAAATCTTTGAAAAGTTTAGAACTTCATTGATCAAATTGAAAAATTTAAGATTGAATCAGCCGTTGCCCAATAGGTATAGGACCTTTTAGACAATTATCCCAATAAGAGATGGTGGCCTAACAATATGGATGTAACAAATGGTTGTTAACTTAATTGCATGTTCTTCAAAACTTGTTAGTGGAGTTCATGTGTTGACTTGGAATAGTGGCTTGACAAAGCCAGCTTTTCTTCCTGATGGAATCCTAATCAACTCCACATAATAGACAGCGACGACCGCTCTAATTTTATCGAGAAGGCCCCATAATTTTGTGTTTAAAAAGGATTTTGTTGACGTCATTCTTTTTTTAGAGCTATCTGTCATTGGTGACTGATATGCGACTCTTCAATTTATTTCGTTAATAGCTTCATGCGTACTGAGAGTCTTTTATTAATTCGGTAAGTGTGGCTTTTCCTCTCAAATATGGTCCCCTTCTCCTTCGCTCGTAGAAGAACCGGACCTATACATAGCTACATATTTACGCATACGAATCGTTTGAACAAGTAATGTGTATGCAATCTTGACCATGTCGTACTTGAGATGATTTAGTAGGGTGATGCCACGGGAAAATTCAGAGCATTGTACAGTGAAATTCTCGAAATATCTGAGCTTAATTGCTTGTTCATTGCCTTACTTTAGTTGATGAATTCTTCTACTTCCCAGCAAAGAGATGTTGCTTGAATTTTCTTCACGTAGCCTCGTCAAAAAATAAATTTGGTGTTTACAATACTCAGTGATGAGTCCGCAGATTTCACTTGACCGTTCAGGCACTGTTGGATTATCCTGGTCGCTGATGCTAAAGTCTGGATTCCGGTGAACTTTTTACTGTAATGATATTCTGAATTGATTGAAACTTTTGTCTATCAATCTTAGTCATAAATCAGCTCTTCTACCTTGCAACGCAACATAACGCTGTGATCCGGCAGGAATCAGTAGCTGAAATATATTTGGATTTTTGACTCACAACAAGCACATCTGAATTAAATGTTCTTGGAGTCAGATACGAATCTACTCCAGTAAAGAAAAACATGGAAGTTCCTTTGAAACTTCCCATGATTTTACCTTATATTATTTCGACAGCGAAGTAAGTTATTTCTGCGGGTAATTAAGAAATTTTAAGTAGCTTCTTCGAATTAGCTGGAACTGCAAAAGAATAAAGTACCAAACCTACTTGCAGACTTTTCCACATGAAACAAGAAAATTATATAGATTGATGTCAAAGGCGTAAATATTCAACAGGATCATGCAAAATCAAAAGGGATATCACTAAAATAAACCAAAACTTGTACAATGTGCCAAGCAGACATGGATCCCACACAAAGCAGCTGTAAATGCAAGATTCACTGAAGTTAAAACAGTTTAAGAGTTTAGACACTATGACAAGCCTCAGCTTCTGCAACGTCAGTCTAAAGCCTTTCAGCAATACATAAACCAAAAAACCTCACCACCACTCACCAGACTATAGGCATGGCAGAGAGCCCAGTGAATTACCTACTCAACAAGCTCGCACAATTTGTTGAGAATGAGGTGCAAGTCCTGACAGGAGCCCAAGAAGAAGCCCTCTCAGTGAGACGAGAATTGGAGCGAGTCCGGGCCTTCCTCAGGGTTGCAGATTCCCTAGAAGAAAGCGACAATGAAGTCAAAGTGTGGGTGCAGCAGTTGAGAAACACAGCCTACGACATGGAGGACGCTCTCGATGAGTTCTCTCTGCTCCTGAGACATGATCATGGAGTCGGTTTCATCAGCCTCATCAGCAGGATGTCTTGCTGCATCAAAAACCTGAAGGCTCGGTACCGACTCACATCTGAAATAAATCGCATAAACTCCAAAGTAAAGGGCATATGCAATGGGCACCGGAGGCTGCGCCACAAATTCAGCAGAGCTCAACAAAATCCGAGCTCAACTGGAGCAGACAACACATGGCAGGACCACCGAGGCAATGCCCTTCTCGTAGATGAAACTGACCTGGTAGGCATTGAGCAGCCAAAGAATGAGCTGGTCGGGCGGTTACTTGAGGGGGCTCTCGGGCGGGAGGTCATCTCCATCGTGGGAATGGGAGGGTTGGGCAAAACCACTCTGGTGAAGCAAGTCTACGAAGATCCCGCCGTGAAGAAACATTTCACGGCGTATGCTTGGATCACTCTCTCTGGGTCCTCAAAGATCGAAGAGCTCCTCACAGACATGCTTGATCAGATCATGAAAGTGATCAGGACACCGGTCCCTCCAGGAGCCTACACTATGAATAGCCATTGGCTGAAGACGATCATCAAGGACCTGCTTCAGAGGAGGAGGTACCTGATCATCCTCGATGACGCCTGGTGCATAGACGAATGGGATGCAGTCAAGCATGCCTTGCCCAACAACTGTCAGGGAAGCCGGGTGATCATCACGACTCGGAATGCTGATCTCGCATCAACCATGTGCAAGGAGTTCAACGGGCTGGTTAAAAATATGGAGCCACTTGATCCCGCTCAGTCATGGGAGCTTTTCTGTCGGAAGACTTTTCAGGGGAATCCATGCCCTTCCCCCCTGGAGGAGATATGTGAGTACATTTTGAAAAAGTGTGAAGGACTACCACTCGCAATTGTGGCCATCAGTGGCGTTCTGGCGGGGAAAGACAAACGGAGGATCTATGAATGGGAATTGGTTCGTCGCAGTCTTCGTACTGAGATTGACTGCAACGACAAACTCAAAAACTTGAAAAGAGTTCTTTCGCTGAGCTTTAATGATCTGCCATACTACCTGAAATCCTGCTTCTTGCATTTAAGTTTATTTCCCAAGGTTCACCGCATCAAATGTCAGAGACTGATTCGGTTATGGATCGCAGAAGGATTTGTTGAAAAGAAAGAAGGAAAGACCCTCGAAGAAGTTGCTAAGGACTACTTCGTGGAGTTGCTGAACAGAAGCTTGATAGAGGTGGCTGCTAAACAAAGTGATGGAAGGGTCAAGACTTGCCGCATCCATGATTTGCTGCAGGACATTATCACTTCAAGGTCGACTGATCAGGGCTTTGCCGCAATAGTCAAAGAAGAAAATCATGAATGGCCAGACAAAATCCGTCGCCTGTCAATACAGAACACCCTGCAAACTCTGCCACGGAACTGGTCCTTGTCTCAACTTCGCTCTTTATATTTGTTTGGGGTAGAGAAATCATTAATGAACTCAGCTTTAGCTTGTGATATAAAACTGATCAATGTTTTGGATATGCAAGCGGCTCCTTTAACAAGGTTCCCTGCTCAAGTTGCTGATTGGTGTTGTCTGAGATATCTAAGTTTCAGGTCCACTGAGGTGAGTACCATTCCACGCTCCATTGGGAAACTTCAAAACTTGGAGACTCTAGACCTTAAACACACAAATGTCACCGAATTGCCTGTTGAGATCTTGAAACTCCAACGGCTTCGTCATCTCCTTGTTTATCGCTACAAGAATGTGTCTTATTCATCCTTCAAGTTCGGCTTCAAGGCCCTTAGGGGAATAGGGGCTTTGCAATCCCTTCAAAAGCTCTGCTATTTAGAGGCAGATGACGAAAGTAGCAGCAGTGTGATAAGAGAGCTTGGAATGTTGACACAACTGGATAGATTGGCCATTCTGAAATTAAGAAAAGAAGATGGAAGGGATTTGTGCTTGTCAATCTCCAAACTAACCAGGCTTCGAGCAATTTCTGTAGCTTCTGTTGATGATGATGAGGTTATTGATCTGCAACACGTCTTGAGTCCACCTCCATTCCTTGAGAGAATCTACTTGAGAGGACGCTTGGGGGCTTTACCACACTGGCTACCCTCTCTCAGTAGCCTGATGAAATTGAACCTGAGGTGCAGTCGCCTAAAAAATGACCCTCTTGTGCCTCTCGAAAACCTGCCAAATCTTGTGCATCTCGAGTTGCTTAAGGTTTACGAAGGAAGCTCATTGTGCTTCAAAGCAGAATCCTTTAAGAAGCTAAAGACTCTGGGTCTTGATCAATTTGATGAACTCAGCTCCGTCGAAGTGGAGAAGGGAGCAATGCCTTATCTTGAGATGTTTATCATTCAGCGTTGCAAATTACTAGAGAAGCTTCCATCAGGCATTGAATATCTGAAAAAGCTGGAAGTGCTGAAGATTTTCGATATGCCAGATGAGCTCGTCAAGAAGCTTCTTCTAGGTGGGCAAAATGATGACTATCAGAAAGTTGCGCATGTTCCACAATTATATTATGGGCACTGGAAAGACGGGGGTTGGGATGTCCAGTTAATCGAGAGATCAGTGCAGAGAGATCATTGCAGAGAGATCAGATCAGTGCATGTTCCAAGCACGAGTACGAGTAGCAATCAGTACCCACCGTGTTGGAAGTGAATGTACTGCATGAATGAATAACTTAGCCTGCCAAATGTTTGTAACTCATGACTGGTCAATGTGAATGTATTGTAAGTTAGCTGTGACTGCGAGTCTGTCTGTAAACGACATCAAGGAGCCATCAAAAGAAGTTAGTAATGTCTATAAATACATTATAAAAATGTTCTTACTTTTTCGGTTGTAGCTACCATCATCTGCCTGTTCTTTATGTTAGTTAATTCTATAGAGAGAACTACGAATTTGACTCTCCAATTTTCGATGCCTATCCATGTAGTGTCTTAAAATATTTTTGCCACTTTGAAAGTGCCGAGTATCAAGTCACTTCCACCCTAAGACATTTGTTAAACATACTTAATGACGAAATTGTCAATTATACATATCACAAATGCAATTAGTACATTGAAAAGTGCAATATTCTCTTATTTAATTGCTTAAGAAGTGTCTTGAATACTTTTTTTTTCTTTACAAAATCCTAACTACTAAAGGTGTGTTTGATAACAGCAAGTACCCAAAACTAAGATTTTCAATGCATTTAGGGCATCTTTCATTTTTGAATTAAGTCTTAAAAATTGAAAATTCAGTTTTTAATAAGATTAAGCTCGTTTGATAGCTTTAATTTGCATTGGCTTAAAAGAATTAGTAAAGTGAAAAATTTACTTAGTATATAGTAAGTAAAAGAGGAGCTACTTAATTCATTCAAAGGAAAATATAATTGACGGCAAGTAGAAAATTGCCAAATACATCACTAGAATCTATAATAATTGTCATTATCCTACGTTTTGTAAGATATTAATAATTTTCAACTATACATTACAATTATCAACAAACAACTTCCTATTGTTATTTTCAACAATAAATACTGTTAACAATTAAAATCCAGTACTTAGATTCTGATTTTTTTGATAATTCATTCATCATTGACTTAAAAGTTTTCATCAAGTCCAAAAGTTTGTTTGATATTGTAAAAAAGGTGTTACTAATTTCCACCTTTTCTTGCAGAAACGAAGTTGTAACTATCTGCAATCTCCTATTGGTTGGTGCCTAATAAATACAAGGACCAATTAAAAATGAAGTAGACTTTGAGAGCTGGTGCTGCTGCATAGTGATGTCCCCACGATGAGTCAGACTGAGGATTTTGGATCCTAACTAGTAAGTTATTTCCTTCAGATCTCTACGGATAATAGAGCTCAGTGGAGGAGCTTTTGCCGCCTCTCATTGTCCGAATCGATCCTGCATGACACACCCATGACAACTTCTTTAACTTTACCTAGAAGGGTGCCATCAATTTAATACTACCAAGACATCTGTTGATGCCCCTCTATTTTTAAAGCTAATGCCACCTTTTTCGGTAATAATGGAGATTACCAGTTTCTCAGTAATAAGTCACTTGATCTTCTTGCACTTTCATGACAGCGCTAACTCCAACAAGAAGTTGCACAGAAATTGCTAGGTGAATACCACTAACTTCCTTCTTGCCTGAGCTTCTGCGATGGTGACGGATTTTTTTTTATTAAAAACCATAGCAGAAGTTTCCGAGAAGTTTTCAAGATATAAAGCAAGAGGGGATTGGAAATTAATTAAGTTTCCTATCGTTTCCTTTGAATTGTTAAACACAAATTTAATAAAATATTCACAGAGTAGTTATCTTAGTAAAGGAAACAAGCAAATTAAGTAGCATGTAATCATACTAAAAGATATCAATAGTGGTCATTTTCAACTTCGTCAAGACAGAGACCGTAATGTTTTTCAACTTGCTAAGCGGGTGTGCATCAGGAGCAAACAGCCATTAACGGGTGAAATGACTAGACATCACGAGCTTGACCATTTCCATTCCAAACCCCCAGCCGATGCAAGCACCATGTCAGAGAATGTCAGCAAGTGTATTCACCGAACTTCCGTATATGCCAAACAGAGCATGGCAGAATTGCAGTGAACTACCTACTTGACAAGCCCACGGACTTCCTGGAGAATGGGGTTCAATTCTAGAGAGAGGCCCAGGAAGAAGTTAATTTAGTGAAAGAGACAGAGAGGAAATACTGCGGAAGAGAAAATTGGGTAATATTTGTATATTTACGTATGTTATAATAAAGATTACATGATCCTATTTATAGGGTTTATTATATGACTATTTAAGGTAATATATCAATCAAAGATATGCATAATGTGGAAAATCTTTTAAATATCTGCAATATCACGAAATATATGGTAAATCAAGGGAAATATATCCTACATATGTCTAACATACCCTCTCAAACTATCACGCCCCGAACCTTGGGCAAGCACACATCCCTCGGTAATTTGCGACATTCCTAGGACGCGTCGCCGACCCATTTGTTTTATGCACATGCGGAAGCGAACTAATAACTCCCCAACCAACAAACAAACACATGGGACAGTAAAAGCTGGACAATCAACTAACATAAAACGTATTTTATAAACAAACCAGGTTAACCCTACAAGTTATGTACAAAAGGCCTAGACCCAAAAAGGAGCCACCAAGCTAACTCTACCCCGGACACTACCTACTTAGGATTCAGGTCTACAACAACTCCATCTGGGATGTCGATGTCCAGAGGGTCAGCTACCTCTATTACAAGCTCTTCAGCCTCAGGCCCCTGGCGCGCCTCGATATTAGCCAAAATAGCGGCATCAAACACAAGGTCGAGTACCTTCTCATACTTGACATCGACGGCAGGTCCGTCGAAACTATCTAGGGGGCCTTCCCGAACCCCATTAGGCCCATGATGGAACTACGCTATGAATCGATGAGGTACCAACTGAGGTATGCTCTCATCAACCCAAATGGTGGTAACGACAAGCTCACAGGTCCAAGGAGTCTTGTGGATAGGGAGAATAGTACGCTCAGTCTCCGCCTCTCGTGGCCACCCAAAACGAACGTGGCGCACCTCCATCTAATGACCTATAAAATTTTAAACCACGATAGGGTGAGACAAAGTCTCGGCGAGTCTACACCCTAAACCCCTAATAGGACGAGAATTCACCTATAGGCAGCCTAAACATACACCATATAAAACTTACCTCACTTCAGCACCTCCCTGCACATTAGTACATCTCATATACATATGTATATAGTAAACATATTCAATAACTTGAACACTGCACATCAATCATCAAATATTATAGGGGTCCCGATTATAAGGCCAAATCGTTATGACACGTATAATTTCATGCCACACAATTTTATCTCATAATCAAGCGCGGCTATCTCAATCACTCAAGCGTGTTCCAATTATTTACGACCCAACAGCCACGGCCAACTCATCAGTTGGTGGTCATTCGACATAACCGGGCGTCGTCCTGCTTTGTCGAGCACGGCAACGTCTACATCTAGATGGCATTCCCAAAGGAACATTGGCCCAGCATCCACTGCAACCGACATTCGTTGTCAAGAGCATATGAACTTAATTAGGCATCGTCACCCCGACCTTCATCGGGTGACGAGGTCTGATAGCGATCACACGCACATCCATGCTCAGCCAAGAACATCGTGCTTTGCACTAAAATACTTCAATTTCAAATAATGGACTTGACCAATTTTCTTCATATTAAAAATATCAAGTAAAATAATTGTGCGTGGTCACATTATCAAATTGAAGCATAAACTTGATTTACTCTCTTTCAAAATTCCACGATTTTATATAGTACCTAAAATATTTTTAGTGTCAAACCCGAAACCCGGTATTTTTCTAATTAAATACCATAAAATCATATTTTTGCAATAATAATTAAAAATCATCATCAAGTATTCAATTGCATAAATTAGCAATCAATTTCACAAATCAACGCAACCACGGCGATCAGTGTAAAATTCTGACAACCAGCTATCTCGGTATAATTTACTCTAATTATAATTAATTAAATAAATTACAAATTATTTAATTTAAATCACTTAATTAAATTAAATAATCTAACCTAACTAATCTAATTGGACTAATTAATTTAATTTAACTAAACTAACTAATTTAGTCTAATTACACTAACTACATAACCTAACTAACTCCTAACTAAATTAATCTAACCACCTAGTTCACTTAACTAACCTATCTAACTAAATAGTTCCACTAACTAAATCACCATAATCCTAATTACCTTAATCTAATCCCTTTAAGTGTAATTAATCCTCTAATCAAATATTAGGATGCTAACTCACCGGATTAGCGAACAAACGGGTTCACGGTGATGGCAGTGCGATGCGGTGAAATCTCGGGCTTACGGCGTCTCCAACGGAGGGCCGAAAATGGGCTTAAAACAGCCTTGAAAGCTCACAACTTGAGCTGGAAAACCATTTCTACTCAAGGGGGCTGGTCACGGGCTTGGCTCAACCGGACGGCTTGAACGGCGAGGACTAGACGACGGACAGCAGGAGGCAGCGATGAGGATGGGAGGAGGCTGCGACTGGAGCTGGACGGCGGCAGCTTGGATGCGAGTTAGCGGCTCAGGGACGCTGGTCGCGGGGCTGGCGTTGGGGTTGCAACGCGGCTCGAGCAGGCGATGTGAGGCGGCTTGGACGAGCTTGAGCGGCTAAGGGACGGTGGCTGGTTGGTTTCAAGGGAATGAAGATGGAGAAGAATTGAGGAAGAAGAAGGAGATGAAGCAAGCAGAAGTAGGTTTGGTCGAGGGAAGAAAAAAAGAAAAAAGAAAATAAAAATATTAAAAAATTAAAAGAAACAAAAAAAGAACACAAATTTACCAAACGTGTTTTTGTTCTTTTTTTATTTCCGGAACAAGTTTACCAAACGTGTTTTTTTGGTAAAAAATTGTTCCCCGGAACAAAAATATTTTTTATTATTTAGAATAAAAAAAAGAACAGAAATACAAACAAACGCACCCTTAATGAGTTGCATACTCCATCGTCGAATCTTTTTTTTTTTTTTTCAAATGGGTGAGAATCACTAGAAAGAACCGTCCATTCGTTCGGCCTCTCCCCCCATCGTCGACTCCGACGTCACCGAGAAGCTACCCTCCTCGGAGAGAATGGGAGAGATCGTGTTTCTGCCCCATGGCCGGGGCACATTTTAGCTGGAGGAAGATTGAAAAATATACAGATTCGTGAAGATGTGATAGGACAAAAGATCTGGCTTGTCAGCAGTAGCGATAGAGATAATAAGGAAACGTTTCCATTTCCAATGCACTGATTGTACCTTACGTGATGACGGTGTTTTCAAAATAAGAATTATTTTTATTTGAATGTTTTAGGAATCTTGTTAACAAAATCCATCTTTAAAATGCTATTTTTCCAAAGCAAGTTCAGGAGGAAGTACTTCATTTTATTTAATTTTTTTTTTGGGCTTGATTTTGAACCTTGGACTTTGACGTCCTCCCTCTAACCTCCCAGTCATTTGATCGCGTGACTCATTGGTTAGGAAGTCTAGCACTTGATCACTAAGGAAAATAACCAAATTCGTGTGGGCATGACACGAATTGCCATCAGGAGTGATTAAGACAAACTTATATATGATAATGCAAACGAGCTGCTTGAGATAGCGATTTCAATTTTAGAAACAAGATTAGCTAGGGGGACTACCTTTATTTATTTATGTACTTACGCAATACCAACATTAGATCATCACTACTAGTTGTAATCTTGCTGAGCCAATTCAATGTTTGCCGACATTTCACTTGTTTGTACCAAAATGTTGTTAACCCTCAAAAGAGCATGGAAACTTCTTGCAATTGTCTAACTGTCATTTCTACATATTATATTGAACTTGTCTTAATTAAAAAAAAAAAAACAAGAATCATACCTTGCTTTGATACAATGACCACTTACATATTTTTTCTTAACAAATTTCATTCACATTTCTCGAAACAAAACTTCACATGGAGATAGGCAACTCAACATTGCATTACAATAACAAAGTATTTATTTGTGAATTTATATAAGGTATGTTTTTTTTCCTAAGTTTTCCTGAAATGAAAACTCTCGTATGTTAATGGAGTGAATTTAATTATCAGGATTAAAAAACGTAGACATATCAGCACTTGAATCTTGCTATGATTTTTTTACATCCCTAGGGTTCCAAATAAAAATCAATAATGGTCCCTTTCACGAGTGAAGCAAAAAATTCTTAAACGAAGATTGAGATGGCCGACCAAAGTTAATGAGTTGAGTAACCTAACAGGAATTTTTTTTCCCTACCTTACAAGAATCAACAATTGCCTTTTAAAAATTGGTTGTAGGTAGTATGATTGAGAAATTTGTTATTACTTAACTAATGTATTGTAAAAGGACAACTATAACATTTTGCAGGCCAATTCCTTAATTAAATTTGGAGAGTCTCATCGGATGTTGATGTTAATTTAATATGGCTAAGGACAACCAGCAAATTAATCCTCGTTTTTGAAAGGGTGAATGGTCAGGAGAGCTTGTCCTAGTTTACCCCACGTCATCAAAGATGACCAAAACAATTTAACAAGGTAGTTTACCGGCCATATCCAAAATTAATTGAAGAGATAGCCCACAAAATTTTATACTTGTTGTCCTTGTATAATTTATGAATCTAACAACATTGTTTTCTCAATGATTCAATTTTGAAAGAGCACTCGTTAATATAGACTTATAAGGGAAAAAAAACAGTTTATTATGAGCTCCCGGATTTGGAAATGCAGTGGTTTTTTACGTGGGAGGCAAGTAATCCCTGGTCATCATCGCGCTGCCAGTGAATCGGCGAATTTGGCCGATGAAGTTGTCAGTCTTGCGACCAACTTCTTTTGGCCGGGGATCACGTTGTAACTTGCTGAGTCTACATGAGTAGTTCTGGAGGTTCTGTCAATAACAACTACTGGACCTGCCTCGGATGAAACATTTGCACATTTGCTCATCTTTCATAAGATAGTTTGGGTTACAAGTTTCGACCCATCAAGACCGACCCAAATGGGAACTTGGCCCGTTAAGCTCAACTTCGTTTGTTAGAGATTTAAATATGTCTGAGTGGGCTTGGGCATGGCCAGTCAAAGGCATATTTCCGAGCCCAGCCTCACCACTTCGAGCATAGGAATTTCATCCGACATAGAATTTTCATATTCATCTTGCCGTCTATTAGGTGAAGGATTTGAATCCCCACATGTTGTCATGGATCTTACTTAATACTAACAGTAAAGTGCAGGTCCATGCACATGTCCGAATATTAGTACTTAATGCGTGGGTTCATAGATAGAGAGTTTTCATTGAAACAAAAAGTTGGATATGTCTAAATCTATTCTATTTTACATGGCCCGACATTGAAAATTCGATGTATTTAAGTTAAGTTTGCGTTTTACCATGCTAGTCTTTAGTTTAACATTTGTATGGACTAATTGAGAGATCATATGCAGACACATTAGAGATCCCAATTTTTGAAAATACGCAACACTGATTTTCTGAAAGATGTACATGAGAAACTCCTCTTTTTTCTCTTCCCTTTCTTTCTTCTTCTCTTCTTCTCTCTCCCTTTTTTCTTTCTTGCACGCGCGCTCGGGCTCTCTTTATTCTGAGATAAGCGCCCTCCCTTTTCCCCCTTTCTCTTTTTCTTTTTTTTTTTTGGTCTTTCACTTTTGACCGAGTCAAAGTCTGGATATTACATTTATCAAGCACGATGCAACACAGCATAAATCTAAACAGTTACCCTTCGAAAAAATAATGCAGTAAGCAAAAGTTTTTTTTTTGGTCAATTTACAAACAAACTCCATATCAAGTCGAAAATTCTACACTTAATATCTTATTATTTTACAGTGCCAACTCATCCAAATAAATGGAGTTGAGCCGTCATATATTATATTAGAGCAAAACTCCTCGAGTTGATGTGCGGCCCGACGATCGATTAGGTCCGCGCGGATCCTGACAAGGCCGAGAAATGACTGCCCCCGTCTTCTAGGAAGGTGAAAGAGCGAGAATGTAATCAAATCAAGAAAGCGTTGACGGGTTCCTTCACGTTCATGTTTGTGTAGAGGATATTGATAGACAACCCTCATTGACTTTTTGACACGTGGCCCTCGATTCGATCGTAGCACACAAGATTACTAACTTAACTACCAAAAGTCAGCAAAACGTGAACCCTCGTATGATAAGTTGATATCCTATTCGCAGGTAAAATGCTAACGAAATCCCCTAAATCTCCTAGAGTAACGAGTACGCTTTATCTCCAGAACAGCTATGAAACTTCAAGGAAATTAGCTTCTGTTTCGTAAACTGTCGTTATGCACAACTCTTGGTGCTCGTTACAAGGCCAAAGTCTCCAAATGGGGCCATCAAAGATCAAGTTAAAGGTCAAAAGTTGGCCCATGTCCCATGTCCCATTCAATAGAGACAGATTTACTTTTGACTTCTTTGAATGAGCAGTAGTCTATTCACCACCTTTGAAAGTCTATACAGGAGCTCGCTTGAGTAATTTGCTTTTGGTCAGTCAAGTGGACAAACTTTCTGGGAGTCTTTGATTCAGCACCAGCACCTCCATTTTCCCTGATGCCGAAATACGGCGATAAAAGGTTAACAAAATCAGAAGTGCACGACACGCATTGAGGGTAAAACAGAATTCCTTATAGCGACGTGAACAATGTATTGCTGTAATCTCGAACTTTAGCAATGGACTGACAACCAGGTTCAATCAGTCTTATGTCCTAACTCATGTTACATCCATGATCAAATATGGTTTATGAGGTCAAATTTTAATATGCTTGAAAAATAACTCAAATGGAAACGCATAGCTTCTGCACGACGTAAATAATTTCACACTGTTTAAGCATAGTTTAACAAACTGCAAAAGTAGATACAACAACCTATGCATCTTTTATTTTTTTTGGTGACCGAGGATCCGCTAGAGCCCCCAATTGGGGTCTCACAGGCCTCCGCGGTGGAGGACCTATGATGACTATGCCTCGGGGGAAGTTGGCCCAACAACTCACCGCCAGGGCTCTCCACTTAAATCGCTAGCAACGCAGGGTTTCGAACTCATAACCTATGCATCTTTGGTCCCTCCCATCCCCTATTGTGTATGTGTAGATGTGTTAATTTCGATTTGATTAAAAAGCGAAATACTTTCACTAAAACAAGAGGCAATGGCTTAACAACATGGATGTAACAAATGGTTGTTAACTTGATCGCATGTTTTTCAAAATTTGTCAGGAGGTGGTTCCTGTCTTGACTTGGAATAGTGGCGTGACAAAGCCAGCTTTTCCTCCTTATGGAATCCTAATCGACTCCACATAAGAGACCGCGACAGCTCTCTAATCTTATCGAAAAGGCGCCATAATTTCGTGCTTTGTAAAAGATTCAGTCGATGTCATTCTAGTTTTTAATGTTATCTGTCCTTAGTGACTGAAATGTGACTCCACTTTATTTGGTTAATTGCTTCATGCGCAACGATAGTCCTTTTTCTAATTCTTTTTGCCTTTTGGTCTGACATTTTCTGATTCGATAGCTGTTGCTTTTCCTCTCAAATTTGGGCCCTCCTCCTTCACCAGTAGAAGAGCAAGACGTATATATCACTAGAGACTTATGCGAAAGATTTATATAAACAAGTTATGTGTATGCAATCTTGACCATTTCATGTTCGACATGATACGGCTGGGTAATGCCACGGAAAAATCAGAGCAGTGTACAGTGAAGTTCATGAATAATCTGAGCTCATTTGCTTGTTCATCGCCTTACTGCAGTTGATTAATTCTTCGACTTCCTAGGTATGAGATGTTGCTTGAATTTCCTTGAGGTAAACTGGTCAAATAATAAATTTGGCTTTTGTGATACTCAGTGATAAGTCCACGAATATCAGTTCAATGTTCAGGCACAGATGGTGTTGAAGTCCGGATTCTGACGAACTCTTGACCATCGGGATATTCTGAATTGATTGAAAGTTTCCTCCATCGATCTTAGTCAAAATCATCTCCTCTACCTTGCAAGGTAAGTTTATCAAGAAAAATTGAGGTCGACATAATGGTATGATCAAGTAGGAGTTGGTAGCTTAAATATATTTCGGTAAACTAAACGGAGAAAATGACATGATTGTGAACTCACGATGGGCACATATCTGTTCCTGGGTTCAGATAAGAATAGACTAGGATAAAATAATATAAAAAACTTTCTTCGAAACTTCCCGTGATTTTGCCTCAAATATATTATATTTGACAGCGTTATATGAGTTATTTCTGCTGACAATTTAGAAATTTTAGTTAGATGATTCACATAAGATGAAACTACAGAATAATAAAATACTAAACAAACTTGCAGATCTTTCAACACGAAGGGAGAAAATTGAAAAGGTTGCTGTCAAAGGCAAAAACATTTTACAGGACCATGCCAAAAACAAAAGAGATGTAATAAATAAACCAAAACTTGTACAATCTGCTAAGCAGACATGGATCCCACATAAGACAGCTATAAATATAAGATTCACAAACGTTTAACAGTTCAGAGACAATAAAAAGCCTCAACTTTTACATGATAACAACGATAAATAATTATGTGATTCAGGAAACCTTTATTACAGAGCGCTTAATGCCTCTTTATAGGATAGAATAAATGCAACTTATTTTCAAGCACAGTAGCACTCAGCATAAATCTAGACAGTTACATTTCGAAAGAATAATGTAGTAAGCAAAGTAATTTTTTGGTCAATTTACAAACTCCATATCAATTCGAAAAAATTACAGTTAATATTTTATTAATTTACGGCGCCAAGTTATCCAAATAAATCGATTCGAGCGGTCATGGATTGTATTAGAGCAGAACTCCCCGAGTTGAAGTGCAGCCCGATGATGGATTAGGTCCGAGCAGATCCCGACATGGCCGAGAAATGATTGCTCCTGTCTTCTAGGAAGGCTAAAGAGCGAGAATGTGATCGAATAAAGGAAGTATTGCCAGGTCCCTTCACGTCCATGTGTACAGGATATTGATAGAAAACCCTCGTTGACTTTTCGACGCGTGGCCCTCGAATCCATTGTAGCAGACAAGATAACTAACTTAACTACCAAATGTCAGCAAAACATGAACCCTTATATAATCAGTTGATATACTAATCGCCGGTAAATGCTAACGAAATCCCCCGACTCTCCTGGAGTAACAGGTACTCTCTATCACCGGAACAGCTATGAAACTTCAAGGAAATTGGCTTCTGTTTCTTAAATTGTAGTTAGCCACAACCCTTGGAGCTCGTTACAAGGACAAAGTCTCCAAATGGGGCCATCAAAGATCAAGTTAAGGGTCAAAGGTTGGCCTTTGACCCTTCTTTATTCAATAGAGACAGATGCAAGAATGCGTTCACCAGTTTGAAAGTCTATACAGGAGCTCGCTTGAGGACCAAGTGCTCATTTGACTTTGGTCAGTCAAGTGGACAAGCTTCCCGGGAGTCTTTGATTCAGCATTAGCACCTCCGTTTTCCCTGATGCCAAGACATGGCGACAAAAGGTCAACAAAATAAGAAGTGCACGACACGCATCGAGGGTAAAACAGAATTCCTTATAGTAACATCAACAATGTATTGCTGTAATCTCGAACTTTAGTGACGGACCTACGGCCTGGTTCAATCAGTCTTATGTCCTAACTGAGGTTACATCCATGATCAAATTTAGTTTACAAGGCCAAATTTGAATATACATGAAAGCACGGCATGGATAATTTGACACTCTTTAAGCATCGTTTAACAATTGGAGAAGTAGATACAGCAACCTATGCATCTTTGGTCCCTCCCATTCCCTATCGTGTTGTATAGACAAGTTAATTTTGATTTGATTCGATGACAGTCGACTATTCTGAAATCCTTCCCTTGTCTTGATCAGGCAGAGAAATAGCAATACAAGGTTATCGATAGAATATTGATGGTTTGATCTATAATTTAATCAAAAAGCGAAATACTTTCACTAAACTAAGAGACAATGGCCTAGCAACATGGATGGAAACAAATGGTTCTTGACTTGATCGCATGTTTTTCAAAACTTGTTAGGAGGCAGTTCCTGTCTCGACTTGGAATAGTGGCGTGATAAAGCCAGCTTTTCCTCATGGAATCCTAATCAACTCCACATAATAGACCGCGACAGCTGCTCTAATCTTATCGAAAAGGCGCCTTAATTTCGTCCTTTATAAAAAGATTTAGTTGATGTGGTTCAATCGTTTAATGCAATCTGTCCTTAGTGACTGAAGTGCGACTCCACTTTATTTGGTTAATTGCTTCATACGCAGTGATAGTCCCTTTCTAATTCGACATCTGTTGCTTTTCCTCTCAAATTTGGGCCCTTCTCCTTCACCAGTAGAAGAGCAAGACGTACATATCACTACAGACTGACGCGAACGATTTATATAAACAAGTTACTTGTCTGCAATCTTGACTATTTCATGTTTAACATGATACGGCAGGGTAATGCCACGGAAAAATCAGAGCAGTGTACGGTGAAGTTTATGAATTATCTGAGCTCATTTGCTTGTGCGTAGCCTTAATGCAGTTAATTAATTCTTCTACTTCCTAGTTATGAAATGTTGCTTGAATTACCTTGAGGTAACCCGGTCAAATAATAATTTGGCTTTTGTGACGCTTAGTGATAAGTCCGCGAATTTCACTTGAATGTTTAGGCATAGATGGATTGTCCTGGCCTCTGGTGTTGAAGTCCAGATTCTGATGAACTCTAGACCATCAG
Source organism: Eucalyptus pauciflora (assembly GCA_007663325.1). Lineage (NCBI taxonomy): Eukaryota > Viridiplantae > Streptophyta > Magnoliopsida > Myrtales > Myrtaceae > Eucalyptus > Eucalyptus pauciflora. The sequence continues at coordinate 1,593,730 of VMYD01000358.1, forward strand.
GATATTCTGAATTGATTGAAAGTTTCCCCAATCGATCTTAGTCAAAATTAGCTCTTATATCTTGCAATGCAAATTTTTCAAGAAAAATAATTTATGTCTGACATAATGGTGTGATGAAGCAGGACTTGGTAGCTGAAATATATTTCAATAAACTACACGAAGAAAATGACATGATTGTGAACTCGCAAGAGGGACATCTAAATTAGGTGTTCCTGGTTTCAGATAATAATCTACTCAGATAAATTAAAGACGAAAGTTTCCTCGAAACTTCCCGTGATTTTACCTTAGATATATTATATTCGACAGCGTCGTACAAGTAATTTCTGCTAACAATCAAGAAATTTTAGTTAAACTATTCACATAAGATGAAACGACAAAAGAATTAAATACTAAACAAACTTGCAGACCTCTCCACACGAAACGAGAAAATTGAATAGGTTGCTGTATTTTACAGGAACATGCGAAAGACAAAAGAGATATAACTAAATAAAGCAAAACCTGTACGATGTGCTAAGCAGACATGGATCCCACACAAGGCAGCTATAAATATAAGATTCACTAAAGTTTAACAGTTCAGAGACCACGAAAAGCCTCAACTTTTACAGCCACAGCCTAAAGCCTCAAGGCAACACATAAACCGAAAACCTCACCACCACTCGCCAGTCCAAAGGCATGGCAGAGAGCCCAGTGACTCACCTACTCACAAAGCTTGCGCAATTCTTTGAGAACGAGGTGCGGCAACTGACAAGCGGTCAAGAAGAAGCCCTCTCAGTGAGAGGAGAATTGGAGCGTGTCCGGGCCTTCCTTAGGGTCGCAGATTCCCTCGAGGAAAGCGATGATGAAGTCAGAGTGTGGGTGAAGCAGTTGAGAAACACAGCCTACGAAATGGAGGACGCGCTCGACGAGTTCTCGCTGATCCTGAGACACGATCATGGAACCGGGTTCACTGGCCTTATCAGCAGGATGTCCTGCTGCATCAAGAACCTGAAGGCTCAATACCGCGTCACATCTGAGATAAAGCGCATCCACTCCAGAGTAAAGGGCATATGTGATGGGCACCGGAGGCTGCGCCACAAATTCAGCAGGGCTCAACATGATCCGAGCTTGACTGGCGCAGATAACACATGGCACGACCACCGAGGCAATGCCCTCCTACTGGATAAAACTGACCTAGTGGGCATTGAGCAGCCGAAGAATGAGCTGGTCGAGCGTTTACTTGATGAGGCTCTCGGGCGGGAGGTCATCTCTGTCGTGGGAATGGGAGGGTTGGGCAAAACCACTCTGGTGAAGCAAGTCTACGAAGAGCCTGATGTGAAGAAGCATTTCACGGTGTATGCTTGGATCACTCTCTCTCGGTCCTCAAAGATCGAAGAACTCCTCAAAGACATGCTCGATCAGATCATGAGGGTGATCAGGAAACCGGTCCCTCCAGGAGCCAACACTATGAATAGCCATTGGCTGAAGATGATCATCAAGGACCTGCTTCAGAGGAGGAGGTACCTGATTGTCCTTGATGATGCATGGCACATACATGAATGGGATGCGGTCAAGCATGCCTTGCCCAACAACAGTCACGGAAGCCGGGTGGTCATCACAACCCGGAATGCCGATCTGGCATCTACCTCCTGCAAGGAGTTTCACGGGCTGGTAAAAAATATGGAGCCACTCGATCCTGAACAGTCGTGGAAGCTTTTCTGTCGGAAGACGTTTCAGGGGAATTCGTGCCCTTCCCACCTGGAGGAAATATGTAAGTACATTTTGAGAAAGTGTGAAGGGCTACCACTCGCAATCGTGGCCATCAGTGGTGTTCTGGCTGCAAAAGACAAACGGAGGATCGACGAATGGGATGTGGTACGGCGCAGCCTTCGTGCTGAGATCGATGGCAATGACAGGCTAAAGAACTTGAGGAGGGTTCTTTCCCTCAGCTTCGGCGATTTGCCGCACTACCTGAAGTCCTGTTTCTTGCACTTGAGTGTATTTCCCGAGGGTCACCAAATTGAGCGCAGGAGACTGATCCGGCTTTGGGTAGCAGAAGGGTTTGTTGAGAGAAAAGAAGGCAAGACCCTTGAAGAAGTCGCAGAGGACTACTTCAGCGAGCTCCTGAACAGAAACCTGATGCAAGTGGCTGAGACAACAACCGACGGGAGGGTCATATTGTGCCGCATCCATGATTTCCAGAGGGAAATAATAACTTCAAAATCAGGAGATCAAAGCTTCGCAACGATTGCCAAAGAGCAGACTGACATGTGGCCAGATAAAGTTCGCCGCCTTTCATTGCAAAACAGCCTGCAATCCGCACAGCAAAACAGGTCACTTTCTCATCTGCGTTCTCTATACATGTTTGGGGTAGACAGGGCATTCATTGACTTTGTCCTAGGATGCGACATTAAACTGCTCAATGTCTTAGACTTGCAAGCCACACCTTTGTCAAGGTTCCCAGTTCAAGTTGTTGACTGGTACTACCTAAGATATTTAAGCTTCAGGCATACTGGGGTTAAAACAATTCCTACTTCGATAGGGCGGCTTCAGAACCTGGAGACACTAGATCTTAAGTACACAAACGTAACGCGATTGCCTGTCGAAATCTTGAAGCTGCAAAAACTCCGGCATCTCTTGGTGTATCGGTATGAGAACATATCCTATTTGTACTACAAGTACGGCTTCAAGGCACTCCCGGAGATCGGGGCCCTGCAGTCCCTTCAAAAGTTGTGCTACATTGAGGTGGACAACGAGGGGAATGACATCATCATGAGAGAGCTCGGGAAGCTGACCCAGCTAAGCAGGTTGGGCATCCTGAAGTTGAGGAAAGAGGACGGAAGGGCTTTATGTTCATCGATCACGAAATTAACCAACCTCCGTGCAATATCTGTGGCTTCAATCGAGGATGACGAGATATTGGATCTGCAACATCTTACCTCTCCGCCTCAACTACTGCAGAGGATCTACTTGAAGGGGCGTCTCGAGATGCTACCAAACTGGTTAGCCACTCTTCACAGTCTTGTCAAGCTGCATTTACGGTGGAGTCGGCTGAAGGATGACCCCCTCGTATCACTCCAAAGTCTGCCCAATCTCGTGCATCTCGAGCTGCTCCAGGTCTATGAAGGAAAGACCTTATGCTTCAAAGCCAAAGGTTTTAAGAAGTTGAGAATTCTGGGTCTTGACAATTTTGACGAACTCAGATCCGTGGAAGTGGAGGAAGGAGCAATGCCCAGCCTGGAAAAGTTGATCATTCAGCGCTGCAAGCTACTGGAGAAGCTGCCGTCAGGCATCGAGTATCTGACCAAGCTCAAAGTACTTGAGTTCTTCGACATGCCTGATGAGCTGGTCAAGAAGTTTGTGCGTGACGAGCAGGACAAGGATTATCAGAAGGTCGCACACATTCCAGAAGTTTACTATGGATATTGGAGAGATGGAGGCTGGGACGTCCAATCAATAGAGAGATCGTCCGACGGCAACGCCTCTCCTCGCCAAGGCTCTGGCATGAGGAGCAGTCAGTTCCCTCCATGCTGGAAGTAATGTATTGACTCCTTTTTCATGATGTGAGAATTTTATGTGCATAATGTTTGCAATGTACATACGAGGGAGAGTATGACCGTAAGTATAGCAAATGTTGACAATATCAGGCACATGTAAAATAATGTAAATACTAAGTTAATGTTATTTTCTACGCCTGTAAATGACATGAATGAAGCAGCTAGTTCACTGTTTTCTCCTCGTGAAATGCACTTTCTCCTTTGGCATCATGGATGTTCGTCAATAAGAGGCTCGTATCTAGGCCAACAAAAGATGAACAACCTATTATAGACAACTAAACTGAAGTACATTTTTCAACACAACAGATTGCTTAGAGGGGAAAGAACAAACAACCTTTTCAAAAGCCATTGCAGTGGGAAGATCCAGAACTGCTGTTAATGAGAAAGGCTCAAAATACTTATATTCGTTGCCACTTTAATAGACAGATTGGAACCCTGGCACAATTCTTTTACTTGTTCATTGTGTATCAGAGTCAAACACAATCTCACTAACGGATAGAGGATACATCGGAAGTAATAGCGTTCTAACATCAGCCTAAACTGAATACTATCCCCTGCTTGCTCCGGGTCTCTTGTTATCCTACTATCATCTCCATATCAATTTGTCCTGCATGTGTTCAGTATACGATCCACCTAGTATTTTGACAGATGAGGTTGTAAACCAGCAACCTTGTTTTACTAATCTGTGCGCATTCCCTAACAGATTGCTTTTCTGAGTGCATATTGCTAGCAATGTTCCTCATTTTGATAGTTGTGACTCAGTAGGGGATCTCCAGCAATCAAAAACTTTAGCATTCTTTTGTAAGTCGCCCTGCAACAGATACCTGCCGATCACTTCATCTTGCTAATCATACCATTAAATTGATCATCAGCCATGTAGGCGAGGAAGTTGAATTCACGGAATTAACAGGATAAGATGAATGTGCCGGATGGTAAGCTTACTAGCTTACGGCATGTCATCTGACAGGCATAGGGAAATTGCTGCCTCAGTCATAATGAAAATACGATTTACAACTCCTGGTTATGTCATACCCTGTGTTATGCAGGAACAGAAGTATCTGCTTGTTTACTCAGCGTCATATATCTGGTCATGCAAAACCCTCCAAACTAGTCGGAGCTAGCCAAGCCTTCTTCATATGCTTCCCTCTACAGTCAACACCACCTCCTCTTGCGATCGTAACGTCGGTTTCGGACATTACAATGCTGTAAAAGGCACTGCTTGAGCCAAGTGACGTCTGTGCTCGTACTCCCTAGTCCTAGAACACCCAGGACATACACCAATTCTGCAACTTCCTGAGCCAACGCACCTATATACATCAGGTTTGAGGACCACAAAATAATAAGATTGGCCGAATTACATTATGCACCCCAAGGTTATGGTATTGTGCCAAGTGGCCGTTGATATTTCAGTTTCCGCAAAGCCATCTCCACCTGCTCTGCTCCCGACGTTGGAAAGTTCTTCGCAATTTACCCCCGGAAATTGACTGAGGGTCATATTATATTCCGATTTCTAGGAACATATCCCAACCTGACTACTTGCCACACTCAGAGAGAGAGAGAGAGAGAGAGGCCCCTGGATTTTCTGCTGCGTCCATGGCCGAGGGAAGTTGCCGACGTCGCTGTCTTAAGTTTAATTATTGGATTGGAAAAAAGAAAAAATCGAAACATTGGGATTGAACAATCGAAGAAAGTACAAACATAGATGTTTTATTCCTTCTTTTTTTTTTTGGTTATTTGGCTTTCGCTAATGGCCCCACCTTTATATTTAAACAATTTTATATGTAGGTAATGTTCACAACTTGTAAAGTACTAATCAAATGGATGGCCGGAGAAAGTTGACTGGAGGCAAATGTAGCCTTCACAGAGTAGCAGAAAGTGGAGCTGACTAGTAACGTTTGATGGCCCATAATGCAGCCCTAATTTATCAAACGTGGATGTTGCTATCTTAGGCTTTATAAAATGTAAAGGGGAAATTACCCTGTTAGATTTAAATATATTATATAAATATAAATTTAATTTTCAACCTTTTAATTTTACTATTTAGTCCAAAAATTTATGTACAATTCCAATATAATCCTCCAATTAATTTTTGCCAGAGATCATTTATGTTACGATATAAATAATAAATTACTGGAAATGTGTGAAAAAAGCCATTACAACACCTCTCTCTCGTTATTTCTCCAGTTCAAAGAGGATTGATTGGGCAAAACTTTAAATTAATATAACTCATTGCTTTGACATCTTTTTTGAGTGATTCTTTTTATTCTACATAACTTTCCAAAGAGAATCTCATGGCAAATAATGGAAGTACATCAAAATATAAAAACTCTTATAAGTTTTAGGGATAATTAGGCTCAAATTTATGACTTCCACCACGTCAAGGTTATTGGATAAATTCTTTTCAGATATTTTGAAGTCGACAAAACATTTCCATCAGTCTAGTCTGAAGACTTGTAGACTCTACTGGCAAAGTCTGAAGATCAAAGTCTGATGTTGTCAAGACTCAAGTTTTAAAGTCTACTCTCATGGACAGTTTCCAGACCATCAAGTTATAAACTTCTATTATGATTCTATCTAATATGGTTTTGGCTCAAATGGCTAAGGAATATCTTTTGACTGGATTCAACACTACAAGATCTTATATTCGTATCCGAATAAATATAGATTCTTTAAGATTCGCAACTTATATTTGGAAAGTTCTACTCATGGAAACCGAGATCCTGATTGTATGGACGAGCAGGATTGATGTGCTATCTTCACTTACCTTAAAGAGCTAGAGATTTCTCTCTATTGATTCTGTCCAATGGGTTGATTGGAAGAACTTCTTTGGAAGGTGCCAACGGTAATGAAGGCATGAAGAAGTATATAAGAGAGACTCTCAAGTTGTTGAAGGGTGCCAGATAGAAAATTTTCAAAGTCTGAATCTCCTTGTTATTTTGTGATCTTATTTTTCGAGCAATACTTGTAATCAAAAGAGAGACCAAAGTGTGGTGAGACCTTGAGGAAGTGTAGTAGACTTTCTACACTGTGGATTGAAGGGCATGAGATTGTAAACACTCTTTTTGATTCTTAGTGAAATCCAGCTAGAAGGGCTGTCCGTACGGGAGAGTGGACGTAGGCTTGGTCTAAACCGAACCACTATAAATCTGGAGTCTTGATTCTCTATCCCTAATCCTTTTATCTTTCATTACTTTCATTTGCAACGATTGTTGTTTTTTTTTTTAATTCATTAATCTCTCATTCGGATTAAAATTTATAAAGACGCTTTAGTCACCTATTCACCCCCTCTAGGTGCTAACTAGTTCTAACAATTGGTATCAAAGCCTGTGTACTCGTTTATAAGAAGTGTCTTTACTTCTGAGTAAAAGATCTATGGCTAGTATGTTGCCTGCAGAGTTGGTTGAAGGTCAAAGCAATACCGGACCTCCATACTTTGATGGAAAAGACTACAGCATATGGAAAAACAAGATGAAAGCATTCCTAAGATCGAAAGATCCTTTGGAATGGGAAGTGGTAGATAAATGAATCATCCCTGCTGCTGCATCAGAATCAGAGAGAGGAAAAGAAGTTGCTGATCCTATTCAGATGACTCAAGAAGAAATAACCAAGAGACAGACTCTTGACGCTAAAGCCATTTACTCCTTATATTGTGCTTTATGCCCTACTGAGTATAACATAATATCTTCTTGTGATATAGCAAAAGAAGTCTGGGATAAGCTTCACATTACCTATGAAGGAACTGATCGTGTGAAAGAAACAATGATCAATATTCTTTTTGGACAGTATGAAGTCTTTAAGATGAGATCAGGAGAATTAATAACTGACATGTTTAGTCGTTTTACTGAAATTGTGAATGGTCTTGAATATCAGGGACATCCAATCTCAGGACATATGAAGGTCAACAAACTCCTACGTGGACTCTCTAAAGACTGGAATTACATAAAAACCTCAATAAGAGAGACACAGAGCATTGCTCCACTCTTTGTAGACAAACTGGTTGGAACTCTTCAATCTTACGAAGTAGAGCACACCAACGAAGAGGAAGATTCAAAAGGTAAAAAATCTATTGCCTTAAAGTCTAATGATTATTCTGATGTTACAGACTCTGAAGAATATCTAGATGATGAAGAACTGGCACTCATGATAAAGAGATTCAGAAAGCTGAACATAATGGGAAGGAAATTCAATTGGAAGAAACAAAGCTCACAAAGGTTTCAAAACAAATCAACAGAGGAAGATGTTTCTAACAAAGAAGTGACTTGCTTTGAATGCAAGAAAAATGGACACATCAGACCCAACTGTCATCTGTTAAAGAAAAGAAAAGGAAATACTAAGAAATACAGGAAGGCACTTAAAGTAGAGACCTGGAGTGACACTGAATGTGAAGAGAGTGATTATGATTATGCCAATATCTGTTTGATGGCAAAATCTGATTCAGACTCAGACCTTGATATAGATACAGAATCAGATAGTGAACTCGAGGTTAGTAATCTAAAAATTCCTGTCAAAGTTTCTAAGTATATTGATGAACTTTGTCTTAATCTAAAAACTTTGCTTAAGAGGATCTCCGAATTAAAAAGGGAGAATTCTACATTGAATCAACAGGAAAAACTTTGGAAATAAAATTTTGAAAAATTAGAAAAGAACTTTACTATCGTGAAAGAAAACTCAGACTCTGTTTCCAAAGAAAATAATCTTTTGAAAAATGATATTTCTAATATATCAAAAAGATTTTCAAATGGTTCTGAAAAGTTGGATAAGATTCTTTTGATACAAAGACCCTATTTTGATAAGTTAGGTCTTGGTATGACTTCTGAAACTATTCCTCTGATTAATTTTCCAAAGGTGAAGGAAAGAATCAAACAAAGACCAACCAGAATTGCTTATAAAAATCATTTCCAGAAAGTCTTTGTAAAACCTGTTGGCAGAAATGCTTTAAAATGTTCCAAGTGTCAAAGCTCAGAACATTTTGAGAAAGAATGTCATTTGGTTTGGAGACCTGTTAAGAGGAATTGGGCAAAGACTGTTTATTGCTCTAACTTTTTTGGACCCAAGATGATGTGGGTACCAAATAAATCTTGAATTCTTTTTAATTGTAGGTCACTATCAAAAGGAAGATTAAATGGTATCTAGATAGTGGCTGCTCAAGACATATGACGGGAGACTCAAGTTGCTTCATAAAATTAGTCCAGATAGATGGGGGAAAAGTTTCTTTTGGTGGTAACAACAAAGGAAGAATTACTGGTCATGGAACAGTAAAGATTGAAAGTCTGTCAATCAAGAATGTCTCCTTAGTTGAAGGATTAAATTACAACTTGCTTAGTATAAGCCAGTTGTGTGATACTGGTTTCAAGATCAATTTCCAGGAAGGAATGTGTTATGGAATCAACAAAGACTTTACTCAATCTTTTACTGGACGAAGACATGGAAATATCTATCTTCTAGATGTGAATTATGAAAGATCGCAGTGCTTAATATCAGTACAAGATGAAGCTAATCTATGGCATAGAAAGCTAGGCCATACCAATATGAAGCAAATCACCAAAATCTCTTCCAAGAAACTTGTTCGAGGATTGCCTATTCTCAATTACTTAAAGTCTGATCTATGCACATCATGCGTACTGGGTAAACAGGTTAGAAACTCTTAGAAACCAATAAGTAAAGTTTCTACTAATCGTGTATTGCAGCTTTTGCATATGGACTTATTTGGACCTACTAGAACGCAAAGCATTGGTGGAAAAAGGTTATGCCTAGTAATAGTGGATGATTATTCACGATTTACATGGGTCTACTTTCTTTCAAGTAAGTTTGAGACTTTCTCTCTCTTTTCAAAATTTGCTAAGAAGGTGCAGAATGAGAAATGTTACACTATCTCAAGCATTCGTATAGACCATGGATGTGAGTTTGAAAATCAAGACTTTGCTAAATTTTGTGATGAGTCTGGTTTTCAGCATAAATTCTCCTCTCCATATACACCAGAACAGAATGGGGTTGTGGAAAGGAAGAATAGGTCCTTACAAGACATGGCAATGACTCTTTTGATTGAAAGTAATATTTCTTTAAGGTTTTAGGCTGAAGCTGTTTCAACTGCTTACTATATTATAAACAGAGTGTTTTTAAGACCAATTCTTGAAACCCCTTATGAATTTTTTAAAGGAAAGAAACCAATTGTTTCTTATTTTCAAGTATTTGGTTGTAAATGCTTTATTTTGAAGAATGCAAATGATCGTGTTGGTAAGTTTGAAGAAAAATCAGATAAAGGAATCTTTCTTGGTTACTCAACTGCAAGCAAAGCCTATAGAGTATTCAATAAGAAGACTCAGACTGTGGAAGAATCAATGAACGTTAAATTTCAAGACTCTCCACAAGTTCAACAAATTCAGAATGAAGAATCATAATCTATTCCAGACTCTGCTAGATCTACTTCCCTTGAAGCAGTTCAAAATTCAGAAGCAGTACAACAAGTTACTGATGAAGAATCGACTCAAGAAAAAGATCAACAACCTATCAGGTTATCCAGTAACTGGAAACACAAGTCTAGTAATCCTGAAGAACTCATTATTGGAAACATTAATGAGGAAATGCGGACAAGATCCAAAAGGCGAGAAGAGTCTATTACTGTTGCACTTATTTCTGAAATAGAACCCAAAAACATTGAAGAAGCCTTAGCTGATGAAAGCTGGATTGAAGCAATGCAAGAAGAGCTCAGACAATTTAGTATTAATGATGTTTGGGAATTGACTCCTAAACCAAAAGGTAAATATGTTATTGGAGCTAAATGGGTTTTCAGGAATAAAGTCGATGAAAAAGGCAAAGTGACAAGAAACAAAGCAAGACTCATGGCTAAAGGATACAAACAAGAAGAAGTGATAAACTATGATGAGACTTACGCTCCAGTAGCAAGGTTAGAAGCAATCAGATTACTACTTGCTTTTGCATGTTATAAGAATTTCAAGTTATTTCAAATTGACATCAAAAGCGCATTCCTGAATGGATTTATTCAAGAAGAAATCTATGTGGAACAACCTCATGGATTTGAAGACTCAAAGAAACCAGACTCTGTGTTTAGACTGAAGAAAGCTTTATATGAATTAAAACAAGCTCCTCGAGCTTGGTATGAAGGGCTAAGTAACTTTTTAATTCAAAATGGTTTCTCTAAAGGAAAGGTAGACACTACATTGTTTATTAAAAAGGAAGGTAAAAGCTTCCTACTTGTTTAGATTTATGTTGATGATATTATATTTGGATCATCTAATGAGATTTTGTGTAAGAAATTTTCTAAGACTATGCAGAATGAATTTGAGATGAGCATGATGGGTGAACTATCCTTCTTTCTTGATCTACAAGTGAAGCAACTGAAAGAAGGAATCTTTATTCATCAAGAAAAATATGCAAAAGAACTTGTAAAAAGTTCGGTCTGGAGAATTGCAAAAAGACTGACATACCTATGTCAAGTTCTTTGAAGATAGACAAAGATGAAGCAGGGAAGAAAATTGACCAAAAGTTATACAGGAGTATCATTGGTTCACTTCTCTATCTTACTGCATCTAGACCTGACATATTATTTAGCGTTTGCATATGTGCTAGGTTTCAATCAGATCCTAAAGAATCTCATTTAATTGCTGCTAAACGTATCATTAAATACGTTGCAACTACTGCTAAGATTGGTCTATGGTATCCCAAAGAATGAGACTTTACTTTTCTTGGTTATTCAAACGCAGATCTTGCAGGTTGTAGAGTTGAAAGAAAAAGCACTTCCAGTACTTGTCAATTACTTGGAAACATGACAGTATCTTGGTTTTCAAGAAAGCAAAGTACTGTGGCACTTTCAACAGCTGAAGCAGAATACGTAGCTCTTGGAAGTTGCTGTTCTCAAGTACTATGGATAAAACAACAACTACGAGACTTTGGTATTGAAGACTCTTGCACATAGATTAAATGTGACAATACCAGTGCAATCAATCTTACAAAGAATCCTATTCTACACTCAAGAGCAAAACATATTGAGATTCGATATCATTTTATAAGAAATCATGTTCAGAACAAAGAAGTATTGATACAATTTATTGAATCGAAGAATCAACTTGCAGACATCTTCACAAAGCCACTTGAGAAAAAATCATTTGAGTCTATTCGTTCAAGACTCAACATTTTACCTCTTGAAGATTGTTGAAGCTCAGACTCAGAATCTAAGTCTGACAAAGTATCAGACTCAAAGAATCAGACTTGGATTGCCAATCGTCACGCCTGTAAGTTGTTAAAATTACAGTACATTTACTCGTTTAATATGATATCTTGAGAAGGTAAGATTGTCTGTTTATCTCTAATTGAGTTTATTAAAGGCAGTTATTTTTAAACAAAGGTGGTTATCGATTTGTTTAAGGCAGTTATTTTTTGAAAAAGAATTTTGTTTATTCTTTCCTTATTGCGACGCTTCAGATACCACGATTCGATTACTTTTTATACTCCTTCTCCTCCTCTTTCTTCTTTTACACAAAAACCCTAGAACACAAATTTTCAGTCTCTGAGATTCTCCTTCTCAAGTTCTTCTCCTCAAGTTTTTAACTTTCTTGCGACACAAGTGTGAAAGTTCCTTTCAAGAAAGTGACAATGTCGTATCAGAGGAAATCTTCAAGAATAGCGAGCAGGGGACCACAGGGCTCGGCTGAGGGGCCTACGCATTTTGATCTCACTGATGAAGGTGACTTTCCTAGTGAACAAGTGCACCAACACTCTCAACAACGCTCCTCTTCAACTAGATCCCATGATCGTCATCCGCAACATACATAAGAAATCATTGAAGATATCGCACATGTAAGGTCTCTTAAGCCTGCATTTGTTTATAGGCTTTATTCTGTATTGAAGGAAGGAGGTTCAGCAATGACTTTCATTGATGAGTTTTTGAAAGAGAAATGCTATAAAAATGAGACACATTTTCTCACTGTGATGAAGAGATCGGGTGTTGTTCCTATTGGAACGGCAGCAAAGACCTTTGCAAACTTTCCGAGTGACCCTCGCTTTGGAAGTGTAAATCAGCCTGAAGGGAAAGATGATGATGAGAAGATGTTTGTACATTTTAAGCCTTGGATGGGTGTAGCTGCAACTCTTCGAGGAAAGAAGGACGAATTGTTCCGATCTGATGAACACAAGAAAGTGTATGGGAAATTGCTGAAGCGTGGGGTAATGAACCCATGAACGGTGGATTTTGATTTTCTGGATCAGTTGGGTATCAATTTGAGAGAGAAGTTTGAGAAGCTTCAACTTCCTAAATTCTGTACTGAAAGCGAGGTTGCTTATTATGAATTGACAGCCTATTTTTATTCCAACCTTAGTTTTATTGATGCCAATAGTTTTTCTTTCAGTGTGAGAGATAGAGAGTATGTGGTTGACACAGATACTCTGTCGGATGTAATTGGTGTGGAAAGGGGAGCTTTCCAATCAATCTCTGTCTATGAGTCATGCAACTCTGGAACTAGCGAGAGACATGATTGCAGAAGGTCGTCTCTCCTACTCAAGGATGAATGCTACAAACACTCTGCTTCACAAGATAGTGATCAACTGTCTCAGACCGAAATCAACATCGAAGACGGATGTATCCATCTCAGAAGCCAAACTGATGTATACAATCAAGATCGGTCTAAACTTCTCTTTGCCCCATACTATCATGTTTCACATGTACAGGTCTATGGCAAAGGACAAGGGAAAACTCCCTTATGCTGCTTTCATCACTCGTCTTTTCAGACATTTGAACATTCAGCCTCCCCACTTTCTCTCTGTGAAGACTATTGATCAAATGGTCATTGGTCTGAGGATGATTACAAAAATGCGTCTGAAAGATCTTAGTAAAAAGTTGGAGCAGTTCAAGGAGAAAACCCCTATTAAGACCAAACTAGACTATTTTGCTGCTAAGAGGAAAGGAAAGGAGCCTATGACTGGTCCTATCAAGAAGAAGCGGGCAATCATCTTGAAGGATGAAGATGATGAGGATGATATGCCTATCTCTGCTTTTGCTTCTTAGTATTCTGCTCCTGTGTCAACAGAACCAGAACAAGAAATTGCAGAGGAAACTGAGAAATGGAACCAAGAAAAGGAATCCTTGCAAGAAGAAGAAGAAACTGCAAAGACAGACTCCCAGCAACAACCAACAGACTCACAAGACAAAGAAGATCGAGCAGATTCTCCAGCAGAAAAGGAAGATCAACAACACTTTGCCACTGAGGAAACTCCTCAGCAAGAAGAATTTTTCTCCCCTCCAAAAGGCATTGAAACAGGGGGAGATGTACAAAGAGAAAGTACTCCTCTTCTCTTGACATATACCAGTGCAAGTGTTAGTAGATCACCTCCTGATGCAGAAGATGTTCATACTGCTCATTTTCCTAAGGAAGAAGCAACATCTCCACATGATGAGCTTCCTGCTGATATTCACTCCACTGGCTTAACTCCTCCATCAGACCGAGTTGATGCAAGCACACAAATTGACAATTTAGCTGATTTCGGAAGGTTGCTTGAAATCATTTTGGAGCTCAAAGGCCAAATATGTGCTATGGGCTGTGAATTTCAAACTCTGTGAGAACCATGCTATGTTCATCTCCTTGCATGATCAGATTAAAGATGTTCAACATCAGGTTCAGGCCACTGCAAAAGGCACTGCTCTCACTCAATTACATGAGGAATTGAGGAATATGGAAGGAACCGTCAAATCTATGGAGGACTTTCAACTTATTCGCATTCCTCGTGCTCCTCGATTTTCTCACCTTTTTATGATGACAAAAATGGGGAGAAGACTTTTGCAGATTTTCACTTTTTCACTTATTTTTTTAAACACCTTTTTGGATTTAATATTTTGTTTGACATTTTGACTTTATCTTGAGATTTTGAAATGCTTGATTATTACTGCATTACTTTAAGCTATTAAATTAGACAAAGATAGTTGATATCTGCACAGAACTAATATGTTTTCTATGGATGCAGATTTGTGTACAGGATAAGTCTGTGTACAGGACAACTTATACTATCTTTACTCTAATCTTTTATGAGATATCATTGCTAGCTTAATGTTATATTGCAGGGCAATAGTATTCAAATCTGCAGGAAAGTTTTTTCACCATAAAAAAGGGGGAGATTATTGGATAAATTCTCTTCAGATATTTTGAAGTGAACAAAACATTTCCATCAGTCTAGTCTGAAGACTTGCAGACTCTACTGGCAAAGTTTGAAGATCAAAGTCTGACGTTGTCAAGACTCAAGTTTTAAAGTCTACTCTCATGGACAGTTTCCAGACCATCAAGTTATAAACTTCTATTATGATTCTATCTAATATGGTTTTGGCTCAAATGGCTAAGGAATATCTTTTGACTAGATTCAGCACTACAAGATCTTATATTCATATCCGAATAAATATAGATTATTTAAGATTCGCAACTTATATTTGGAAAGTTCTACTCATGGAAACCGAGATCCTGATTGTATGGACGAGCAGGATTGATGTGCTATCTTCACTTACCTTAAAGAGCTAGAGATTTCTCTCTATTGATTCTGTCCAACAGGTTGATTGGAAGAACTTTTTTGGAAGGTGCCAATGGTAATAAAGGCATGAAGAAGTATATAAGAGAGACTCTCAAGTTGTTGAAGAGTTCCAGATAGAAAATTTTCAAAGTCTGAATTTCCTTGTTATTTTGTGATCTTATTTTTCGAGCAATACTTGTAATCAAAAGAGAGACCAAAGTGTGGTGAGACCTTGAGGAAGTGTAGTAGACTTTCTACACTGTGGATTCAAGGGCATGAGGTTATAAACACTCTTTTTGATTCTTAGTGAAATCCAGCCAGAAGGGTTGTCCATGCGGGAGAGTGGACGTAGGTTTGGTCTAAGCCGAATCACTATAAATCTGGAGTCTTGATTCTCTATCCCTAATCCTTTTATCTTTCATTACTTTCATTTGCAACGATTGTTGTTTTTTTATTTATTTAATTCATTAATCTCTCATTCGGATTAAAATTTATAAAAACGCTTTAGTCACCTATTCACCCCCTCTAGGTGCTAATACTAGTTCTAACAAATGTGACACTCTACCATTAAGTTATATTCCGTCCATTTGACATCCGTACAATATGTTTAGGGCTAATTTGATAATTTTCCCTAAAGTGTTAAAGATCATCCACTTTGCTTTGGGTGATGTGGAGATTAAGTACTTATTCAATGCTATGCATAAAATACCGCCAATCTTAATGTTTTGCGTATTATTTAATCTATTGTATTGCATATTATAAGATGGTTTCCATGGAGCACGCAGTAGCTGGGGAAGATAAGAGGGTTTGACAAACTATGAAAGAGCCGAACGAAGTTTCTATGGGTTCGTGCTTGACTACCATCATATCAAGAATTATGAGGAAAAATTATCAAAAAAGTCATAAACTTATTGCACATTAGTCAATTCGGTCTTAAACATCTTAATTGTGATAATTGAGTCATCGAACTTTTCATATTTTGTCAATTAAATCCATTTGTCTAATTTTAGTCGGAAATCATTAACATGGACGAATATAACAATACAAGATCATCGATAAAAAATTGAGAGTATGGTCTATGATTTGATCGAAAAGCGATCGAAAAGCGAAATGCGTTCACCAAAATAAGAGACAGTGGCCTAACAATATGGATATAACAAATGGTTATTAAAATTGCATGTTTTTAAAGACTTGTAAAGAGGGAGTTCCTGTCTTGACTTGGAATAGTGGCGAGACAAAACTAGCTTTTCATCCTCATGGAATCCTAATCAACTCCACATAATAGACAGCGACAGCCGCTCTAATCTAATCGAGAAGGCTCCATAATTCTACATTTTATAAAGATTTATTTGATGTCATTCTATTAATTAATGCTATCCGTCATGAGTCACTGAAATGTGACTTTTTACGTTTTCTGGTTATTTGCTGCATACGTAATGGTAGTCCTTTTTTAATTCGATTGATGTCACTTTTCCTCTCAAATCTTATCCACCCTCCTTCGCCAGTAGAAGAATAGGACGTATATATCGCTGCAAATTTACGCGTATGATTTATATAACAAGTTATTTGTAAGCAATCTTGACTATTTCGTTTATGAGATGATTCAGTGGGGTAATGCCATGGAAATTTCAGAGCACTGTACGGTGAAATTCGCCAAAAACCTGAGCTCAGTTGCTTGTGCATTGCCTTACTGTAGTTGATTCTTATTTCTTCTAAATCCTAGCGAAGAAATGTTGCTTGAATTTTCTTCATAAAAAAAAAAAAAATTGGCTTTTGCGATACTCAATGATGAGTCCGCGAATTTCATTGGGTGTTCAGGTACAGATGGAATGTCCTGGCCTCTAGTGATGAAGTCTTGATTCTGATGAACTCTTGGCCATCACGATATTCTGAATTGATTGAAATTTTCCTCCATCGATCTTAGTCAAAATCAGCTCTTATACCTTGCAATGCAAGTTTTTCAATAAAAATTTATGTCGACATAATGGTGTGATCGAACGAGAATTGGTAGCTGAAATATATTTCGATATACTACACGAATAAAATGAAATGATTGTGAACTCACAAGAGGGATATCTAAATTAGGTGTTCTTGGTTTCAGATAATAATCTACTCAGATAAAATAAAGCAAGGAAGTTTCTTCGAAACTTCCCATGATTTTGCCTTGGATATATTATATTCGACAAGGTTATACAAGTTATTTCTTCTGACAATTAGGAAATTTTAGTTAGCTTATTCATATGAGATGAAAGTACAAAAGAATAAAATACTAAACATGCTTGCAAACTTTTCCGCACGAGACATGAAAATTGAATAGCTTGCCGTCAAAGGCAAAAATATTTAACAGGACCATGCAAGAAATAAAGGATACAACTATAATAAACCAAAACTTGTACAACGTGCTAAGCAGACGTCGATCCCACACAAGGCAGCTATAAATCTAAGATTCACTAACGTTAAGCAGTTTAGCATTTCAGAGAATACGAAAAGCCTCAACTTTTGCAACCTGAGTCTAAAGCCTCTAGGCAACACAAACCAAAAAACTCACCACCGCCCACCAGACTAGAGGCATGGCAGAGAGCGCAGTGACTCACCTACTCGACAAGCTCGCACAATTCTTTGAGAATGAGGTGCGGTTCCCGACAGGCGCTCGAGAAGAAGCCCTCTCAGTGAGAGGAGAATTGGAGCGAATCCGAGCCTTCCTCAGGGTCGCAGATTCCCTTGAGGAAAGCGACAAGGAAGTCGAAGTGTGGGTGAAGCAGTTGATAAACACAGCCTACGACATGGAGGACACGCTCGACGAGTTCTCGCTGGTCCTGAGACATGATCATGGAGTCGGGTTCACTGGCCTTATCGACAGGATGTCCTGCTGCATCAAGAACCTGAAGGCCCGATACCGTGTCACGTCAGAGATACAGCTCATCCACTCCAGAGTAAAGGGCATATGCGATGGGCACCGGAGGCTGCGCCACAAATTCAGGAGGGCTCAACAATATCCGAGCTCGACCAGCACGGACAACACATGGATGGACAACCGAGGCAATGCCCTCCTACTGGATAAAACTGGCCTTGTGGGCATCGAGCAGCCGAAGAACGAGCTGATCGGGCAGTTACTTGATGGGGCTCACAGGCGGGAGGTCATCTCCGTCATTGGAATGGGAGGGCTGGGCAAAACCACTCTGGTGAAGCAAGTCTATGAAGACCCCTCCGTGAAGAAGCACTTTGCAGTGTGCGCTTGGATCACTCTCTCTCAGTCCTCAAAGATCGAAGAGCTCCTCAAAGACATGCTTGATCAGATCGTGAGGGTGATGAGGAAACCGGTCCCTCCAGGAGCCAACGCTATGAATAGCGATTGGATGAAGATGATCATCAATGACAAGCTTCAGAGAAGGAGGTACCTGATTGTCCTTGATGATGCGTGGCACATAGACAAATGGGATGCAGTCATGCATGCCTTGCCCAACAACGATCATGGAAGCCGGGTTATCATCACAACTTGGAATGCCGATCTGGCATCCACCTCCTGCAAGGAGTTCAATGGCCTGGAAAAAAAAATGGAGCGACTCAATCCAGAACAGTCGTGGAAGCTTTTCTGTCAGAGGATATTTCAGAAGAACTCTTGCCCTTCCCACCTGGAGGAGATATGTGAGTACATTTTGGGAAAGTGTGACGGACTGCCGTTCGCAATCATGGCCATCAGTGGTGTTCTGGCTGCGAAAGACAAACAGAGGATCGACGAATGGGATGTGGTACGGCGCAGCCTTCGTGCTGAGATCGCTGGCAACGACAGGCTAAAGAACTTGAGGAGGGTTCTTTCCCTCAGCTTCGGCGATTTGCCGCACTACCTGAAGTCCTGTTTCTTGCACTTGAGTGTATTTCCCGAGGGTCACCAAATTGAGCGCAGGAGACTGATCCGGCTTTGGGTAGCAGAAGGGTTTGTTGAGAGAAAAGAAGGCAAGACCCTTGAAGAAGTCGCAGAGGACTACTTCAACGAGCTCCTGAACAGAAGCCTGATGCAAGTGGCTGACACGACAACCGACGGGAGGGTCATATTGTGCCGCATCCATGATTTCCAGAGGGAAATAATAACTTCAAAATCAAGAGATCAAAGCTTTGCAACGATTGCCAAAGAGCAGACTGACACGTGGCCAGAGAAAGTTCGCCGCCTTTCATTGCACAACAGCCTGCAGTCCGCACAGCAAAACAGGTCACTTTCTCATCTGCGTTCTCTATACATGTTTGGGGTAGACAGGGCATTCATTGACTTTGTCCTAGGATGCGACATTAAACTGCTCAATGTCTTAGATTTGCAAGCCACACCTTTGTCAGGGTTCCCAGTTCAAGTTGTTGACTGGTACTACCTAAGATATTTAAGCTTCAGGCATACTGAGGTTAAAACAATTCCTACTTCGATAGGGCGGCTTCAGAACCTGGAGACACTAGATCTTAAGTACACAAACGTAACGCGATTGCCTGTCGAAATCTTGAAGCTGCAAAAACTCCGGCATCTCTTGGTGTATCGGTATGAGAAAATAACCTATTTGTACTACAACTACGGCTTCAAGGCACTCCCGGAGATCGGGGCCCTGCAGTCCCTTCAAAAGTTGTGCTACATAGAAGCGAACGATGAAAGGAATGACATCCTCATGAGAGAGCTCGGGAAGCTGACGCAGTTAAGCAGGTTGGGCATCCTGAAGTTGAGGAAAGAGGATGGAAGGGCTTTGTGCTCATCGATAAAGAAATTAACCAAACTCTGTGCACTATCTGTGGCTTCAGTCGAGGGTGACGAGATATTGGATCTGCAACACCTTACATCTCCGCCTCCATCACTACAGAGGATCTACTTGACAGGGCGTCTTAAGACGCTACCAAACTGGTTAGCCACTCTTGACAGTCTTGTCAAGCTGCATTTACGGTGGAGTCGGCTGAAGGATGACCCCCTCGTATCACTCCAAAGTCTGCCCAATCTCGTGCATCTCGATTTGCTCCAGGTCTATGAAGGAAAGACCTTATGCTTCAAAGCCAAAGGTTTTAGGAAGTTGAGAAATCTGTGTCTTGACAATTTTGACGAACTCAGATCCGTGGAAGTGGAGGAAGAAGCAATGCCCAGCCTGGAAAGGTTGATCATTCAGCGCTGCAAGCTACTGGAGAAGCTGCCATCAGGCATTGAGTATCTGACCAAGCTCAGAGTACTTGAGTTCTTCGACATGCCTGATCAGTTGGTCAAGAAGTTTATGCGACACGAGCATGACGAAGACTATCAGAAGGTCGCACACATTCCAGAAGTCTACTATGGATATTGGAGAGATGGAGGCTGGGACGTCCAATTCATAGATAGATTCTTGTCCGTGGGCGAAACCTCTTCTGGCCAAGGCACTAGCATGAGTAGCAATGCGTTCCCTACATGCCGGAAGTAATACATTGAGCCTTTTGGCCTGATATGAGAATAGTATGTGCTTAATGTTTGCCATGTTCATTTGAAAAAAAGTCTAACTACTAGTATAACAAATGTTGACCATATAATGCACGTGTAAAAAATGTAAACACTAATGTAAGGTAATTTTCTGTCACATCGCAAAATTACGGGGATGGGGTGACATGGTCGTTCTTCTTTGTGAAAGATGCGGCCTCAAACCATAACCAAAGTCCACTTCCAAAAGTCCTCATCGATAGCGCTCTTGCTCTACTAGCTACTAATAAAAGAACCTGAATTCGAAAGAAGGGTGAACAACTATAAATCAGTGAGTAGTATGTATCTCTTCTAAACGGACCATGCAGCTACTATGCTTGTATACGAAGCAAATACCAGAGACTCATAATCCAAACTCAAGTTATAAAATACGTATTATCTCATAAAAAATGAGTTGTTTCATTTTAACAAAGTTTCGTACAAATTAAAATACATATTTAAATCCGCCATCACAATACAAATATCAATGGTCAAGTCCATTGGTCAATCTAACAAAAACACACGACAATGATCCATTCCATTGTCAAAACTTGTATCAAATCATTCCCTAAGTTTCAATATACGAAGATAAGCAAAAATACCAATTCAAATGAAAGAATAAGTTCAATTGATAGTTGTTAATTCATCAATCATTATAGACGGGATTAACAAAAACATAGAGTAAGGGAGGTAGAAAAAGAGATCAATATCTCAAGACCCTAGAAGTGGCTCCCAGAGACTCATGTCATCATATAACACTTAGCCCTTGAGTAATACAAGGACTTAGGGGTGGCTCTCACAAAATTACGTTATCGAATGGTAGTTAGTCATTGATCCACGTATATCAATAGTACAAGGCCATAGAGATAGATCCCATGAAATTATTTTATCATGTAGCACTTAGCCCTAGACTATAATACTCTAGAGGTGACTCTCATGAAGTTACGTTATCGTATAACACTTAGTCACTGTTTAATACATATAAATGGTAAAAGGCTCTAGAGGTGGCTCCTGCGAAATTACGTTATCGTGTATCACTTGCACTTAGTCATATATCAATCCATATCACAATTGGCTTCACAAACCAAAATGAAACTTTTCACCAATCAATTTTCTCCACAAAACCAATTCAGAATCTGTATCATAAATCGGTTTCACATACTCAATCAAATCACATTTTATAAACCATACTCAATGTGACATCCGGATTTTTGCTCCACTTATTGCGAGCCCCGAACGCTTAGCCATCCACGCCACATCATTGAACTGGACATCAGACTGTAGCAATTGCACCACTGCGAAGACTTTTAACTTTCGCTCCTTCTCGTCATTACCGAGCCATCTAAACCTCAATTGCAACACCGTTGTTTCACGGCGACGCCAATTCGACACTGCGTCACCACCAGACTATCGCCATATCAATCACCAGCGCCATCACCGCCTCAACCTCATGCACCAACAGTATTCATGAATTCTAGCTAGTGTGAGACCGTGCAGAGAAGTCAATTGGCCAGCAACCTCCGCCAAATTCTTCCTCGTGGCACGAAGACCACAAGTAGCAGAAGAGGAAGTCAGTCTTTCCCTCGTTATCGCTTCACACCGCAGCACACCCAACACCTTGCCATGTCTTCCCATAGAGTCAACAATGGAGACTATCTCCGTGTCGCCTCCCCCAACACTTTCTTTAGACGGATGACACCTCAATAGCAGCAAAACGATGAAGATTGAGTTGGAAGAGAAAAGAACGGAGCCGTTCGTTTTCTTCTTGCTTTCGCCACATAAGTCTTCCTCTGTTTCTTCCATTTTTCACTTTAACTTCACCTTTGCTTGCACCACAACCCCCGGCCACTCACAGAAGCCAGCGACGCCAGCCACTACACCTCATCTCGTCCCTACCCATACCAAGAAACAGCCACAAACCCCGCTCGCTCTTTCTTGCCAGCTTAGCTGCTCACGTCATCGCCGTCAACCACAACATCTTCTCGGCTCGAACATCAACGACTCAGGAGCCGGCTGAACCACAACCGCCATCCTTTAGGACCCAAGGCAACTGGATACCCTCCGTTCTATCCTATATCAATCAATTGTTGTATGGCGAGGAGAGTTTCCTTAGAGTTTCTTGAATTTTCGTTATCCCATAAATGTTTTGTACTTAGTCTGAAGTTTCGAAAAAAGGTTATCTAGCTAAAATGTTTGAAACCCTAGTCATCGGGTCCATTTATATGTCATGGAAGTAATATCCATTCAATCTCATGCACACTTGGGCTTGGAACTCCGAAAACTTGAGCTAAAATAGTGGATGTGGTTTAAGTCAGATTTGGTTTTCGGTACGATCCTTGGTTTTGCTAATTTTGTATTGACTTGTGTAGTGTGAATTGCATGGGGTATCCTTCACGAAAGTCTTTCCTTATTCGCTTTTCTATGACATACTTTAAATTCAATTTTTTTTTTCGAATTTTGTATGACAAAAATATATTTGAAAAACGATCAAATATATAATCTATTTTTACGGACACTAAACCGACCTTTCTCTTATTTCTATATTTTTTTCGAATTTTGCATGACAAAAATATATTTGAAAACGATCAAATATATAATCTATTTTTACGGACACTAAACCGACCTTTCTCTTATTTCTAGTTTCTACAGAATTTTAGTCAAGAATTTTAATGCGCATCTTTATGAAAATTGTAGAGTAATCCTTAAATATCATATATACAAATTTTCAGAATTTTTCAAGATCGTTTAGTTGGCGAAACCATGGCCTTTTGGGTTTCTGTTAATTGCCAGAGTACCCTACTATTTCAGTACGGATTTCAATAAATTTCATAGTGTCATATAAACTGAGTAAAAATTTCGATTCCTTTACGGAAAATATTCTTTTGGATCTTTGCTATCTTATATTATGATTTCATAATTTTTTAAACCCGTTTACCTCAACGACTGCAATTTTCAATGGTGGATGGAATGCCACTATAGGGCAAGTTTGGGGACTTTGGGATGCAATTCTTCTTGCAGCTTGTCCAATAAGGTGTATGAATGAGTTGTATTTGTCTAGTGGTTTATAAGTGAATGAGTATTTGTTGGTTCGACACTCGAGCTTCCTAATAGTAATGAGGTCAATGGCATTTTTAAATTGAATTATGGAGTTGTTGCACCATGGCATGGATGTGTGACTAAGATTGCCATAAATTCTTGGGACGATGATTTCTCAGGATGTAGTAGGAACGCTTGGAGGGGTAATTGGATTCCTCCTGATGCCTTGGGCGTGTAACACGGTTCGCTCATATATCCTCGCGATGTCTGTGACATCCCGATTTTTGGGTTCTGATTTCGATTAGGTAAATTGGGCATTTCATCGACGTGGCTACAGTGTTTTTCTCTGAGTTGGCCACTCACGAGATAACTAGACTAGTTGGGTAAGCTATTAAGGACTTTAAGGCAAATAAACTTGAGAATTCGACAAGAAATCGACTTGTTGACCGTGACTATTTATAGAGGCCATTACGGCACAATATAAAATCGATTTGAAATCAGAAATAGGCTGGTTCGACAGAGATGTCTGGCCAATCGTGGGTGACACCACTAAATTGGAAAATTATCGTCGACCGGCACTAGACTGATTTTCTTATTGTTTTGGTACTTTGTGTTCATATTTGAATCCTCAAGATTTTCACGACAATCGAGAGTCACCAATGTGTCGAGTGGGTTCATTGTGGCTCAAAGAAAATTGACCACGGGTCATTTGTCCTAAAAAGTTTTGAAAATGACCCGGTAGCCTAGGTCACGCTCAAAACGCGTCCGAGTGAAATTAACCACAAATCTAAGTCTGATTTTAGAAATTGAAGAGTTTGTCATGTCACAATAAATTTTAGGAACGTCGACTCAGTCTCAGAAGATTTTTCTGACACCCGACACTTTTTGGGAAAAAGTTGTCGCCGGGTTGTTTTTGTGCAGAAAAAGTCAGTGATTATTTTTTATCACACATTTGAGAAGCATGATGGATTCATGGGCAAGGAAAAATATCAATTGAAGCAATTGAGTACCAATTGAATTAATTAAAGCCATTTGAGGTGGAATCAAGAGAGGATTGAATCCATTTGAGGAAGATTGAGCCAAAATTCGTAACCCCCCTCATGCCTAGCCAAAGTGGACTACTTCAAAGGTTATGAGGTGTGTGTGTGTGGTTAAATGAGAGCCAAGGAAGGATACTTGGTTGAGGATGAAACTTGATGAACAAGTTGTGGAAATTTGAGACCAAATGGCCCACATTTCCTCTTATCTCTTCATCTCTCTCTCTTTCCCCATCATTTCCTCTTGATTGCTGTCCAAGAACCATCCTCCTCTCTCTCTATTTGCTGTGTGTGACCAACATACCAAGAAGATCACTGGAAGTAGCCTCGCCATCGCACCGGAGCTGGGACCGCCTGACGTGCGCGCGCGCCCACCTCACTGTGCACCGCCGTTCCCCTTGGCCGTCTCTCCCTCTCTTTCTAAGCTGCTTTCCAGCCACTATTTCTGGTTTGTAGAAGCTCCACAAGAGCTGGTCCTCTTCGTTTCTTCACCGGTAAAGCCTCGCCAAGGCCCGGGTTGGTATATTTCTTCATCCCCGAGCCTCACCGCACCAAATCGAGTTGAATTCCTTCAATTTGCAGCCAAGAACAGCAACTCAGGGAGTGGGTATCGCAGCACCTTGGTGGCCCGTTTTGAGGTGTTTCTAGGCCTCGGTTCCTAGGTCCGCTTTGGAGAAAAGCGTTCCCCGCGCCGTTCCCGTCGGTTTGATCTGACTTGCGCGTTATTCCGGTGAGTTTAGCTCACTAATCCCTGCTTAGTTTGCTAATTATACTTAAAGGTTAATTAGTGTTAGTTAAGTGTAATTAGGTTGTTAGACTAGAATGGATTAGCAATTATTAGTTAATTTCATTGCATATTAGTTAGATGACTTGTGTAATTAACTAAAGAATTGCCTATAGTATTTATTGGATGCTTCTTGGGATTTTTCCCGACCCTTATCGGGTGTTAATTTAGCAATTCAGGCCTAAATGGAATTTTTAGGAATTAAATATTAATTTTCGAAATTAATTATTTAATTATTTATTTTTACGAAAATTCAACTAGGACGGCCAATGACCGAGATTTTATGCTGATGATCGTGGTGCAGTCCATTTATTTAATTGAGCTTTATATTGTGTTAAATTGAATTTATTGTATTTATTTATTTAATTTTCGAAATTAATTATTTAATTATTTATTTTTCGGAAATTCAACCGGGATGGTCGATGATCGGAATTTCGTATTGATTGTCGTGGTGTAGTTCGTTTATTTATTTAAGCTCTATGTTGCATGAAATTAAATAAATTGTGATATTTTAGGGATTTGCCCTAAATTGATTGAAATTGAGTGGAATTGAATAATTGCTTGGTAGATGGCCGAGTATGGCTATTTAGCATTTTTTAGTGCCTTGTTGAGCTGTGAAGTGGAGAGAGTCGTGAGAGTGAACTGAGAACTCTATTGGCTGAGACCGATCAAGTATGAAGTATAGATAGGCGTGGTTCGGTGATTAAGGATATCACTGTGCTAAAACGACGCCTTAAAGAACGCACGTAAACTGTCTATGACTTGTGGCAGGCGTGGTTCGGTGATTAAGGATATCACTGTGCGAAAACGGCGCCTTAAAGAACGTAGGTAGACTGCCTATAAATCGTGACAAGCGTGGTTCGGTGATGAATGATATTACTGTGTGAAAACGGCACCTTAAAGAACGCACGTAAACTGTTGTGACCTATGACGGGCGTGGTTTGGTGATGAGGAATATCACTGTGCGAAAACGGCGCCTTAAAGAACGCACGTAGTCCGTTTGTTACTTATGTCACCATGGCGAAAACGACGCCCAAGAGCATTGATGGAGTTATGTGACTAAGTGTATTATTGGAGGTTATATGGGATGGAATGAATGACCGAGAGATGGTCCGATTGATCGATGATTCGATCTGAGTGTGATTTAATGTGATTGATCATTGCTTGAGTCTGATGTTGTAAATTGATTAATTGAATGTTACCTTGGCGAAAACGACGCCCGAGAGCATTGATAGAGTTCTGTGACTAAGTGTACTATTGGAGGTTATATGGGATGGAATGAATGACCGAGAGATGGTCCGATTGATTGATGATCCGATCTGAGTGTGATTTAATGTGATTGATCATTGCTTGAGTATGATGTTGTAAATTGATTAATTGAATGGATATGACTAAGTGTACTATTGGAGGTTATATGGGATGGAATGAATGACCGAGAGATGGTCCGATTGATCGATGATCCGATCTGAGTGTGATTTAATGTGATTGATCATTGCTTGAGTCTGATGTTGTAAATTGATTAATTGAATGGATATGACCGTACCTTGGCGAAAACGACGCTCGAGAGCATTGATGGAGTTCTGTGACTAAGTGTACTATTGGAGGTTATATGGGATGGAATGAATGACCGAGAGATGGTCCGATTGATCGATGATCCGATCTGAGTGTGATTTAATGTGATTGATCGTTGCTTGAGTCTGATGTTGTAAATTGATTAATTGAATGGATATGACCGTGAGTGGTTTTATTGGTGTGTAATCGACTAGGTCGATTTGATCGATGCTTTGATCAGTGATGTGATTGCTTGGGTGCCTATTTGATCTGTGCTAATATGCAGGTGGAAACTGAGGCCAAGGTAAGCCCTCTGACTCGTGTTGTGCATAGGCAGCCCTAAGGTGTATTGGTTTACTAATCGGGTCTTAGGGGGGTAGAACTTACTGAGACGTAGTCTCATTGGTTATTGAATAACCATTTCAAGGTCCCTAGATGCAGTAGATTTGGATGTTGAAGATCTCGAAGTCCAGTGCAGTCTGCTGAAGGCTCCAGTTGGAGTGTGGAGAATGATGAAGAGGAGGATGGGGACCCGTAACTTGTAGAACCCCGTTTTTTGTTTGTAGACCTTGTGTTTTTAACTGGCTTAATGTGAATTGGACTTAATAATTCACTTTGTTTATAAGAGTGAAGGTTTGAAATTAAATCCTACTGTTCTATCCCAATGTTTTATTGTATGGGGATATAATTTATGCTTCTGCTTGTGCATTAAAAAAAAAAAAGGGTCGGCGATATGTAGCCTGGGATATCGCATTTGAAAATCGATCAAAGGTAAGGGATGTGCGCGTGCCTGAGGATCGGGGCGTGACAACGTCGGATAAGTGCGAGATGCCCGGAGGGTAACGGGATTCCCTAGAGGATGGTGGCGGCATGAATTCATATCGAACATAGTCTTGGTACCTTTAAATTTCTAGTTGAGTCACTAGGTTACTTGTTTAGAAAAGCTACTTTTCTTATTAATTTGTTATGTTGCTTTTGAAAGAGGTTATCAGGTAAGTTAATTTGGAAATGATTTCATATACTTTATATTGAAGCTTTCCTTGCCAATATAGTGATTGACTTATATAGTATAAACCAGTGGACTTTCTGCTTGTCGAGTTTAGGCTCACTAGTTGTTAATTATCCTTTTTAGATTAGTAGTAATTATGCTGATCCTTCCTGCCTCCACCTCCATTAGTTATGGGGGCACTGGTGGACCTCACTAGGGATATTTCTGAGTTCATGGATCCGGACTTTTCACATGTCACTTTCATCCAGTCCATAGCAATATTGTCCGTCGACATAGGAGTCATGACGGGCCTCATACTTATGGGTTTCCTAACGGTCTATGCGTGAGTAGGAGGATAGCTCGTAGGGCCGATCCCACATCCAAGTAACAATGAAGACAATGATGGTGGTAATCGACTAAGGCAGGGGTAGGAAGGTGAAGCCACATTTTTGGGTCTTGACGATAACTTTTAGACCTACTAGCATTAGAGGATAAGTGCCGGGGAATTTATAGGCAATCCCAGGGTCGGGGTAGTACCATGGGTGTATGTTTAATGTAGTTTGGGATGATCGATTTTTGAAATCCCCAGTTTACCGGCCATGTCACCTAATGTGAATAAAAAAAGAAAATAAATGAAAAGCATTAATCTGGTTTATATTTTTGCATGCATTCTTTGAGTTCCTATGCTCCGGGTTATTATTTGTCTAAAAACGCTTATGCACGATTAAAAAGAGAAAAGAATTGGATAACTATGTTAGTCATGACATGTTGGGGATGTCACAGCTTTGGTGGTATCAGAGCATAGGTCGAACTAGAATGATAAGGTGCATTGGTGGTGGAAGGAGTTAGGATGGATGCCCATGATAAGACATCAAATGCATGTGTTTGATTTGTTTTGAATAACGGGTGATGGACTATCACTCGTAAGGTGTGGGTAACGATTGTAAGTTACCAATGTATTCTAGTAACATATATATGTTACTGGTATGATTCCACTAATGTTTATACAATTAGTGACATCGGGTCACCGGTTGTTTACATAGGTAATACTCAGTAATTTGCATGGAAACATGGTAAGATCAAGAAATTCTTCTCCATCGAGGGCATAAACCATTGCTTCGAGGACAGAACCCTGGATGGAGGATATCCTATAGGCACTTGTCAATATAGGGAATTTTATGGAGAGGCAAGCCCAATAGCAACTTGGAGCAAAACATCACACCTAGGGATGAGTAGAACAATTCCTAAAATTGAAGCCACCCACATTTACCAGAATGGGAAGTCTAGAAGAGGCAGAACAATGGATTGATGGGATGGAGAGAGTCATCTAGCTACCGAACTGTAGTGATATAGAAAGATAATTCTAGCGGAGTATCGACTAGAAGGTGAAAGTGCTAGTATGAACACCTAAAGGGGGTGAATAGGTGTGAAGACAATTTTTGCAAAGAGTAGTAAGAATATTTTGATTTTGAAACTGAGTCTGATGATTAGTGGACTTTAAAAGAGTTTAGACTTTAACTACAAAATTGAAATACGAAAAAAAAAGAGTTTAAGGATGAGAAAACGAACACATAAATTATAGTGCTTCAATTTAGATCAAGCCTACATCCACTCTCCCACGCTGACAACCTTCTGGCTGGTTTCCGCTAAGAATCAAAAGAGAATTTACAATCTTGTGATCTCGACTTCACAGTGAAGAGTCTGTATTGCTCTCACAAAGTCTCTCTTCGAGTCTCTCTCTCTCTCTCTCTCTCTCTCTCTCTCTCTCTCTCTCTTGAGTACAAATTTAAGCACAATGTAAGGAATAACAAGTGGTAAGCTTCAGACTTTGGAATTTTTCTTTCACGCACTCTTTCGAACAACTGGAGAGTCCTCCTTAAAT
This sequence comes from Eucalyptus pauciflora, assembly GCA_007663325.1. Taxonomy (NCBI): domain Eukaryota; kingdom Viridiplantae; phylum Streptophyta; class Magnoliopsida; order Myrtales; family Myrtaceae; genus Eucalyptus; species Eucalyptus pauciflora. The sequence goes on from VMYD01000358.1 coordinate 1,623,495, forward strand.
ACTCCTTCATGCCTTCTCGACCGTTGGCACTTTCCAAAAGAATTTTTCCAATCAACCCGTTGGACAGAATCAATCAAGGAGATCTTCAAGCTATTTGAAGATTGTGATGAAAGCTCGTCAATCCTGTTTGCCCATACAATCAAGATCTTAGTTTCTATAAGTAGATTCTTTCCAAATTAACTTGCCATCCGAAAAGATTTGATGTATCTAACTTGATTCCAATAAAGATAATCAATCTCGTTGGTGATATTTCCATCCAGAAGGCCATATATAACTTGTACGAACCGAACCCTTGAAGAAAGAAAGATAATCACGCATTTGGATAAGTCTTCATTCTTCACTTGTGTTTAGTTTGGAATTAGTCAGAGTGGGTGGACTACTGTTATAAGATGAACTTTGACACAAAAGTCTGGCAATCTTCATAATAGAACTAAGATAAGTTTTGTTAGCTTCAAAACAACATAGGAATTTTCTTTAACAATCTCCCCCTTTTTGATGGTGACAAAATTTTCCTGCAGATTTAAAGAACTATATCCTGCAAAACAATGCTTTAGCCGTACATGATAACTTATAAAAACAGTTTGAGGATATGGATAATATTGATTCTGCAACCACAGAAAACTCGTTAATATTGAAAATCTAAACAAGATTCAATCATCCATATCCATAATCACAATCACAACCACTAAAGATTATTGCATAATATAAACAAACAAGTTCAGTCCAAACAAATTCAAGGTTCAAACCAAACAAATTTAAAGTTCAAAATCTGCAAACAAATAGTTCAAATATACACACATTCTCCCCATGTTTGTCAACAGCAAAAAGAAAGAGAATTTCAAAAAGATAGAATAAAAAATATGAAATCAATCAGGTTTGTCAGGGGGCTCATACTAGTCAAAAATCCTCAAGTGACTGCACTGCCTCCTCCACTTTGGCTACAGCCTGGGACGTCTATTGATTCAAAGTCTCAACTTTAGTGTCAATAGACTGTACCTTGCCATTGAGAGAGTCTGTTGAGGATTGTAAGGTAGTGTAAAGCTTCTGAATCTCGTACTCTATTGCGTACTGCTGAGCTTTAACCTCTAGAAGGAGCTCAACCAACCTAGCATAGTTGGGACCAATTTCGGTTTGAACACTGGCTTCAGCAAAGTGAGTTTAAGGAGTATCAAGAGATGGAGGAACATTGACTTGAATATGAGCATCTTGTTGCTTGTCCTGATTGGGAGTCGCTTTTTCAATCTCAGTCTCAGGAAAGTGAGATGCAAAGACTTCTTCTGGATTTGCAAGGGATCTGCTAATGCCATCACTAGTAGTAGCAATTTTCTCAACATCTCCCCCTGATTTGTTGCCTTTAGGTTGAGATGAGACTTCTCCTTCTGTAGCTTTTTCTTTCTCAGCACTGGATCCCTTCCCTTGTTGATTTTCTTCGTGTTTGGAAGTAGCATCTCCTCTTTCTTCTTCAGAAACTCCTTTCTCAGTCTCATCTGAAAGTGGCATGGCACCACTTGCTCCATCTGAGTCTTCATCTTCATAGTCCTCCTCCGTTAATCTTTCAAGCTCATCTCCTTCTTCTTCTGCTTGTTCTTCTTCTTGTTCTTCCTTTTCTGTCTCTGCTTCTGCTTTTGGTTCTGCTTCAATTTCTTCATCCTCTATTTCTTCAAAGTCAAATCCTTGAAGATTCCTCAAAGCAAGAGCAGAGATGGTCATGTCATCCTCCTCTTCTTCATCCATCAGGAGGACACGCCTCTTGTGCTTTTTCGGAGTCTTGGGCTATACTCTTCCCTTTTCTTTTCTTTGCAGAAGTTGATTCGGCCTTGCTTCTGCTTGTTAATTCCTTCTTCAGACGCTCAATCGCCTTGATCCTTCATCCTCATCTTCAAAATCATCTTCAGTCCTATCACCATAGGACTAATGGTTCTTGTGTAGAGTTGAGGGGGGAATTGGATCTTGAAGTGGCAAAACAGCTTGGTGATCAAAGCAGCGTAAGGCAATTGCCCTTTTTCCTTCATATATGTTCTGTACAGGTTTAGGAAAATTATGTGGGGCAGAGAAAAAGGAATGCCATTGTAAATGGCCCACATGATCTTTGTTTTGAATCTGGACACATGAGTCTTGATGTTGCCTTGGGTCTCAAGTAGTTAATGACAATTTTGAGCAACAAAACACTGGTTGCTAGCAAACGAGAGTAAGTGATACTCCCAGTAGGCATCCTATCCTTCACCAAGAAATGAGTTGCCTGACCAATGGAAATGTTGATCAATTGAAAACTGCTTCTTTCTACTCCCAGAATGTCAACTAAAGTATCAACATCCACAATAAAAGCATTATCACAGATAGTAAACTGAATGTGAGTCTGGTCAATGAAAGACATGTTAGAATAAAAATAGGCCGTCAACTCAGGATAGGCCACAGTAGTTTCAGCACAAAACATCTCAAGTTGAAGAGCAACTAACTTCACCCTTAAGTCAACCTTGATCGAGTCCAAGAAATCGAAATCCACTGTGCGAGGGTTTATCACCCCTCTGTTCAACATCTCGTTATAAACTTTTTTTGTGTTCCTTAGAACGAAACAATCTCATTCTCTCTTCAGGAACATCAACAGCCACACCCATTCTGGATTGAAAATCGAGAACATCCTCTCATCATTGTCCTTGTTTTCAAGATGCTCAGAACTGAATCAAGGGTTAGAAGGAAAATAAAGAAATGCTTTTTCTGCTGAACCCTTTGGTGCCATACCCAAACGTTCCATCGCTCTTAAAAACACTGTTTCATTTCTATGCTCGTGTCCTCTTAGAAAATCAATGATAAAAGTCATTGGAATACCACCATTTTTCAGATAACCATAATGTTTATAAAGAACCTGGGGGGTTAAAGTCCTAAGAGGAACAACGTCTTGCTCGACTTCCTCTTCCAAAGGTTGGCACGGAACATTTTGTGGAGATTGCTACGGAGAATGGTGCAGAAAGTCTTCTTCAATGAGATTGAAATGCATTGGTCCTTCTGGCATGCTTTGAGGACCTTGACTTGCAATCCAAGAGGACTTTTGCTGGTGTGACTAGGATGCAAACTTTGAGGATTTCGTCAACATTTTTGAGTAAAAAGTTTGAAGCTTGCAGAGATCCTGATTGTATGGGCGAGCATGATTGATGGGCTATCTTCACTTACCTTAAAGAGCTAGAAATTTCTCTCTATTGATTTTGTCCAACGGGTTGATTGGAAGAACTTCTTTGGAAGGTGCCAACGGTAATGAAGGCATAAAGAAGTATATAAGAGAGACTTTCAAGTTGTTGAAGGGTGCCAGATATAAAAATTTCAAAGTCTGAATCTCCTTGTTATTTTGTGATCTTATTTTTCGAGCAATACTTGTAATCAAAAGAGAGACCAAAGTGTGGTGAGACCTTGAGGAAGTGTAGTAGACTTTCTACACTGTGGATTCAAGGGCATGAGATTGTAAACACTCTTTTAGATTCTTAGTGAAATCCATCCAGAAGGGTTGTCTGTGCGGGAGAGTGGACGTAGGTTTGGTATAAGCCGAACCACTATAAATCTGGAGTATTTATTCTCTATCCCTAATCCTTTTATCTTTCATTACTTTCATTTGCAACGATTGTTGTTTTTAATTCATTAATCTCTCATTCGGATTTAAATTTATAAAAACGCTTTAGTCACCTATTCACCCCCTCTAGGTGCTAATACTAGTTCTAACAATTGGTATTAGAGCCTGTGTACTCGTTTATAAGAAGTGTCTTTACTTCTGAGTAAAAGATCTATGGCTAGTATGTTGCCTGCAGGGTTGGTTGAAGGTCAAAGCAATACCAGACCTCCATACTTTGATGAAAAAGACTACATCATATGGAAAAACAAGATGAAAGCATTCCTAAGATCAAAAGATCATTTGGAATGGGAAGTGGTAGATAAAGGAATCATTCCTGCTGCCGCATCAGAATTAGAGAGAGGAAAATAAGTTGCTGATCCTATTCAAATGAGTCAAGAAGAAATAACCAAGAGACAGACTCTTGACGTTAAAGCCATTTACTCCTTATATTGTGCTTTATCCCCTACTGAGTATAACAGAATATCTTCTTGTGATACAACAAAAGAAGTCTGGGATAGGCTTCACATTACCTATGAAGGGATTGATCGTGTGAAAGAAACAAGGATCAATATTCTTTTGGGACAGTATGAAGTCTTTAAGATGAGATCAGAATAATCAATAACTGACATGTTTAGTCGTTTTACTGAAATTGTGAATGGTCTTGAATATCAGGGACATCCAATCTCAGGACATATGAAGGTCAACAAACTCCTACGTGGACTCTCTAAAGACTGGAATTAGATAAAAACCTCAATAAGAGAGACACAAAGGATTGCTCCACTCTCTGTAGACGAACTGGTTGGAACTCTTCAGTCTTACGAAGTAGAGCACACCAACGAAGAGGAAGATTCAAAAGGTAAAAAATCTATTGCCTTTAAGTCTAATGATTATTCTGATGTTACAGACTCTGAAGAAGATCTAGATGATGAAGAACTAGCACTCATGATAAAGAGATTCATAAAGCTGAACAGAAAGGGAAGGAAATTCAATTGGAAGAAACAAAGCTCACAAAGGTTTCAAAACAAATCAACAAAGGAAGATGATTCTAACAAAGAAGTGACTTGCTTTGAATGCAAGAAAAATGGACACATCAGACCCAACTGTCCTCTGTTAAAGAAAAGAAAAGGAAAGACTGAGAAATACAGGAAGGCACTCAAAGCAGAGATCTGGAGTGATACTGAATGTGAAGAGAGTGATGATGATTATGCCAATATCTGTTTGATGGCAAAATCTGATTCAGACTCAGACCTTGATACAGATACAGAATCAGACAGTGAACTCGAGGTTAGTAATCTAAAAATTCCTGTCAAAGTTTCTAAGTATATTGATGAACTTTGTCTTAGTCTAAAAACTTCGCTTAAGAGGATCTCTGAATTAAAAAAGGAGAATTCTACATTGAAGCAACATGAAAAGCTTTGGAAAGAAAAATTTTAAAAATTGGAAAAGAACTTTACTATCGTGAAAGAAAACTCGGACTCTGTTTCCAAAGAAAATAATCTTTTGAAAAATGATATTTCTAATATATCAAAAAGATTTTCAAATGGTTCTGAAAAGTTGGATAAGATTCTTTCGATACAAAGACCCTACTTTGATAAGTTAGGTCTTGGTATGACTTCTGAGACTATTCAATTGATTAATTTTCCGAAGGTGAAGGAAAGAATCAAACAAAGACCAACCAGAATTGCTTATAAAAATCATTTCCAGAAAATCTTTGTAAAACCTGTTGGCAGAAATGCTTTAAAATGTTCCAAGTGTCAAAGCTCATAACATTTTGAGAAAGAATGTCCTTTGGTTTGGAGACCTGTTAAGAGGAATTGGACAAAGACTGTTTATTGCTCTAACTCTTCTGGACCCAAGATGATGTGGGTACCAAAGAAATCTTGAATTCTTTTTAATTGCAGGTCACTATCAAAAGGAAGATTAAATGGTATCTAGATAGTGGCTGCTCAAGACATATGACGGGAGACTCAAGTTGCTTCATAAAACTAGTCCAGATAGATGGGGGAAAAGTTTCTTTTGGTGGTAACAACAAAGGAATAATTATTGGTCATGGAATAGTAAAGATTAGAAGTCTGTCAATCAAGAATGTCTCATTAGTTGAAAGATTAAAACTTGCTTAGTATAAGCTAGTTGTGTGATACTGGTTTCAAGATCAATTTCCAAGAAGGAACGTGTTCTGGAATCAGCAAAGACTTTACTCAATCTTTTACTGGACGAAGACATGGAAATATCTATCTTCTGGGTGTGAATCGTGAAAGATCGCAGTGCTTAATATTAGTACAAGATGAAGCAATCTATGGCACATAAAGCTAGGCCATACCAATATGAAGCAAATCACCAAGATCTCTTCCAAGAAACTTGTTCGAGGATTGCCTATTCTCAATTACTTAAAGTCTGGTCTATGCATAGCATGCGTACTGGGTAAACAGGTTAGAAACTCTTACAAACCAATAAGTAAAGTTTCCACCAATCGTGTACTGCAGCTTTTGTATATGGACTTATTTGGACTTACTAGAATGCAAAGCATTGGTGGAAAAAGGTTCCGCCTAGTAATAGTGGATGATTATTCACAATTTACATGGGTCTACTTTCTTTCAAGTAAGTATGAGACTTTCTCTCTCTTTTCAAAGTTTGCTAAGAATGTGCAAAATGAGAAAGGTTACACTATCTCAAGCATTTGTACAGACCATGGAGGTGAGTTTGAAAATCAAGACTTTGCTAAATTTTGTGATGAGTCTGGTTTTCAGCATAAATTCTCCTCTCCATATACACCAGAACAAAATGGGACTGTGGAAAGGAAGAATAGGTCCTTACAAGAAATGACAATGACTCTTTTGATTGAAAGTAATATTTCTTCAAGGTTTTGGGCTGAAGTTGTTTCAACTGCTTGCTATATTATAAACATAGTGTTTTTAAAACCAATTCTTAAGATAACCCCTTATGAAATTTTTAAAGGAAAGAAACCAATTGTTTCTTATTTTCAAGTATTTGGTTGTAAATGCTTTATTCTGAAGAATGCAAATGATCGTGTTGGTAAGTTTGAAGAAAAATCAGATGAATGAATCTTTCTTGGTTACTCAACTGCAAGCAAAGCCTATAAAGTATTCAATAAGAAGACTCAGACTGTGGAAGAATCAATGGACGTTAAATTTCAAGACTCTCCACAAGTTCAGCAAATTCAAACTGAAGAATCAGAATCTATTCTAGACTCTGCTAGATCTACCTCCCATGAAGAAGTTCAAAATTCAGAAGCAATACAACAAGTTACTGATGAAGAATCGACTCAAGAAAAAGATTAACAACCTATCAGATTATCCAGTAACTGGAAACACAAGTCTAATCATCCTGAAGAACTCATTATTGGAAATATTAATGAGGGAATGCGGACAAGATCCAAAAGGCGAGAAGAGTCTAGTGTTGTTGCACTTATTTCTGAAATAGAACCCAAAAACATTGAAGAAGCCTTAGCTGATGAAAGCTGGATTGAAGCAATGCAAGAAGAGCTCAGACAATTCAGTATTAACGATGTTTGGGAATTGACTCTTAAACCAAAAGGTAAATTTGTTATTGGAGCTAAATGGGTTTTCAGGAATAAAGTCGATGAAAAAGGCAAAGTGACAAGAAACAAAGCAAGACTCGTGGCTAAAGGATACACACAGGAAGAAGAGATAGACTATGATGAGACTTACGCTCCAGTAGCAAAGTTAGAAGCAATCTGATTACTACTTGCTTTTGCATGTTATAAGAATTTCAGGTTATTTCAAATGGACGTCAAAAGCGCATTCCTGAATGGATTTATTCAAGAAGAAATCTATGTGGAACAACCTCCTGAATTTGAAGACTCAAAGAAACCAGACTCTGTGTTCAGACCGAAGAAAGCTTTATATGGATTAAAACAAGCTCCTCGAGCTTGGTATGAAATGCTAAGTAACTTTTAATTCAAAATGGTTTCTCTAAAGGAAAGGTAGACACTACTTTGTTTATTAAAAAGGAAGGTAAAAGCTTTCTACTTGTTCAGATTTATGTTGATGATATTATATTTGGATCATCTAATGAGATTTTGTGTAAGAAATTTTCTAAGACTATGCATGATGAATTTGAGATGAGCATGATGGGTGAACTATCCTTCTTCCTTGGTCTACAAGTGAAGCAACTAAAAGAAGGAATCTTTATTCATCATGAAAAATATGCAAAAGAACTTGTTAAAAAGTTCGGTCTGGAGAATTGCAAAAAGACTGACATACCTATATCAAGTTCTTTGAAGATAGACAAAGATGAAGCATGGAAGAAAATCGACCAAAAGTTATACAGGAGTATCATTGGTTCACTTTTCTATCTTACTGCATCTAGACTAGAGATATTATTTAGCGTTTGCATATGTGTTAGGTTTCAATAAGATCCTAAAGAATCTCATTTAATTGCTACTAAACGTATCATTAAAGAATGAGACTTTACTCTTCTTGGTCTATGATATCCCAAAGAATGAGACTTTACTCTTCTTGGTTATTCAGACGCAGATCTTGCAGGTTGTAGAGTTGAAAGAAAAAGCACTTCTGGTACTTGTCAATTACTTGGAAACAGGACAGTATCTTGGTTTTCAAGAAAGCAAAATACTGTGGCACTTTCAACAGCTGAAGCAGAATACGTAGCTCTTGGAATTTGCTGTTCTCAAATACTATGGATAAAACAACAACTACGAGACTTTGGTATTGAAGACTCTTGCACAGAGATTAAATGTGACAATACCAATGCAATCAATCTTACAAAGAATCCTATTCTACACTCAAGAGCAAAACATATTGAGATTCGACATCATTTTATAAGAGATCATGTTCAGAACAAAGAAGTCTTGATACAATTTATTGACTCAAAGAATCAACTGGCAAACATCTTCATAAAGCCACTTGAGAAAAGTTCATTTGAGTCTATTCGTTCAAGACTCAACATTTTACCTCTTGAAGATTGTTGAAGCTCAGACTCAGAATCTAAGTCTGACAAAGTATCAGACTCAAAGAATCAGACTTGGATTGTCAATCGTCACGTCTGTAAGTTGTTAAAATTATAGTACATTTACTTGTTTAAGCTGATATCTTGAGAATGTAAGATTGTCTGTTTATCTCTAATTGAGTTTATTAAAGGCAGTTATTTTTAAACAAAGGTGGTTATCGATTTGTTTAAGGCAGTTATTTTTTGAAAAAGAATTTTGTTTATTCTTTCCTTATTGTGACGCTTCAGATACCACGATTCGATTACTTTTTATACTCCTCCTCCTCCTCTTTCTTCTTTTACACAAAAACCCTAGAACACAAATTTTCATTCTCTGAGATTCTCCTTCTCAAGTTCTTCTCCTCAAGTTTTTAACTTTCTTGCGACACAAGTGTGAAAGTTCCTTTCAAGAAAGTGACAATGTCGTATCAAATGAAATCTTCAAGAATAGCGAGCAGGGGACCACAGGGCTCGACTGAGGGGCCTACGCATTTTGATCTCACTGATGAAGGTGACTTTCCTAGTGAACAAGTGCACCAACACTCTCAACAACGCTCCTCTTCAACTAGATCCCATGATCGTCATCCGCAACATACAGAAGAAATCATTGAAGATATTGCACCTGTAAGGTCTCTTAAGCCTGCGTTTGTTTATAGACTTTATTCTGTATTGAAGGAAGGAGGTTCATCAATGACTTTCATTGATGAGTTTTTGAAAGAGAAAGGCTATAAAAATGAGACACATTTTCTCACTGTGATGGAGAGATCGGGTGTTGTTCCTGTTGGAATGGCAGTAAAGACCTTTGCGAACTTTCCGAGTGACCCTCGCTTTGGAAGTGTAAATTAGCCTGAAGGGAAAGATGATGATGAGAAGATGTTTGTACATTTTAAGCCTTGGATGGGTGTAGCTGCAACTCTTCGAGGAAAGAATGACGAATTGTTCCAATCTGATGAACACAAGAAAGTGTATGGGAAATTGCTGAAGCGTGGGGTAATGAACCCACGAACGGTGGATTTTGATTTTCTGGATCTGTTGGGTATCAATTTGAGAGAGAAGTTTGAGAAGCTTCAACTTCATAAATTCTGTACTGAAAGCGAGGTTGCTTATTCTGAATTGACAGCCTATTTTTATTCCAACCTCAGTTTTATTGATGCCAATAGTTTTTGTTTCAGTGTGATAGATAGAGAGTATGTGGTTGACACGGATACTCTGTCGGATGTAATTGGTGTGGAAAGGGGAGCTTTCCAATCAATCCATGTGTCTATGAGTCATGCAACTCTGGAACTAGCGAGAGACAGGATTGCAGAATGTTGTCTCTCCTACTCAAGGATGAATGCTACAAACACTCTGCTTCACAAGATAGTGATCAACTGTCTCAGACCGAAATCAACATCGAAGACGGATGTATCAATCTCATAAGCCAAACTGATGTATGCAATCAAGATCGGTCTAAACTTCTCTTTGCCCCATACTATCATGTTTTACATGTACAGGTCTATGGCGAAGGAAAAGGGAAAACTCCCTTATGCTGCTCTCATCACTTGTCCTTTCAGACATTTGAACATTCAGCCTCCCCACTTTCTCTCTGTGAAGACTATTGATCAAATGGTCATTGGTCTGAGGATGATTACAAAAATGCGTCTGAAAGATCTCAGTAAGAAGTTGGAGCAGTTCAAGGAGAAAACCCCTATTAAGACCAGACCAGACTATTCTGCTGCTAAGAGAAAAGGAAAGGAACCTATGACTGGTCCTATTAAGAAGAAGCGGGCAATCATCTTGGAATATGAAGATGATGAGGATGATATGCCTATCTCTGCTTTTGCTTCTCAGTATTCTGCTCCTGTGTCAACAGAACAGAACAAGAAATTGCAGAGGAAACTGAGAAAGGGAACCAGGAAAAGGAATCCTTGCAAGAAGAAGAAGAAACTGCAAAGACAGACTCCCAGCAACAACCAACAGACTCAGAAGACAAAGAAGATCGAGCAGATTCTTCAGTAGAAAAGGATGATCAACAACACTTTGCCACTGAGGAAACTCCTCAGGAAGAAGAATTTTTCTCCCCTCCAGAAGGCATTGAAACATGGGGAGATGTACAAAGAGAAAGTACTCCTCTTCTCTTGACATATACCAGTGCAAGTGTTAGTAGATCACCCCCTAATGCAGAAGATGTTCATGCTGCTCATTTTCCTGAGGAAGAAGCAACATCTCCACATGATAAGCTTCCTGCTGATATTCACTCCACTGGCTTAACTCCTCCATCAGACCGAGTTGATGCAAGCACACAAACTGACAATTTAGCTGATTTCGGAAGGTTGCTTGAAATCATTTTGGAGCTCAAAGGCCAAATATATGCTATGGGGTTTGAATTTCAGACTCTGCGGAATGAGAACCATGCTATGTTCATCTCCTTGCATGATCAGATTAAAGATGTTCAACATCAGGTTCAGGCCACTGCAAAAGGCACTGCTCTCACTCAACTACATGAGGAATTGAGAAATCTGGAAGGAACCGTCAAGTCTATGGAGGACTTTCAACTTATTCGCATTCCTCGTGTTCCTTGATTTTCTCACCTTTTTTATGATGACAAAAAGAGGGAGAAGACTTTTGCAGATTTTCACTTTTTCACTTATTTTTTAAACACCTTTTTGGATTTAATATTCCGTTTGACATTTTTAATATTCTGTTTGACATTTTGACTTTATCTTGAGATTTTGAAATGCTTGCTTATTACTGCATTAGTTTAAGTTGTTAAATTAGATAAAGATAGTTGATATCTTCACAGAACTAATATGTTTTCTATGGATGCAGATCTGTGTACAGGATAAGTCTGTGTACATGACAACTTATACTATTTTTACTCTAATTTTTTATGAGATATCATTGCTAGCTTAAATGTTATATTGCAGGACATTAGTATTCAAATCTGCAGGAAAGTTTTGTCACCATCAAAAAGGGGGAGATTATTGGATAAATTATCTTCAGATATTTTGAAATCGACAAAACATTTCCATCAGTCTAGTCTGAAGACTTGCAGACTCTACTGACAAAGTCTGAAGATCAAAGTCTGATGTTGTCAAGACTCAAGTTTTAAAGTCTACTCTCATGGATAGTTTCCAGACCATCAAGTTATAAACTTCTATTTTGATTCTATCTAATATGGTTTTGGCTCAAATGGCTAAGGAATATCTTTTGACTGGATTCAGCACTACAAAATCTTATATTCGTATCCGAATAAATATAGATTCTCTAAGATTCGCAACTTATATTTGGAAAGTTCTACTTATGGAAACCGAGATCCTGATTGTATGGGCGAGCAGGATTGATTCTGTCCAACGGGTTGATTGGAAGAACTTCTTTGGAAGGTGCCAACGGTAATGAATGCATGAAGAAGTATATAAGAGAGACTCTCAAGTTGTTGAAGGGTGCCAGATAGAAAAATTTCAAAGTCTAAATCTCCTTGTTATTTTGTGATCTTATTTTTCGAGAAATACTTGTAATCAAAAGAGAGACCAAAGTGTGGTGAGACCTTGAGGAAGTGTAGTAGACTTTCTACACTGTGGATTCAAGGGCATGAGATTGTAAACACTCTTTTTGATTCTTAGTGAAATCCAGCCAGAATGGCTGTCCGTGCAGGAGAGTGGACGTAGGCTTGGTCTAAGCCGAATCACTATAAATCTGGAGTCTTGATTCTCTATCCCTAATCCTATTATCTTTCATTACTTTCATTTGCAAAGATTGTTGTTTTTAATTCATTAATCTCTCATTCGGATTAAAATTTATAAAAACGCTTTAGTCACCTATTCACCCCCTCTAGGTGCTAATACTAGTTCTAACATGAACAACTTCGGACTTTAGTCGATAGGAGAAATAAAAGTGCCTCTCCATGCCAAGTTTTGGCACTTTAAGTGTCCGTGCCTCAACGTTCTTAATAGCATTCTATAGTGGGAAGACCCAGAACCGCTAGTAATGAGAAATGCTCAAAATACTTAAATTCATTGCCATTTAATATACATATTTAAACCCTAGCACAATTCTCTTACTTGTTCCTTTGTGTAAATTAGGGCAGACAGAATCTCCCTACCAGATAGAGGATATATTGGAAGTAACAGCGTTCTACCACCAACCCAAACTGAATATTTTTCACTGTTTGCTCCAGGTCTCTTGCTATCCTCCCATCATCTCCCTATCAATTTAGCCTGCATATAATAATGCACCGACTACTTGACAGCTGAGGTTGTAAACAAGCAACCTTGTTATACTAATCTGTTTGCATTCCCTTACAGATTGCTTTCCTAAGTACATATTGCCAGAATGGTTCCTTGTTTTGATGGTTGTGACTCGTTGGGGATCTCCAGCAATAAAAAAAACTTTAGCATTCTCTTGTTTGAGTCTCCCAGCGACAGATGCCTGCCGATCACTCCATCTTGCTAATCATACCTTTCAAGTGATCATCGGCCACGTGCCCGAGGAAGTATAATTCTCGGAATTAACAGGATAAGAGGAATGGCCAGATGGTGAGCTCATTAGCTTACGGCGCGTCATCTGACAGGCATAGGAAAAATATTGCCTCAGTCACAATGAAATGCAATTTACATTCCCTTTTTATATTATACCGTGTTATGTAGGAACGAAAGTATCTGCTTGCCAAATTAGTGTCATAAAACTGGGCACCAACATCCTTTTAACTACTTGGTAGTTAGCCAAGTCTTCTTTATATCCTGCCCTCTACAATCAACTGACACCTCTGGGGATTATAACCTCGGTTTCAGACATCCGAAGACGATGCTGGAAAGGCACTGCTTCACCCAAGTGACGTCAAACTTCTCCATGTATTTCAGACTCCTAGTCCTTAAACTCATCCCTTAATACAATTTTTTTTTTTAAAAAAAAAGAAAGATTAATATTGGACATTTTAAATAAGTTTATCAACACTTTCCTTTTAAAAAAATCACAAAAGTTCAAAACAAGATTTCTTTCAGAAAAGGATGAAGGAAACGGAGAAGGGTTTTCAGTAACATACGATCCAGGAGCAAAACAAACAAGGTTTCTTTTAAGAATACTGGTATGCAGAATTAAAGAAAACAAAAGTAATAATGAAATTTTTATTGGCTTCTCCCGAGAGTGAAATGAAAAAACATAAATAACATGCAAAATTATTATAAGACTTATACAACGATAAATGAGAAATCGAGAGATCAATCCATTCTCCTGTGGTTGCATAGAGAACACTAAAGCATTACCACATCAAGTGAGTTAGAAGAATGGAATAAATCTGCCACATTAGAAAAAAAGTTTAATGCCCTAATAGAAAAAAATAATTATACTAGTTCATTCATATAATCAAATTCATTAACAGATTACTCAAATAGAGAATTTTTACCGGAAAAATGTATCAGCACAGCAGAGTGCTCTCCAAAGGAGACCAAGATTTGATTTACGAGAATCGTCACGGCCAGAATGATCATAGGAAGCTTGAATTCATATGCGTCTGAGCCCGAGTAAGAATATTATCCTAATGTGAAACTACGCATTAAAACTTAAGGAATAGAGTTTAAGTGGATTGAGATAGCATGTTGAGAAGTTGAGCCTATTTAATATTGACATGAACAACATTCATCTTTTAGGCATAAGAAGAGAATATTTATAAAAAAAAAAAATGAAGCAGGTTCCTTTTCAATCTTGCATTTTTTTTTTTTGCAAAAAATGAATGATTTGTAAAAAATTATTTTGGAAATGATTGTTTGTATCACTTGAAATAATTAATAAATAAATTTTTTTTAACTATTGATGACAATTTGTGTTTAAAAATTTTCATGGATGATGAAGATATTTTTTGTTCATTCACAAGAAGTGATCATTTTTAGGAAAATATTTTAGAAATCTTTCATTTTTTACCAAACTTTATTACCCAATGTATATATTTTCATTATTTGAATGCATTTGAGAAACTTTTTTGCTTTCAAAACAGTGAACAAAAACATTCATGGTTTATCCAACCTAGAGGTAGGCAAACAAAAATTCCAAAGTTGATTTATTTTTTATTTTTTATTTTTTGGATCTAATATTGGTTTACTGTGCTCAAAAATTCCAAAATTGATTCAAATATTGGTTTACTCTGTTCGGAACTAATATGGAACCAGAAGATTCAGGAATTATTTAGGGAATCTGTACATTTTCAAATATATGCCAATTTCATTGAACTAGAAAGCTTCTTGTTCTATTTCATCGTACTGTACAAGACCTCTTAAATATTCAGATGGGAATGGCAGACATGTCCATAGGGAAATGAATATCATCAAGTTCTTATACTTTGGAAAGTGGTATCTGTTAGGAGTGCAAAAGAACCGGGACTCGTCCGGACCACCCGGAAACAGATCGGAACCGCCCGGAAATGGTGGTTCTTGAGGGAATCGGTCCGGTTTCTAGTTCCAATTTATAGAAACCAGTAGGTACCAGTCCGATTTCCGATTCCATGGGCGGATCCGCCCACCTGGACCGAACTGATTATATTATAATAATATATTAATTTTTAATATTAAAATAAATTTCAAAATTACTAATTAGCAAATTTAAATTTTATGGCTCCATCTCCTCTCATGATTTCCATGTTTTTAGAAGAATTTAGTAAAGTGTGTAAGTTGCCTTTCAACAACTCAACAAATGGCTCCTTCAAAGGATACTTTCGGGACTCACATAGGATACTGTGTTCAAGAAAATGTGGAGTACCGGTGGAATTGCTTTTACAAAAAGAATTCAATAAAGCAAATGTTGTAAGAGATTGAAGGAAAAGACGATCTACATATGACAATCATTCAGAACCTTGAACTTAAAGAATATTTTAGATTTCAATTAAAACGATTCAAAAACAGGAAAAAAAAACCTATTTCTCTTCTTTGGTAGTGTTTTCCAATAAAATAAAGAACAATGGTACCCTTAATTAAGCCGACTTGATTTAAAGAAAAATATTGCTCGATATAAAAAGTACTTACGGTAGAATTTGGAATGAGACAAGTTCCATGCATTCACTCGGGAACTGGACCAAATTGGCAGTCCGGTTCTGAGGTGGATCCATGCAACTAAGGGGCGGTTCCTGATTCCAATTTTTTAGAACCAGTCCTTAGCGAGCGGTTCCCAGGTTCCCGGTTCTACGTCAGGAACCGCCCACTCGGACCATGCACACTCATAGTATCTGTCATGCGGTGGGATAGATATGATTATGAAATTCTTTTGTCTAATTTCATTAGGCTTTTCAAGATCATAAAAAAAAAAAAAAAAAAAAAAAAAAAAAAAAAAAAAAAAAAAAAAAAAAAAAAAAACTCCGCATCAACAAGACCTCCCCCACCGCCCCCAGATGAACTATTTAAACTATGCCCTCCATAAATTTTATTTTGGCAATCCTTGTAAAATTGAGATCTCAAAGTCAGAATTCAAGAATAATATATTGGAAGATCTGCCGTGTGCTTGTAATCGTTTTATAAATAGACTGTGCTTTTCAGGATTAGTGCAGATTTAGTGTAGAAAGATCATGATAGTTTTTGGTATCGGAGCCATGTTATATTATTCTCATAACAGACAATTTTTTAGTCATTTTTATGAATGGATGCTTTATTTTATCAGAACTTTTTTTTTCTTTTTCTTTTTTCGGAATAATTGCTGATATATATTACTTAGTCAAGTTCTTGGAAGCTACATCAAGAGTGTCTACGCAAAGTAAATCTAACAGAGCAAAAGGGGGTGGGATACCCAGTTAGTAGGAAGAAAATTTAAACGGTATGCCTTGACAAGCCAGTCCGCTACTTTGTTGGTTTCTCTTTTGCAATGGGCCAGTGTGAGGCCGGGTAGTTCTTTCATCTTTGCTCTGGCCCGGTCCACTAGTGGGCGTGTTTTCCAGCAGCTCTCCTCCGGTTTGTCGATACTTTGCACGAGCCCCCAGCAGTCAGAGAGTACTTGGAGTTTGAGTTGAGTTTTGTTCGGGGGAAACGTGCGGAGAAGGAAGTCTAGGGTTTCTACCAGAGCCGCAGCCTTCGCTTGTTCCGCCGAGTTGATGTCCACCAATTTGGTGAAGCCATGCAGTACTCGTCCCATGGAGTCTCGACATATATAAGCAATAGCTCCCCTGTTTGGTCTTGTTGTGTGAGATCTAGCGACGGACCCGCAAAGAGGGCTTGGCATGTTGGATCTAGAGGACTCACGGTGAGGATCGTCGTCTAGAGAAGCTAGATTCTGGAAATCGGCCTCACTACTGCTTGGAATTTCAGCATGTAGATGGTTCGCCGTGCTTTGGGCGGCTGCTCTGTCTTCCTCGAATATGGAGTATTCACCTGGTTGGGGATGACGTTCTGTCGAGGGGGATGTCGGCCTCATCCAGAGCTGATCAGTAAGTCCACCTACAGAACCAGAATTCGCTTGTCTGTTTACCTCGAAATTTAGAGGTGTATATGTTTCGAGCAAATCTTCTTCCGAGGAGACAGGGTAGTCGAATTGTTCCGATCCCCTGTTTTGTTCGGCTTCGGGGTGGGTTTGCCCTGAAATTGTTAGATCCCCGTTTGTACCTCTGAGCTGCTACATCAAGTGAATCTATGTTTCTCCAGACCGGCTCAGCTGTTGATATGTTTAGGATCCGTGCTGGTATAGTGAAGGGATTTGAAGGTTCGTCGGGTTGCTATTGGCAAGGTCCTCCTGGGAGTTCTAATGGGGATTTGTCTTGATTCACTTGACCCCCGCCTTGAGAGATTTCAGTAGCAAAGGAGGCGTCAATATTGATAAGGATCGTGCCAGGGTCTGGGGGTTGCCACTTCGGAATTGAGGTACGCTGTTTATGTTGTTTCTTCTGCTTTACATTCCAAGTTGCGAAATTGTCATGTGATGTTGAAGCTTTGAACAGGGTATTGAGCGGGTTCAGGGGATTTTGCCAAAATATAAAGTGGTTCCTGTCCTTCCAAATCCACCACAGGAGTGAAGCGAGTTGAGAAAATGTTGGTAAGCTCCATGGAGCTTCTCTTACTCTAAGTAGCCATTCATCAAAACGGGTTAACCCTACTCTTGTTATTTGTCCTTGTAGGGAATAAGCGGTCTAGATCAGAGAAGTCCATGGACACAGTAACAGAGTGTGCTCTACCGTTTCTGGTTCAAGTTTGCAAATCGGGCATATGGGAGCAGGTACTACTTTTCTCTTGTACAGATTTTCCATGGTTGGCAGGGCATTCCGACATGCATTCCATAGGAAGAATTTAATCTTGGGTGTAATTTCTGACTTACAGATAAGCTTCCACAATTCTGGTTTTGTTTGGTAAGATGTGGTTAGAGACAAAAAGTGTGGGTTAGCTTTAGTACTCTGGTGACTGTGGTAACCACTTCTTACAGTATAGTTTCCTGACTTATTACCTGTCCAAACTAGCTTATCTTTTGTAGACGGGAGGCCTATAGATATGCTTTTAATCTCCGTTACTAACTGCTCATCAAACAAAGCCCTCAGCAGATTTTCATTCTATTGCGTTGTTTCCATATCAATTAACTCAGCTACTTTGAGTGGCTCATTCCTGGTTGCTAGGCTGCCTATAGGTCCGTTTTTAAGCCATTTATCTTCTCTAATTGAGATTCTTTTTCCATTGCCAACCGCCCACATAAGTTGTGGGGCAATAACATCTCTCCCTGTTAGTAGGCTTTGCCATCCCCATGAAAGATTTGATCATTTGCCTGCTTGCCAAAACTCACAGTGAGGATAGTATAACCCCTTCATAATTCTTCTCCAAAGAGTATTTGGATGTTGGGACATTCTCCATGCTTGTTTGCCTAACATCGCTTGATTGAACGCAATAAGGTCCTTAAAACCGAGTCCCCCTTCCTGCTTCCGATGCTTTAAAGTTTCCCATCTTTTCCAGTGTAAACCTGTTGATTTATTGTTGTTTCTCCACCAGAAATTAACTATTTGTTTTTCGATAGCTTTACAAATGGAAACTGGGATTTTGAACACTGACATCGCATATTGAGGAATCGTCCGCACCACAGATTTTATAAGTATTTATTTTCCTGCTTTTGATAACATATTTTCTTTTCAGCTCTCCAGTTTCATGTTGACCTTTGCAAGGATCAATGCAAACATGTCCTTCTTGGTGGCACCCCAGTCCGACGGAATTCCTAGGTATTTTCCTATTTTTAGGATCTCTGAAACTCTCAACTCTATTGCCATATTCCTCTTTAAGCTTTCTGGACAGCCTTTGCTAAAATAGATGCCAGATTTGTTTAAGTTTATGGCTTGTCCTGAAGCAAAACAATATTGGTGCAAAATAGATGTCAGATTTTGACATTCTAGGACTGTACCCTATGTAGCACGGACACTCTCCGGAAGCCTTCGTGTCGTGTCCGACACTCCGACACGTGTCCGACACGCTCCGACACACGGTCAACGAGTGTCGAAAAATCCGACATGTGGTCAACTCTCTCCGACACACGAATCCAGAATTCCGACACGCGATTCCGACATGCACGGGGTCAATTTTAAAAATTTCTAATACTTGTGGGGTCAAAATATAAATATACACAAAAAAAAGTAATAAAAATGCTATACATATACACGCACGGGATCAAATTTTTTTTTTTTTCAGTTTTGTTTGTTTAGAATTGTTTTAGTTTTTAAAAAGTCTTTTACTATGAAAGAAGTAATAAAAAATTCTATATATGATAAATAAATAAATTTTAAAATATTATTTCAGCATTTTTCTTTAAACAATGTATTTTCCTCTAAGTTTTATGTATTATTGTAACAAATTAAAATAATGAATGATATTATTTAATATTTTGGTTTAAATTAATTCTAGGCTATTTTTATTATTATTTATCTATGTATTTATATATAAAAATATATTTAATATATAACGTGTCGGAACGTGTCGAAATTTTCTATTTTTAAGAAATGACGTGTCGGCGTGTCGTGTCATGTCATGTCGTGTGTCGCGTGTCCATGTCGGTGCTACATAGACTGTACCATCTAGGAAGAATATAGAATCATCCGCGAATAGTAGATGGGAGAGAATAGGACAATTTCTGTTTAGCTTCTTTCCCCTTAGAGAACCAACTTCTATAGCTTCTTTCATCATATATGATAGGACATTAACCACTATAATAAAGAGATAGGGGAAAGCGGGTCCCCTTGGTGGATTCTTCGGGTTGGCTTGAAATATGGCATAGGATCACCATTGAATTTTATGCTAAAGGAAACCGTAGACACACATTGCATGATCCACTGCACCCATTTCCCACAAAAGGCCATCTTTGTAATGCATTCTTTAAGGAAGTCCCATTCTATCCGATCATATGCCTTTTGCATATCTAATTTGAGTACAGCTTGGAATTTCTTCTTCCTCTCTCTGGTTCTTACTTTGTGTAGAACTTCCTGCACAATTAAAATGTTGTCCTGAATCTGCCTGCCTCCTACAAAGGCACTTTGTTATGCTGTTATTAGATCTGGAAGCAACGGTTTTAGCATATTTGTGAGGATTTTAGAGATGATTTTGTATGCAAAGTTGCAAAGACTAATAGGGCGAAATTGTTCCAGCTTTTCAGGGTTAGGTATTTTGGGGATAAGGACAATAGTAGTTCTGTTCAGGTCAGGGTTTAGTATTCCAGTCTCAAAGAATTGTTGTATTTCTGTGAAAAAGTCTTGATTGATGATCTGCCAATGGTTTTGGAAGAATATTCCATTAATTCCATCAAGTCCAGGAGCTTTAGAAGCCCCTCATTGATAAGTAGCCGCTGTGATTTCTTCCATGGTGACATGTTCTGATAGTTTTTGATTCATAGCAGTGTCAACCAAGACAGGTATATTGCTTAAAACAGGCTGGAAGTTTCTAGTTCCCACTGTGGTATAAAGATCATTAAAGAACACACCTGTCATATTCTTGAGAGTAGTTTCATCTCTGACCCAAGTTCCTTTTGCATCTTTAAGCATAGAAATTCGGTTTCGAGTCCTTCTTCGAATGGTTGTTGCATGAAAAATTTTATTGTTTCTATCGCCCCATTTCAGCAAGTTCACCCTTGATCTCATACCCCAGTACATTTCCTCCTGTTGCCCTAAAGTTTCTATCTCTGTTTTCAGCTGTTGGACTCTCTGGCTATCCTTATATAAATCAGATTTGTTTTGCAAAATCTGGAGTTCGTTTCTCAGCCACACAAATCTTTTTTGTGCATTAGGGAAGCGATTTTTGCTCCAATCAGCTAGTTGTTTTGACAGTAGTTTGAGTTTCTCAACTATATCTGCTCCAGGGGATGCTGAATTACACCAAGCTCTTTTAACTATTTGCTCACATTCCTCATCTTCATCCCAAAATGCTTCATATCTGAATTCCTTTCTTCTGTTTTTCCTTCTTGGGAATACTGACAAAATCAATGGGCTATGGTCTGAGCCAATAGCTGGCATGGCT
Organism: Eucalyptus pauciflora; assembly: GCA_007663325.1. Classification (NCBI taxonomy): domain Eukaryota; kingdom Viridiplantae; phylum Streptophyta; class Magnoliopsida; order Myrtales; family Myrtaceae; genus Eucalyptus; species Eucalyptus pauciflora. Next base: position 1,644,498 of record VMYD01000358.1, read on the forward strand.
ATAATCTCAGCATTTGGATATTCAACCCTACACTCCATTGTACATAACGCCCTATCCAGCCTCTTTTTCACAAATTCCTCCCCTCCTCTTCGATTATCCCAAGTGAAAGCGCACCCCTTTGATTCCAGATCCATTAGGGAACAAGCATGCAGGAAGTCTCTAAATGCTGTGAGTCTAAAGTGTTCAGCCTTCTTTTTTCCTACTTTCTCCCAGGGGTATAAAATTTTGTTGAAGTCCTCCATACATAGCCATGGTAGCATAGTTGCAGCACAGACTTGTTGTATTTCCTCTCATAGTAATATTCTATCTTTAAATTCGGTTGGGGCATGCAGAAGAGTAATTCACATATGATGTCTGCTTTCCTGTAGGTGACACTGAACATGAATGAAGTGGTCTATAGCTACTTCCACTGATATGTCTACTTAAGTCTTCGCTTGAGCTTTAAGACCTTTTGCTCTTTATTTTTTGTTTCCATTAAAAAGACTAAACCGGGCTTTTCGTGAGTCACTAAGACTCGTAGGGCTTTAATTGTCAGGGGTGAGCCCAACCCCTGACAATTCCAACTTAGAAAATTCATGGCTTACTCGGTGGCTTATTAGGGCTAGCCACCAAAGCCCATTTCATTTCCTTCTCCGCCAAAGTGACAGGGTTATCCACCAACTGTGATGTATCAAGAGATGCTGATTTGGAAGAGTTTGCTCCATAAGGACAGAATCTTTTGCCCTTCTTTGCGGAAGTAAGTTTGGTATTCTTTGCTTTGCACCTTACTAGGTTAGGGACTATTTCTGCAATTTCCAGAATTTCAGCTTCTACTTCTTTCATTTGTTCTTTGTATAAAACCAGGGTGGACTCATCATCCAAGCAGCTGCTTCCTCTTTTCTGAGTGCCTTTGTCATCTACCAACAAAATTGTTGGCATAGACGTTGATTCAGGGGAGGAATTCTCACCCTCCTTATCAGCATTTACTATAGTGAGTTGTTGTCCATCCCCTGTTTGATTTGGCTTCCCAACTATAGTTTCCATTTTATGATTTTCTCTATTGGCAGCAAGATTAGGATTTACCTGGGCCTTTTCTGATGCTGTTGCGGTGTCACCTTGATTGCCGTAGAATATCTTCCCATAAGGGTTGAGATCTTTCACCTCCGCGCGAAGCCATTGCCCAAAAATTCCTAGTAAGTCTTCCTCTAGCCCTGACTTCTCATATGGAATCTATTTGCATTGCATTGCATAGTGCCCTATCTTTCCACAAGAGTAGCAATAATGAGGGAGCCGCTCATATTTAAATTCTATCCAGAGGTTTTTCATTCCTAGTTTGATGACAGTGCCCGTCTTGAGAGGATTAGCTAGGTTCAGAATAACTCTAGCTTTGCCTGCTTTGTAGTTACTATTCCCCTTTGCTTCCAACTTGACATCAATAACCTCCCCGAGTTTAAAGGCAATTTCATTTACGATTTCCTTTGTAACTCTCCCAAAAGGTAGTCCATACATCTACACCCAGAATGGGCAGTGAGTATAATCATAACACATATCCAGAGTGTCTGGTTCACATTGTTTGAGCATTAGGAGATTGCTGGAGAATGACCATGGCCTTGAGTCCAGTACTTTCTGTTTTTCAGCCTCTGATTTAAAGGAAAAGGAAAAGAGACCAGGTTCTATTTGGGTGCAATTTACAGCATCAGTCTTCCATGCCCTTTTCATTGTGTTTAAAAACGCTTGAAAGTTTACGTTTGGTCTGGAATAGAGTTTTCCAAATAGAGTTAATCTGCATTATGCTAGTCTATCTTCTGGAATATTTTCTTCGACATGAATCACATCCTCCTCTGACCATAGTTTACCCAGGCTTTTACAAAGAGCTGCTAACCTTCTATCTTCTTGATTCTGACTTTCCATTCTACTCGCACAGTATCTACTGAGCCCACAGGGGAGGAATCGAAATGCAGACCCCAACAGCAAGATACTCGGGCAACACACTAGAAGAGATTTTGGGGGAGAGGACAGGCTAACACAATACTTTAGTGGAGCCCCATTTGGTGAGACTTTCGGATGAAGGGAGCTCTAAACATACCTTTCAGAAGCACAAGACCTGGACATCAGCACAGAGGAGCCTTCTTGTCTGCATCATCGAGAGGAAGAGGGTGATCGAGAAAAACCCAGGGTGGAGCTATGATTCTAGGGTTTGAGGAAGGCTTGTTTAGTGGGAAAATGGCTGGGTATGGGAATGGGAAGGGTGGATTTGTGTGAAAAACATCTGATGGGATGGTATGTGGGATTTGGGTTGAGGTGGATTAGGGTTTATGCGGGATTTTGGGGCAAAACTACCCGAGGGTGGAGAAACGCTACCATCAGGTAGAGAGAGTTTCAAAAAAGACGGACACTCTAACTTTCAGGGCCTTGATCAGCAACTCTTTATTTTATCAGAATTGGGGATCACTAAAATTAAGATGAATCACATGTGGTAACTCTCACTCTATTTCCACCCTTTAAATAGCTTTAGATACACTCTAGAGTTTAAATGGTTCTTCAAAATAGCCTTCGTTGAGACCCCATCAGTGGTAAAATTGATGAAAAAAGAAAAAAAATACCTTTAATAGAGATCAATCAATCTAATGGCTTTTATAAACCTTTCTTAAACTATATTTGTTCTTCTTCAATGTTCAAGTTGGAGAAGTCTACATGTCCGTTGCTTTTTCACAAGAATTATTTGAGATTCAAGTATTTTAATACATGCAATGATTTGGATTCTAATTTAAACAAATAATAATAAAGTACATTTATTTACAATGTTTTTCTAAAATTCAATTTGACATAATAACCCTTTGTAATATACAATTCATTAGTTTAAGTTTTTAATAGGGAAATTATTTAGTTTAAGTTTTGACCTCTTTATGATTACAACTTATATTGGGATAAGTGCATTGGAAATCCTAACAATTGTCATGAAAGTGCAATTGAGTTCTAAAATTTTTTCGAAAGTGCAATTAAGTCATAAAACTTATAACAAAAGTACAATTGAGTCTTAAAACTTTTAAAAAGTGCAATCAATGGAAGTTTTAGGACTCGATTATATCTTTTGAAAATTTTAAGACTCAATTGTAGTTTTGCGATATGTTTTAAAACTTAATTACATTTTTTGAAAAGTTTTAAGATTTAATTGCACTTTCATGATAAGTTTTATGACTTCTAATGTACTTATCCTATTTATATTTAAAAGACATTAAATAACAGATATAACAAGGGTCAGACCCTTTGCAAAAAAAAAAAAAAAAATCCATTATAGAGCTCAGCTTAAGCACATTAGTAAATAGAAGAGATGAAATGAAGTCTGTGCAAAAATGAATGGATGATGACTGAGGTAGCGAAATAAAATATCATTGTTTTATTAATAGTGTGGATAGTCTTGAATTTTTTCATGACAATACGTAGTTTTTACATTTTCAATAAATACCAACATTCACGTTTTCCATTTTCCATTTGTGATTTTTGTTAACTACTTCTCTTGAGGTTATTTTCGTCAACTCAACAAGTTAGGGAGTGTTATAGCCATTTTTTTTTTTGGTCAATCCTACGCTAATCCTATTCTAACACACACTCTCAGACTTTTGCCCTGCCTCCTTGCAGGGCGTGGGAGTCGAAACCCACTCCTGAAATTAAATCTTCCCCACCCCAATTCCCCCCTGAGAAGGTGAGCCTTTAATTATAATGGATATTTTGTTTGGTAGTTTTATCTTTTCCAGCACTAGATGAGATCAAAGTGCTTATTCTTTCAAGAGATTTAGATTAGCATCCTTCATTTTAACAATTTCAACGCGATCAATAGAAAAATGCTCCCTATGGATTAGGTTGAAACGAGTGAAGAAAGCTAGTGCAATTATAGAAACTTTTACACTTGTAAGGAGAAAATTTATAGAAAAGAAGTTGAAGGACAAAATCGGAAGTTTCAAAAAAATATCCCTGAATTTAACAGAATTTGTGGCGATTGAGCACATTTATTCCAAAAAATCAATTTAGGACTTTTTTTTATTAGTTCTACTTGAAGTTAAATCCTTAGGTAGAGATTCAAACCCCCGACCTCCCATTCCTATGTGAAAATGATGGCCACTTAATTTGGGATATTTTAAGATGAAAAAGATTTATGATTTTTCATGGGTTTTCATCGAAAATTAATTCCGTACGCATAGTGAAAACATTATAGTTTCTGCTTTGAGTAACGTGTCCGTCCCGGGCAACCTTGCAAATAGGGAGGGAACTAGCTTGCATTTGTAAAATATGTTCATCCAAATCCCTTGGCGCTTGGAATGGTCAAGTCTAGACGTTGCCATCACTGACCAATCTCATTTTCAAGGATCACCCAGAATCCAATTTTTATGGTGACAGACTTTTTTTTAACTTCTTGAAATCTTGGAAGAATTCACCCTCTGAAATTCTCGCAGGGGAGTGTCCTGCCTTTCCTCACAAGTGTGTGCACCAAAGGTTTGATAAAATGCCAAGCGGGAGATAAAAGGAGGGACAAGACGGAAGACATTGCATATGCACACCAAGGTATGAGCGACCCAGAACATGCGTCTTGAATTGCCTCTTCTTTTTCCTTTTTTTGGGCGTGGCGTGTTTAATCAGCAGACCAGTTTTGCTGGTAAAAGTAGCTTTCTCATCCTCATGGGATCCAAGTCAACTCCACCTAACTTGTGTTCTTATTCATATAGACGCTTTGAATATCTATTGGTGTGACCCTGTTTTTAAGGTTTCATGTCATTAGTGATTGAGGATTGAGTCTGATAACTTCCTTATATTTTAGTAGCTCAGTTAAAATTGATGTCCTTTTAGAATTTTTGATTTGTTGTTGTCCCACTCAGTCTTGGTCTAGTTCTGTAAACTGTACAAGGGCAAGAGCTTTCTTGGAGACTAACGCCAAAGTATTTATTAGGAAGTTTGATAGAGAAACCTCTTGATAGCATATTCAATGATGATCTATTCTCCTAAAGCACACAAAAATTAAAAGAAGAGAAGTACTAAATTTCACGCAAGTGACCTCAATCACTTGTTCTGAACCAATTTAGATGAATTTCGCCCCAATTTCCAAGGAAGAAACGGTTTATTGGACATTTCAATAATGTCAAGAAGCAAAGACGTTTGGTTCCCTGACAATCAACCAAAAAGATGTAAACAGTTGATCTTTTATGTTTTGGCCAAGAAAAAAATGTAAATCTAGTACCTTCCAGCAGAATGCTAATGGCAGTGGAAACTGTTGATCGACAGAAATTGTGGAGAGACCTGTAGGTGAAAGGTGAAAGTGGTATCCCGAATTGTGGAGGTGTAAAGTGGTTGAGGGACTGGCTTGTTGCCTAGATGGGACGGATACAGATTTGTGGAGATTGGGTTCCTTGTATAAGCTTGGAGGTTGTTCGGATTGCTGATTGTGCTGATCAGGTTTCCTCCATCAATTAACATACGACCTGATCTTAAATTGTTTCATCAGCTCAAACCTAACTTCATGCCAAACTTATACCCATCGTATGGTGCCCAATTTAGTCTTTAACTTTTCAATTTTGCCAATTTAATCTAAGATCTTGTGAAAATTGCCAATGTGATCTTTCTGGCCAAATCACTAACACAGCGGATGTGCCCACGTAGACGATCAGCGTCCACATTAGCAATTTTAGGCCAAAATTAGCTCGAAAAACTACATTGACAAATCATCTAAAGGTTTAAGACTATATTGACAAAACTGAAAAGTTTAGTACTAAATTGGCCGCCATACAATAGGTACAAGACTTTTTGGACAATTATCTCGTTGAAAGACAGTTGCCTAAAAATATGCATGTAACAAATGGTTGTTAAATTAATGGGAGGATTACCAAAAAAGTCTTAAACCTATTGCGATTGTGCCAATTCAGTCCTAAACCTTTTTTTTTTTTTGCCAATTTAGTCCTAAACCTTTTACAATTGTGTCAATTCAATCCATCTAACCAAATTTTGCTGGCCGGCGCTGACATGGACGCCGGCTATTCGGCGAACGCTGACGTGGCATTTTTAAATATATATTTTAATTTTTTTTTTCAAAATTTTAATATTTTTTAAATATTTTAATTCTTTTTTTCCCCATCATCATCTTCGCCTCCTAGCCGGCCGGTACTGGCCAGCTGGAGGCGAGGGCCAACGAGGTCAGCCTTGCTGGCCAATGGCGAGGCCGGCCGGAGGCGAGGGCCGACGAGGTCAACCTCACTGGCCACTGGCGAGGCAGATCTAGCGAGAGAGAGGGAGAGAGATAGTCACCCATAGATCCTCCAGTTGAGGAGGTCACCTCGCCGGCCAATGGCAAGGCCTTGCCAGATCTGGCGAGGGCCGAGCTCACCGGATCTAGCGAGGCCGAATCCTAGCCGGCCCTCGCTTCCAGCCGGCGAGGGTGAGCCTCGCCATTTGCCGGCAAGGCTGACCTTGCTGGCCCTCGCCTCCGAGTAGCACCGACCGGCCAGGAAGTGAAGAAGATGATGGGAAAAAAAGAAAAAAAAAAGAATTCAAAAATTCAAAAAAAATATTAAAATTTCGAAAAAAATTATTTAAAAAATGCCACGTCAGCGTTCGCCAGATGGCTAGTGTCCACATTAGTGTCAGCCGGCCAATTTTGGCCAAATGGACTGAATTGACATAATTGTAAAAGGTTTATGATTAAATTGGCAAAAAAAAAAATTATGACTGAATTGACACAATTGCAATAGGTTTAGGACTTTTTTGGTAATTTTTCCTTAAATTAGTTGCTTTTCTTCCTGATGGAATCCTAATCAACTCCACATAATAGACAGCGACAACCACTCTAATTTTATCGGAAAGACATAAAAATTTTGTGTTTTGGTAAGAATTTTGTTGATGTCATTCTTTTCTTAAAGCTATCTGTCGTTAGTGATTTACATGTGACTATTCTCTTTATTTGGTTAATAGCTTCATATGTACCGATAGTTGTTTCTTTTGTTAATTCAATGAGTGTTGCTCTTCCTCTTAAATATTGTCCCCTTCTCCTTCGCTTGTAGAAGAACAAGACGTATGTATAGATTTACATGTATGAATTGTATGAACAAGTTATGTGTATGCAATCTTTTCGTACTTAAGATGATTTAATAGGGTAATGCCACAAAAAATTCAGAGCATTGTACAGTGAAATTCACGAAACATCTGAGCTCATTAGCTTGTTCATTGCCTTACTTTAGTTGATAAATTCTTCTACTTCCTACAGAGAAATGTTCCTTGAATTTTCTTCACATGGCCTGGTCAAAAAATAAATATGGTTTTTGCAATACTCAGTGAAAAGTCCACGAATTTCACTCAACCGTTCAGGCATAGAAGGATTATCCCAGCCTCTAGTGATAAAGTCTTGATTCTGAAGAACTCTTGACCATTATGAGATTCTGAACTGATCAAAATTTCCGTCCATCAATCTTAGTAAAAAATCAGCTCTTCAGTTGTAATGCAACATAACGTTATGATCAGGCAGGAATTGGTGGCTAAAATATATTTGGATATTGTGAACTCACAACAAGCACGTCTAAATTAAATATTCCTGGAGTCAGATATGAATTTACTCCAATAAAGTAAAACATGAAATCTCCTTTGAAACTTCCCATGAATTTACCGTGTATTATATTTGACAGCATTCTGCAAGATATTTCTGCTGAAAATTAAGGAATTTTAATTAGCTTCTTCGAATCAGATGGAACACAAAAAAACTAAACATACTTGCAGACTTTCCACATGAAACAAGAAAATTAAATAGATTGCTAGCAAAGGCAAGATATTCAACAAGATCGTGCAAAATCGAAAGGGAAGTCACCCAAAAAAAAAACAAAAAACTATAACTTGTACAATTTGCTGATCAGACATGGATCCCACACAAAGCAGCTGTAGATATAAGATTCGCTAAAGTTAAAACAGTTTAACAGTTTGGACATTATGACAAGCCTCAACTTCCGCAACCACAGTCTAAAGCCTTTAGGCAATACATAAACCAAAAACCTCACCACCGCTCACCGGACTAGAGGCATGGCAGAGAGTCCAGTGACTTACCTACTCAACAAGCTTGCACAATTCGTTGAGAACGAGCTGCAACTCCTGACAGGAACCCAAGAAGAAGCCCTCTTAGTAAGAGGAGAATTGGAGCGTGTCCGGGAATTCCTCAGGGTTGCAGATTCCCTTGAAGAAAGCGATGATGAAGTCAGAGTGTGGGTGAAGCAGTTGAGAAACACAGCCTACGACATGGAGGATGCGCTCGACGAGTTCTTGCTACTCCTAAGACATGATCATGGGGTCGGGTTCATTGGCCTCATCAGCAGGATGTCCTGCTGCATCAAGAATCTGAAGGCTCGATACCGTCTCACATCCGAGATAAAGCGCATAAACTCCAGGGTAAAGGACATATGTAATGGGCACCGGAGGCTGCGCCACAAATTCAGCAGGGCTCAACAAGATCCGAGCTCGACTGGAGCAGACAACACATGGGCAGACCACCGAGGTAATGCCCTTCTCCTAGATAAAACTGACCTAGTGGGCATTGAGCAGCCAAAGAACAAGCTGGTCAGGGGGTTACTTGATGGGGCTCTTGTGCGGGAGGTCATCTCCATTGTGGGAATGGGAGGGTTGGGCAAAACCACTCTGGTGAAGCAAGTTTATGAAGACCCTGCTGTGAAGAAGCATTTCAGAGTGTATGCTTGGATTACTCTGTCTCGGTCCTTGAAGATCGAAGAGCTGCTTAAAGACATGCTTGATCAGATCATGAGGGTGATCAGGAGACCGGTCCCTCCAGGAGCCTACACTATGAATAGCCTTTGGCTGAAGACGATCATCAAGGACCTGCTTCAGAGGAGGAGGTACCTGATCATCCTTGATAACTTCTGGCACATAAATGAATGGGATGCGGTCAAGCATGCCTTCCCCAACAATGGTAATGGAAGCCGGGTGATCATCACAACCCGGAATGCCGATCTGGCATCAACTTCCTGCAAGGAGTTCAACGGGCAGTTAAAAAATATGGAGCCACTTGATCCCGCTCAGTCGTGGGAGCTTTTCTGTCGGAAGACATTTCAGGGGAATCTGTGCCCTTCCCACCTGGAGGAGATATGTGAGTACATTTTGAGAAAGTGTGAAGGACTACCGCTCGCAATTGTGGCCATCAGTGGTGTTCTGGCTGCAAAAGACAAACAGAGGATCTATGAATGGGAATTGGTTCGTTGCAGTCTTCGTACTGAGATTGACTGCAACGACAAACTCAAATACTTGAAGAGAGTTCTTTCGCTGAGCTTTAATGATCTGCCCTACTACCTAAAATCCTGTTTCTTGCACTTAAGTTTATTTCCCGAGGGTCACCGCATCAAATGTGGGAGACTGATTCGGTTATGGGTCGCAGAAGGATTTGTTGAAAAGAAAGAAGGAAAGACCCTCGAAGATGTTGCTAAGGACTACTTCATGGAGCTGTCAAACAGAAGCTTGATAGAGGTGGCTGCTAAACGAAGTGATGGAAGGGTAAAGTATTGCCGGATCCATGATTTTCTGCGGGATATTATCACTTCAAAGTCAACCAATCAGGGTTTTGCAGAAATAGCCAAAGAAGAAAATCATGAATGGCCAGACAAAGTCCGTCGCCTGTCAATACAGAACACCCTGCATGCTCTGCAACAGAACCGGTCCTTGTCTCAACTTCGCTCTTTATATATGTTTTGGATGGAGAGATCTCTTGTGAATACAGTTCTAGCCAGTGACATGAAACTGCTCACTGTTTTGGATATGCAAGCAGCTCCCTTAACAAGGTTCCCTGCTCAAGTTGGTGATTGGTATCATCTGAGATATCTAAGTCTCAGGTTCACAGAGGTGAGTACAGTCCCAAGTTCTATCGGGAAGCTTCAAAATTTAGAGACTCTAGACCTTAAACAAACAAATGTCACTGAATTGCCTGTTGAGATCTTGAAACTTCAACGACTTCGTCATCTCCTTGTTTATCGCTACAAGAATATATCCTATTCATCTTTCAAATTCGGTTTTAGGGCCCTTAGGGGAATAGGAGCATTGCAATCCCTTCAAAAGCTGTGCTACGTAGAGGCAGATGACGAGAGTAGTGGCAGTGTGATGAGAGAGCTTGGAATGTTGACACGACTGGATAGGTTGGCTATTCTGAAATTGAGAAAAGAAGATGGAAGGAATTTGTGCTTGTCAATCTCAAAACTAACTAGGCTTCAAGCAATATCTGTAGCTTCTGTTGATGATGATGAGTTCATTGATCTGAAACACCTCTCTAGTCCACCTCCATTCCTTGAGAGAATCTACTTGAGAGGACGCTTGAAGGCTTTACCACACTGGCTACCCTCTCTCAGTAGCCTGATGAAATTGCACCTGAGGTGCAGTCGCCTAAAAAATGACCCTCTTGTGTCTCTCCAAAATCTGCCCAATCTGGTGCATCTTGAGTTGCTTCAGGTTTACGAAGGAAGCTCACTGTGCTTTGAAGCGGAATCCTTTAAGAAGCTAAAGACTCTGGGTCTTGATTATTTTGACGAACTCAGGTGCATAGAAGTGGAGAAGGGAGCAATGCCTCATCTTGAGAAGTTTATCATTCAGCGTTGCAAGTTACTAGAGAAGCTTCCATCAGGTTTTGAATATCTGAAAAAGCTGAAAGTGCTGAAGATTTTTGATATGCCAGATGAGCTCGTCAAGAACCTTGTGCGAGGTGGACAAAATGATGACTTTCAGAAAGTTGCGCATGTTCCACAAGTATATTATGGCTACTGGAAAGACGGGGGTTGGGATGTCCAGTTAATGGATAGATCAGTGCAGACAGATCAGTGCAGAGAGATCAGATCGGTGCATGTTCCAAGCACTAGCATGAGTAGCACTCAGTACCCACCATGTTGGAAGTAAATGTACTACAAAAGTGTAACTGAGTCTGCGAAATGTTTCTGACTTAGCCGATACAGAGAGATACCGCTAGGCAAAAGGTAAAAAGTAATAGCAAGGTAATAGCGCTATTGACCTGGCTTTCTCCAATTACGACAAGAGCATATTGCCGGTGAATGTGAATGTAACGTCAGGCAGCTGTGACTGCGAGTCTGTCTGTAAACAACATTTAGGAGTCGTCAAAAATAAGTTATTAATGTCTGGAGATACATTATAAAATTGTTCGGACTTTTTCAGTTGTAGCGAAGATCATCTGCCTGTTCTTCATGCTCGATGCCTATTCATGTAGTGTCCTAAATTATTTTTTCCACTTTGAAAGTGCCAAGTCTCAAATCACTTCTACCCTAGGACATTTGTTAAACATACTTAATGAGGAAATTGTCAATTTTGAAACATTGATTATACAAATCACAAAAGCAATTAGTACATTGAAAATTGTAATATTCTCCTATTTAGTTGCTTAAGAAGTGTCTCGGAGACTTCTTTTTTTCCTCTCTTTTTTTGTCAAAATCCTGAATATTAAAGGTGTGTTTGATAGCAGCAAGTGCCTAAAACTGAAATTTTCACTGCATTTAAGGCATCTTTCATTTTTGAATTAAGTCCTAAAAATTGAAAATTCAACACTTCACTTAGTTAAGTGAAAAATTTACTTAGTATGGTAAGTAAGGGAGGAGCTACTTAATTTATTCAAAAGAATATATAATTGATGGCAAGTAGAATATTGCCAAATATATTGCTAAAACATCTCAACAATTGTCATTGCCTTATGTTTCGTGAGAGATTAATAATATTCAGCTATAAATTATAATCATCAACAAGCAACTTCGTATTGTATTTTTCAGTACTTAATGTTGTTCACATTTAAAATTCAGTGCTTAAGGATTCACTTCTTTGGTAAAGTTATTCAGCATTGACTTAAAATTTTTTATCATGTCCGAAATACTTGATATGGTAAAAAAGAAGGGGTTACTGAATTCTTCAACAGACAAAGAAAAATATTTAGTGGCCAGTAGGAGATTGCAAAATATATTGTTTAACCTTCAAATAATGATGGTTGTTATGTAGTAGACAGCACACAACTTCCCTTTATGAGAAGACGGTGCAATAAGCCGAGAAGCCTAGTCAATAGAAAAGCAGGCTCGTCGAGGGAAGTACTAAACAAGGAATACAGTCAACATTCACAGCTGGGGAGCTATACGAAAGAAAAACAACATTCAAGGTCCAATTTTAAATAACTAAGAGACGAGGGTCTACTCAACAAGGTAACAAACTAGGAAGGCCTACTCAACAATCTAAACCAAAAAAACTGAAAGAGCTGATAATGGCTGTGTCTTAAGCAGGCACGTTTTCGGATTCATATTTGAAGAGGGAATTCGACAGCATGTTCACTTACAATCCTATCCAATCCACTACACAATTCATAGAATGACCGCACAAATTTCCACCTTTTCTTGCAGAAACAAAGTAGTAACTATCTGCAATCTCCTAATGGTTAGTGCCTCATAAATATGAAGGACCAATTACAAATGAAGTAGACTTGAGAGCTGGTGCTGCTGCATAGTAACGTCTCCACAGTGAGTCAGATTGAGGATTTTGGATCCTAACTAGTCAGATGAGGATTTTGGATCCTAACTAGTAAGTTATTTCCTTCAGATCTCTACGGATAATAGGGCTCAGTGGTGGAGCTTCCACCGCCTCTCATTATCTGAATCGATCTTGCACGACACACCCATGAAAACTTCTTTAACTTACCTAGAAGGGTGCCATCAATTTAATACTATCAAGATATCTGTTGATGCCCCTTTATTTTTAAAGCTAATGTGACCTTTTTCAGCAATAATGGAGATTACCAGTTTCTCAGTAATAAGTCACTTGATCTTCATGTACCTTCGTGACAGCGCTAACTTCAACAAGCACAGAAATTGCTAGGTGAATGCCACTAACTTACTTCTTGCCTGAGCTTCTGTGAAGGTGACAGTTCAAAACTCTGATCCAGTATATAGTTCTGTATGAAGTTAAGTTGTTTCATTACCATAAACCCTAGCCAATTCTTTTACTTGATGAAGCAAGCTTTAGAAAGCTTTAACACAATGGTATTCTAAAATAAAATAGCTGTCTGTGAAAGTTTAGTAATTTTCACCGGAAACAAATATCTGAAATTAATAGCCAGTTGATAGCCATTCAGGAAAATGTCACTCTCATTAACATCAATACGAAAATGTCATTTTTTTATATTTTCATTTTATGATATTTTCATAACCGACCAAAAAGAAAAACACATCAATACAAAAATATATTTAGCAGTTGCAGTAAACTTTCCTAGTAAACAAGATTTTTTATTAAAAACCATATCAGAAGTTTCCGAGAAGTTTCCAATATATAAAACAAGAGGGGGTTAGAAATTAATTAAGTTTCCTATCGTTTCCTTTGAATTGTTAAACTTACATTTAATAAAATATTCACAGAGTAGTTATCTTAGTAAACGAACCAAGCAAATTAAGTAGCACGCAATCATACTAAAAGATATCAATGATGGTCATTTTCAACTTAGTCAAGAGTTTAATGTTTTTCAATTTGCTAAGCGGGTGTGCATCAGGAGCAAACAGCCATTAACCGATGAAATGACTAGACATCATAAGCTTGACCATTTCCATACCAAACCCCCAGCATACGCAAGCACTATGTCAGAGGATGTCAGCAAGTGTATTCACCGAACTTCGGCATATGCCAAACAGAGCATGGCAGAATTGCAGTGAACGCGCTACTTGGCAAGCCCACGGACTTCCTAGAGAATGGGGTTCAATTATGGAGAGAGGCCCAGGAAGAAGTTACTTTAGTGAGGAGACATATACGAAATAATGCGGAAGAGAAAATAATGTAAAATTTATATATTTCCGTATGTTATAATAAAGAGCACACGATCCTATTTATAGGATTTATTATATGACTATTTAAGGTAATATATCAATCAAAAATATACATAATATGGAAAATCTCTTAGATATATGCAATATCACGAAAGATATGGTAAACCAAGAGAAATATATCCTAAGTATGTCTAACATACCCTCTCAAACTCAAGGTGAATAAAAGAAGTCATTTTGAGTTTGGATGAAAGATCCAAATGATAAATCGCTGAAGCAGTTTGTGTGCTGAAGAGAGAACCGGTAGAGTTTACGCGGTTGCTTATATGTTGCTGTTGTGTGCTGTCATAATAGCTATGCATACTATGCGATAGGAGGCTGGTCGTCAGGATGAGAGGTTGTCGTTGTGGCAGGACAATGTCACAACAGAAGGCTATCGTGGCTATAGCGGCAAGCTACGCGACAATGTTGCTACTAACGTCACCATTGAACGAGATGAAAAATGTTGAGGATCGATATTGCAATGGGGATATCAGTAATTATTGAAAAAGAAAAAAACATCGTATAAGGGGCGTGCTCCGTGTTATGGCTAAATACACAACCTATAGGGTGCATAGGTTAATTCACAAAATTTGATAATTTTTTGTGGACAGTTAAAATCAAGTTTAATATAAATAGGAACATATGCAAGAGTAAATTGATAATATCAAGTGCATTGCTTATATTAGACAAGTAAAGGAATCGGTAAAGTGAAAAAATATGATGCACATAGATCTTTATAGTGATTTGGCTTATATCAAGTTTATGTCTACTCTCCCAGATTAACAGTCACCAACAAGCTTGAGTTCATTGGTAAATTTTTGAGTAGTTACAATGTAGCCTTGTTGTTTTTCTTGAAACTGGTAGATCACACCACCTAATCTGTGACATCCTGAGCTGATCACTCACGGGATAATTAGTCTATCAGATGAAGTCGTTAAAGAATCTAAACGCAATAAACTTGAGAATTCGATCAGAAATCGACTGCTCGACCGTGCTAATCTGCAAATGTCAATACGGCACCGTCAAAATCGACTAGAGACCGGAGATAGGTCGTTTCGACTGAGACATGTGATTAGAGTGTGGGTGATTCTAGTTGATTGCAAAATTTTTGTCGAATGGCACTAGACCGATTTTTCTGTCATTTTTGTATCCTATGTCCATATTTGAAACCTCGAGATTTTCACGACAACTGAGAGTCGACAATGAGTCGAAGATGCACAATGTGGCTCGAAAATAATCGACCATGGGTCAAATGCGCTAAAAATTCCTAAAAGCTACCTAGTATGTTAGGTCAAGCTAAAATCGTGTCAGATTAAAATTAATCGCGAAATTGAACCCGATTTCAGAAATTGAAAGTTCTGTTATGTCATAATTTATTTTAGGAACATCGAATCGTCCTCCAAAGATTTTTCGGTAAATCGGGATTTTCGGCAAAAAATCAAATTTAGGCGTTTTTGGACTATGAAAATTAGAGGACTGTTTTCGAGCACATTTTTGGCCGTCAAGATGGTTCAATTGATGAGGAAAGATTATGGGATGGATGTGGACACCTTATTGGGAATTTTCGGGCACCAATTGAACGTAAGTGAAGAGGAATTGAGCTCAATTTGGATGGGAAATGCACAAAATTCGTAGGTCCTTGGGGTGTGCAACATTTCAGCCCTCTCTTGGCTTGCTAAGGAAGCTTGGATGAAGGAAAATGGCTGAGGATGACGGCCATGGGTGGTGGGACAAGGTTGATGAGTGTTTGGATATTTTGGTGGCCTCCTCCCTGGCAGTTGTCTTCTTCTTCTTCTCCAGCCTTCCTTTATCCATTGTTGTGCCATTTATGAGTTCAAAGAACCAAAGAAACAGCCAGCACACCCCCTGCAGTAGCCGTCGACCAGCCGAGCCACCGCCATTGCTAGCCACACGCCCGCGAGCGCCCAAGCCCGCAAGTCCAAGTCGCCGGTTTCGCCTCCTACTTGCGTCTCGCGCCTGCCCGCGCCGTGCCTTGGCCGCTGTCGTCGTCCACCGAAGCTATTCTAGCCACCGTTCGACACCATCAAGCTCCACCGCCACCCGTCCAAGCCGCCGTCGTCCCGCCTAGTCCTTTTCGCGCGAAGCCGAGCCCTAACCAGCCTTTCTCGGCCCAAAGCAGAACCAAAGCCTCAGCTGTGGGCTGAGGCTTCAAGTCCCGTTTTAAGTCCCATCCAGACCTCTGTTGGTGTTGCTCCAAGCTTGTTTATCGCTTGCCTCCACGTCGCCGTCACTAAATCGGTGAGTTTACTTACTAAACCTTGCTTAGGAGGTTAATTATGCTTAAAGGTTGCTTAGCTTAGCTTAAGATGAGATTAGGTGGGTAGTTAGTTTAGATTAGTGATTTAATTATTTAATTATGCATTTTATGTGGTTAGAATAGATGGATTAGGGGCTAAATAGATTGTATTATTTATCTAGATAGGTGCATTATTTTTCTAGGCCCGTTTAGGTGGTTTGATTAGCATTTCCGGTCTAGGTTAGCATTTATTGGATTTAATTTGCATTATTTAATTATTTTTGTAATTTATTTAATTATTTAATATTTTTCGGAAAGTATACCGAGATAGTCGGTGACCAGAATTTCGTGCTGATTGCAGTGGTGTGCTTAGTTTATGCAATTGAGTGTTAATTTATGCAAATTGAGTGGTGATTGTGATTTTGAGTATTTATTTCAAAATTACAAAATTTTGGTAATTAATTAGAAATTACCAGCTATCGGGTTTTGACACCGAAAGTGGTTTTTAAAAACTATATCAAATAGTGAGATTTTAAAAGGAATGATATCAAATTTTCTTGTTCAAATTGACCGTGTACCCACACACGATTATTTATCATGTATTTTTAATACGAAAAAAATGGGCCAAGTACATTATTTTAATTGGGACATTTGAGTGCAAAGCACGATGTCTTGGCCGAGATTGGATGGGTGCATGAATGATACGAGCCTTTGGGGTCAGATGATGTTATTTCGGGAATGCTCCAAGTCAACGGATGCCGATTGTAGTGGAGGCTGGATCGATGCTCCCTAGTGGAATGCCGTCTAGATGTAGACGTTGCCGTGCTCGACGGTGCGAGACGATGCCTGGCTACAACGGAAGACCGCTGACTGTTGAATCGGCCGTGGCCGTTGGGTCGTAATCAATTGGGACGCATGATTGATTGAAATTGACACGCCTAATTATGGGACAAAATTGTATGGCACGGAATGAGAGGTGTCATAATGATTTGGCCTTATAATCAAGACCCCTAAAATTGTTTGGGTTATAAGTTAAGATGTCCCGATTGATGAGTTCTTTTAATGCAATTATATGTGATATGAATTGTACTAACGTGTAGGAAGGAACTAAGGCGAGGTAAGTCTTCTGTGATGTATGATTAAATTATCTCTAGGCGTATTTCCTTCCTAGTCGGGGTTTAGGGGGGTGAACTTACTAAGATATTGTCTCACCCCGTTGTGGGCTTAACTTTTCAGGTCCTTAGATGGCGGTCCCTCCGGAACGTTTTGGTCAGCCTCGGAGGGTTACTAAGCAAAGTACTGACTTCCCTGTTCCCAAGAGTCACTGGATCTATGAACTCGTGGTGACTACCGTCTGGGTCGATGAGAACCTACCTCAAAGGGTACCTCATCGATTTAGGGCGTGGTTTCGCCACAGGCTCAATGGATACAGGGTTGGTCCCCTTCAAGGTTTTGAGATCCCCACCGTGGTGGTTGACGCCGCTCTAGGCAAGGGTGCAGCTGACCCTCCTGATGGGGCTGTGGAGGACCCAAAGTCCCCGGAGCCTGCAGAGGTGGAGTCCGAAGGATTGGCGAATGTGTTTGACTAGTAGGTCATGGGACAGCTTCTTTTTTAGAGACGATCTTTTGTAAATAGACCAGCTTTGTATATAAACCTAGTGTGTTTATGAAAGCATGTTTGTTTGTGAAATTGTTATCCTGCTATTCTATCCCATGTTGTTTGTTGTCAGGGGTTTTATTTCGCTTTTGCATGTGCAATAATATGAATGGGTCGGCAACACATCCTAGGACGTCACAATTTTATCGACCACCGAGGAATGTGTGCGCGCTCGAGGTTCGGGGCGTAACATAATCCCAACCATTATTACACTCATACACTTCTCAAAAGAGATTATAACCAATGACAAACAATCTCAGTAAATAAGTCTTAATTGTAAAGATGGATTGAAGATCTCTATATAAAAAGGATTAAAGAAGCTCAAGTGTTGGACGGAAAAATAGAGATTTACCAATAATTTTCAACATTCTCTCCTTCTAATAATATCGTACATTTATCTGTCTAAAAGTTCTTTGTATAGTGTTCTTGTTGCTTTGTAATTAAGTTGTAAGCAAGTGTACAAGGATGATAACTGTACTTGTGTCCTAATAGTGTGATCTATCAATTGAGAGGAATAGTACATGCTAATTATAACTTGACTTAAGAATTACTAGAGGAATCCAACCAATATTGAGGGTCCAAGAGGAGATAAGCTTAGGGATAAAGTTGAACCTCTATAAATCTCCGAACAATCTTCTATGTCCTCATTATTAGCTTTTTATTAACATCATCTGAATTGTGAGTAATGCTTTCATCTCTCACCTGAGTAGCACCGACACCAACACGCGGTACATACGACATGATACACCTATACATTATTTCTCAAAAAATAAAAAATTCCGACACGTTAAGACATATTGTATATTAAACGTATTTTTTTATATATACATGATTAATTATCATTTTTATAATTATTTTAAACAAATTGATTTGATTCAAATTCAAAAATAAATAAATAATGAAAAAAGAGCCGAGAATGAATTTACACTAAAAACATTAATTCAGCATTTGTTAATATCATTCATTATTTCAGTTTGACAAATTCAACTCCATTCAAAAAATTAATAAAACTTGCTGAAAGAAAAAAACAAAACAAAACAAAAAAACAAAACAAAACAAAGCAATCCATATTCTGCACTCTCGTGTCAGAATGTGTCAAAAGAGAAGAAAAAAAACAAACTTGGAGGGTTAATTGTGTGTCATAGGAAGTGAGAGTTAGAAGAGAAGAGAAAACTATATTTTTCTTCTTTCCCCATTTATTATTATTATTATTTTTTTGACATATCTACATATTGACCTATCATTTATTGAAAAAAATTTCTATGCGTGTCGGAATCACGTGTTAGAATTCCGAACTCGCATATCAAAATTTCGAACTCACATGTCAAAGAGTGTTAAGAGAGCTAACTATTTTTCAACACCTATTGACCAAGTGTCGAAGGATGTCGAATGGTGTTGAAGAGTGTCGAACACATGTCGAAGTGTCCGACACAACATAAAGGCTCTCAGAGAGTGTCGGTACTTCCTAACTTATCACCATTGACTTGCCACCAATCACTGTCAGATTATGTTTATTGTCTTCCACAAAAAAAAAAACAAAAAATTATTTAACTCTTGAAAACAACCTATCACTTCACTCCCCTATAAATTGTATGGTTATAGCCAACATTAATAAGTGTGCAAACAATGGACTGAAACACTCAATGTAGAAAATAATAAACGCATAATAAACAATTATATACATAAATTCAATTAATGCCATCCTGGGCAATATAAAGAAAAAGAAATCAACCCAAGCCGTCTTGAGCAATAACTAACATTGCCTCGTTATTGCCCAAGGACTGGGACCCCTTAAATGGTAAATGAGTCTAAACATGTTTGTGCACATTCGCTAAAATAAACATATATATGAAAAGAGAGTGAATGTGCACATATGATATGCTATGCAGAGTATGTCCTAAAAAAGTTTCTTTCCTAAATTGAGCCAACAAACATGGAAATTAATGTCATCATAAAGTAATCTAAAAAATTATATATAAAATGTAGCGCTAAGTCTAGTAAGGGGACATTCTAATTTAATGCTTGTTATGACTCTTGCAAAATAAAATCCTAGAGAACTATGCAAAACAGGAAGTGTACATCTACTCTAGTTGATACAAATATGCAATCCTGAATATATTTTTATGTGATTTTTTATTTATGAAAAAGCAACCTGAAATTACTGATGTTCAAGATATTATATTTTTACTAAAATTCATTACGCAATGTTATTCATGGAAATGACGTGCAAATGCGGTAATTACATAATAATCTAAATGGCCTAGATATGGACTAAAACACTTATTCATGGAAAATTATAACTTGGCAATAGTCATGAGCCAAATATGTGCAAAATCTTATATATGTCCAAATATATACACAAGCGGCCCTTCTTAGCACAATGTTCCCAAACTCAGCCACTCCAGATAGAATGGAAAGGTTACTCAGGTTCAAGCTTACAGGAAAAGGACTAAATGTGACTAGGCATGAATTGTTTGGCTGACCTTACTAAACAGGCTGCAAACTCTAGATAGAATGGGTAAATAGGGTTATTTATGACTTGGGGGTGTTATGCAAGATGTATCTTGAATGTCGAAGTTTCTTTTTTTTTTTTAAGGGCTTTGTTAACAAGTGACCCCATAGTACTTGTTACCTATTGCTAATAAGGAATCCAATGCACTGATTGTACCTTGTGTGATGGCCATGTTTTCAAAATAAGAATTATTTTTATTTGAATGTTTTATAGATTTTGTTAACAAAATCCATCTTTAAAATGCTATTTTTCCGAAGGAAGTTCAGGAGGAACTACTTTTTTTTTTTTTTTTGCTTGGTTTTGAACCTTGGACTTTGACGTTCTCACTCTAACCTCCCAGTCACTGGACCGCATGACTCATTGGCGGGGAAGTCACGCACTTGTTCACTAAGGAAAAGAGCCAAATTCCTGAGCAGGTGAAAAGCTTATGTGGGCATGACACAAATTGCCGTCAGGGTGATGAAGACAAATTTATAATAATAAATGATAGTGCAAACAAGGAGCTTGAGAAAGCGATTTCAATTCCAAAAACAAGATTAGCTATGGGGACTGCCTTTATTTATTTATGTACTTACGCAATACCAACATTAGATTGTCACTACTAGTTGTAATCTTGCAATCTTGCTGCACCAATTCAATATTTCCCGACATTTCACTTGCTTGTACCGAAATGCTATTAACCCTCGAAAGAGCATGGAAACTTCTTACAATTGTCTGACTGTCATTTCTGCTTATTATATGGAACTTCTCTTAATAAATAAAAATTAAAAACAAGAATCATACCTTGCTTTGATTAATTGACCAATAGAAATGTCAAAATGAGTCATAGACCCATTTTTGGACTCATATTTTATTTATATGGGTAAGAGAATTTAAAAACCTAACTAAAAGTTGGTCCAGAAAGTGAGTCTGGTTTAAATGGATCGAAAATTGGTAAGAACTTGTGACCTATTTTCGACTCATTTAAAATATCAAGTGGGTTAAAACTCATTTCCAAGTTTCCAATCCAAGCCTCACACAATCTTTAACTTTATATATATATAATTGAAATTTTAATTATTTTTTATATTTCTTTTTTTTTTTCTTCTTCCTCCTTCCTTAACTAGTAGCTAGCATGACGACAGGCCAGGCGAGCCTTGAGTTCGCTAGCCTCACGCAAGCCTAGGGTCGCCAACAACTGGCGAGGCTCAAGCCTTGCCTGATCTGGCGAGACTTGACCTCGTCGGTGTCGAGTGAGCTCGAGTCTCGTCAAATTCAATGAGGGAGAGCTCGCCCAACATCTATCGAGGCTCAAGCCTCGCCAATTGTTGGTGAGCCTCGAGCTCGCCGGCGTCAAGTGAGCTCGAGCTCGCCTATGGCCGATCGCCAGCCATCATCATGGCCAACGGCTGGCCAAAGAGGGAAAAAAAGAAAAATTATAACAATTAAAATTCATATTTTAAAAAGATAAAAATAAAAATAATTAAAATTTCAATTTTATGGAAAATAATTAAAATTTTGATTTTTTTAAATTATAAAAATTATCCTTTAAATTTGTATTGCATAAAAGTGTTTTAATAATACCATTTAAAAAATCATAAAAATAAGTTTTCTTAGGTTTAGTTAAAGGTTTTTCACATTGTAATTTTTAGTTACTCAATAAATATTCACTTCAGATAAGAGAAGCATATGCATGATCTAATTCTTTATAAATATTTCAATTTTTAGGTTTTTTTAACTTTTTTATTTAATTTAATATTATTTAATTATTTAATTTTATTTTTAACTTAATTTGAAGTTTTAATCTAATTAGCATATAGCTTAAAAAGGGCGTGGGTTTTCTGAGAATATTAATGAGTTTTAACAATACGGGTCGGGTCAAGTATGTGTCAAGTATGAGTCGGGTTAGGTATGAGTCATTAGATTTACACTACATAAATATGGGTCAAAACGAGTTAAATGGGTTAAGTATGGGTCGACTCATTTTCGACCCAACCCATTTATTTGACGGGTTTTATCACTTACATATCTTTTTCTTTGCAAATACCATTCATATTTCTTTAAACAAAACTTTACATGGAGATGGCCAATTCAACATTGCATTACAATAATAAAGAATTTATTTGTGGGTTTATATAAGGTATCAATGGTGTAGAATATTGTTATTTTTTCCTAAGTATTCATGAAAGGAAAAATTCTCATATGTCAATGGAATGAATTTATTTATCAGAATTAAAAATCGTAGACATATCAGCACTCGGATCTTGCTATGATCTTTTTACATCCCCATTATACCAAATAAAAATCCCAAAAACGGTCCCTTTCACAAGTGAAGTAAAAAACCTTGAACGAAGATTGAGATGGCCGACGAAAGCTAACGAACCGAGTAACCTAACAGGAATTTTTTCCCCTGCCTTACAAGAATCAACAATTGCCTTTTAAAAAATTGGTTGTAGGTAATATGATTAAGAAATTGGTTATTAATTAACTAATGTATCGTAAAAAGACAACTATAAAATTTTGCAGGCCAATTCCTTAATTAATTTTAGAGAGTCTCATCGGATGTTATTAATATGGCTAAGGACAACCAGTAAATTAATTTTTGTTTTTGAAAGGGTGAATGGTCATGGCGGACTTGTCCCAGTTTGCCCCACAGCATCAAAGATGACCAAAACAATTAAACAAGGTACTAGGCTAAAAAGAAGAAGAAATCTGGACTAGAGAACACCAACGCACCCAAGATCTGGAAATGCCCAAAAGAAGGTACCCTTAAAATCAACATCGGCGGCTCTTTTGTAGAAGGGTCGACTTCTGGAGCTATCGGCTGCGTCGTTCAAGACAGCAATGGAGTACTGGTGGATGGATTTGTGAAATCGGTGCGGACGGTCTCGGCTCAGCAGGCGGAGGCGGAGGCTTTGGCTTTGGTCGAAACCCTAAAATTTCTTCTTCTGAATGCACGAACGGAAGACACGCTTTTACTTGAGTCAGTTTGTGCGGTACTGTTGGGATCACTTCAAGGTACAGATCAGTTCAGGTGGGAAGCGGAAACTCTTATAACTGAAGCTAGAAACTTAATCCCGGACTTCAAAATGCTGACTTTGGCCCATTGTAGAGAGCCCCAAATAAGGTAGGGGACTGGATTACAAAAGCCCAGCAGTGTGGATCCCTACCTCACAATTGGTTGTCTAATCTCTCGTGCCCAGGTTTTGTTGTCTTCGGAATCTCGTTTTATGTATTCGAACTTTTTGAGATAATAATGTAAATCGTTTTTCTAACCAAAATGTAAAAGGTAGTTTACTGGCCATATCCAAAATTAATCGAAGTGATAACCTGCAAAATTATATACTTGCTGTCCTTCTATGATTTATGAACCTTACAACATTGTTTTCTCAATGATTACCTGCGACCAATTTTTGAAAGAACGCTCGTTAAAGAAGTAGAAAGCTGATATTATCAGGTAATGACTGAATTACTTAAAGGAAATCCAAGGTGGACACTATAGCTAACGGATCTGATAGCACGCAGACAACTGGCTGATCAGACGTGAACTTGCCATTCTTATACAGGTCGACCTCTCATAGCGGATTGACATACATGGCTGCACCTTGTGGCTGGCTAGGCTGCATATCTCCTGAACTTAGAAGACAGATGGGGTGTTCACCGCGGCTGCAGCGTGGGATTTGGTCAGACACAGAGAATTTAAAGTCAGCTGGCATCGCCTCGTGGCATTGCCTCGTTTGGTTGAAACCAAATGCGCTTAAGATTGCTCTTGTCACACCCCAAAACTATAAAGAATAGGGATGACACGGCCGTCCTTCCACACAAAGGACGCAGCCTCAAACACAACCAACAACCTGATATCAACTTATATATATATATATATATATATATATATATATATATATATCTCAAACCATATATATACATATCAGATAGACCAACAGATTGGTTGCAACATCAGAGTTTCTATAATCCACCAAAAAGAAATATACAAATAGAACTCAGACAAACCAAACACTAGCAAGGAAAGTGCACCACTTCCTTAGGCCATACCCAAAATAGAACTCCCCAAAAAGTTTCCCACCGACGGCGCACTCGCTCTATTCGCCACTAACCGAGGAACCTGAAAAGATTAAAGGAGGAGTGGAATGAGCAACAACAGCTCAGTGAGTAGTACATATCTTCTAAGCAGATCGAACAACCACTATGCATGTATACAAAGCAATACCAAACTTCATAACGCCAATTCAATATATAAAATACATATTGAATCATAAAAGACTTATTTGATATCATCAAGGCTTTATACTAATATAGAAAACTCATTTAAATCATCATCAAAAGTCAAGTATCAATGGTCAAGTCCATTGAATAATCTCTTCATCAAATATCACATATCAATGGTCCATCCATTGATTAATCTATTGCTCAATATTCCACCATGGTCACGACACAACGCCTTGTGACAAGGCGACCAAGCTTTTCCCCTTGGCAAGGTCTCCACCTACAAAGCCGATGGCTGGGCCCAGAAGGATATCCTAAACCTGGTATGCATACCCCAAAAACCCCTCATTGGGTTCACAGTCATATTGAGCATAATAACCATCATCCAAAACCAGAAATCCAATCCATAAATCAATATCGTAAATCAAGCAAATAACCTTTTGAAGCATAGCCCATCATCCATTTCATATCAATTCCTCAAATCATTATAAACCTTTCCATAAATCAATCGCAAAGCAATTTCATATATATATATATATATATATATATATATATATATATATATATATATATTTCTCCACTTACTTTGTATAACATGCTTTTCAAACATTCATAATCAACCAAAGGTTAGTAAATGCTCGATCCGACTTTTATGCAATAAAATGCTCTTCTCGATTCTATATATATATATTTCAAGACATGATTTTATAAAACTAAAGAAGATATAGTACCACTCACCTCGACGTCTATGACCAAACGACGAACGATACTCGTATCGTCGAACTCAAGGCCCTATCAAATAACCGAGGAATAATGTTAAAATCTAATAAAACTCTTATCTTAACTACGAAACGACTAAATTACGCCTTAACTATAACAAAAGGACTTCTACGCGCTAACAAAACGCAACACGGAGTTAAACGCAAAACTTGATCACGCCCTAACTTCCTCCTCCGAACCCCGATCCAAACGAATTTATAGTCCATAGAGAGCCCTTGACACATATTACAAGAATCCCAACTTCACCGTCTCAAAATCAAGCCGAAATGTGACAAAATATAGGCCCGAAGCTGCTGGACGCTACTGTTCACTGCGCGCGGGAAACTTTGAAATTTTGTTCCGGACAAACCACAAGCTCAAATCACGATCCGTAAAATCCCATGGCTCCACAACACCCTAAATTATCATTCCTATGAAAATGCGCGGCTCAACGACTCCAAAATCGGACTTCGCCACTTGATTTTTCAACAATTCCGAATTTGAGCCCTAAACTCAAAAATAACTTCAATCGGACAAACGAGGGGCCTAATCTCTTACCGGGTGCCGTGTTATGGAGTCGAGTCGGCTTGGCGAGGCATCCGTGGCGTGCACGTGCCAAAAACCCTTTCCTTTCTTCTCCTTTCTCTTCTTCTTCTTCTTCTTCTTCTTCTTCTTCTTCTTTTCTTCTCCTTCTTTTCTCTCTGCCCGAACGTGGGCTTGCTTTCTCTTTTATCTCTCCCCCTTTTTTTCTGTTTTCTTTTTATTTCTTGCTTTATTTAAAGTGGGTCCCACCACCTTTTCTTTTCTTTTCTTTCTTCTCTCTTTCCTTCTTTCCCCCGAATGTTCACGGTGCCTCCTCATCACTCTTCTTCTTCTTTGACTTTTCAACATTCTTTTTCTTTTTCTTCTTTTGGGCCCACAAGCCTAATATTACATTCTACCCTCCTTAAAAAAAATTTCGTCCTCGAAATTGCATGTACTTTAATCATGAAACAAGTGAGGGTATTTGTGTCTTGCCTCCTCCTCGAGTTCCCAAGTAGCCTCTCTCTCGGTGTGGTTTTGCCATTGTATTTTCACATAAGAAATAGTTCGTCGCCGCAACACCTGATTCTTCTTATCGACAATGCGAATAGGCTGCTCCTCATATGTCAAGTTCTCCCGTAATCTCAATGGAGTAAAGTCTAGCACATGTTCAGGATTTGGCACATACTTCCGCAACAAAGAAACATGGAACACATTATGGACACCTGATAGCGCCGGTGGCAAAGCCAATTTATAAGCGACTTCACCAATTTTCTCTAAGATCAAGAATGGTCCCACGTATCTTGGACTTAACTTCCCACGTGTGTCGAATCTCATTACACCCTTCGTAGGAGAAACTTTTAAGAATACGTGATCCCCCACATTAAATTCTAACTTGCGTCTTTTCAGATCTGCATAACTTTTCTGACGACTTTGAGCCGTTCTGAGACGTTCTCGAACCAACCTAACTTTCTCTTCTGACTGTTGAATGAACTCAGGGCCAGTTAGTCTTTTCTCACCAACGTCGTCCCAACAAATAGGACTTCTGCATTTTCGGCCATATAAAGCTTCAAAGGGTGCCATCTTAATGCTGGAGTGATAACTGTTGTTGTACGAAAATTCTGCCAAATGTAGATGTTCATCCCAAGAACCGCCGAAGTCAATGATGCATGATCTCAACATATCCTCTAATGTCTGGATCGTTCTCTCTGACTGTCCATCTGTTTGTGGATGAAAAGCTGTACTCAAGTTGAGTTTAGTGCCCAATGCTCCTTGCAAACTCTTCCAAAAGTTAGATATGAACCTAGGATCCCTATCAGAAACAATGCTTACTGGAACTCCATGAAGCTTCACTATTTCATTAACATATCGCTTTGCCATATCTTCCATTGAAAGGCCAAATCGATATGACAAAAAGTGAGCAGACTTAGTCAATCGATCAACAATCACCCATATAGCATTCTTACCACTTGGCGTCCTCGGTAGACCAACTACAAAGTCCATAGCAATATGCTCCCACTTTCATTTAGGTATCTCTAGAGGTTGCAACTGTCCACCTGGTTTCTGATGCTCAATTTTCACTTGCTGGCAAACTAAACATTGATCGACAAATTTTGTAATATCCTTTTTCATGTTGATCCACCAAAAATTTTCTCTCAAGTCCTTATACATTTTAGTGCTTCCCGGATGAATTGAAAATCTAGTGCTGTGAGCTTCTTGTAGGATCTCCTTTTTCAACCTTGAGTCCTCAGGAACACACAGTCGCCCACGAAACCTCAAGGATCCATCTACATGTAAACTAAAATCCACTTGTCTTCCATCTTCTACACCTTCTCTAAATTTTTGTAACTGTGGATCTTCATTCTGTTTAGCCTTAATTTTGTCAATCAACATAGGTTGTACTTGAAGGTTAGCTAACTGAGCACCGAGCTGATGTACCAATACCTCCAAGTCTAACTTCCTCATATCTTCAAGAATGGATTTCTGAGAAGTGAGCAAAGTTGCCATATTTCCAAATGATTTACGACTCAAAGCATCCGCTACCACATTCGCCTTACCCGGATGGTAATTAATGGACAAGTCATAATCCTTCAAAAGTTCTAGCCATCTTCTTTGCCTCATGTTCAGTTCTTTCTGAGTAAAGATATACTTTAGACTCTTGTGATCGGTAAAGACTTCACATTTTTCACCATACAAATAGTGCCGCCATATCTTCAAGGCAAATACAACCGCCGCTAACTCCAAATCATGAGTGGGGTAGTTCTTCTCATGTAATTTCAATTGTCTAGAAGCATAGGCAATAACTTTGCTATTTTGCATAAGAACACAACCCAAACCTTCTTTGGATGCATCACAGTAGATTACGAAGCCGCCACTTCCAAAAGGTAGAGTTAGAATAGGAGCCGAAACTAGCCGTCTTTTCAACTCTTGAAAACTGCGTTCACATTGGTCTGACCATTCAAATTTAACTTTCTTCTGAGTTAGTCGGGTAAGTGGACCAGCAATCTTTGAGAATCCCTCTACAAATCGCCTATAGTAGCCGGCTAGCCCAAGAAAACTTCTTACTTCTGTAACATTAGTTGGGCGATTCCACTTAACAATTGCTTCAACCTTCTTTGGATCCACTAATATGCCATCCTTTGAGATCACATGACCCAAGAATTCTATATGATCAAGCCAGAAATCACACTTACTAAATTTGGCATACAACTTCTTTTCATGCAAAGTCTGCAAGACAAACCTCAAGTGTTGTTCGTGTTCTTCTACACTCTTCGAATACACTAGAATGTCATCAATGAACACCACAATAAATTTGTCTAGATATTCCCTGAACACTCTGTTCATCAAGTCCATGAAGGCAGCAGGCGCATTTGTTAATCCAAAAGGCATGACGAGAAATTCATAATGACCATACCTTGTTCTAAAAGCGGTTTTAGGCACATCATCTATCTTTATCTTCAACTGATGATACCCAGAACGAAGGTCAATCTTGGAAAATACTTGAGCTCCTTGAAGTTGATCAAATAAATCATCAATCCGGGGCAAAGGATATTTGTTTTTGACCGTTACCTTGTTAAGCTCTCGGTAATCTATGCAAAGCCGCATACTACCATCCTTCTTTTTCACAAATAGAACAGGAGCTCCCCAAGGTGAAACACTGGGTCTGATGAAACCCTTATCCAAAAGCTCTTGCAGCTGCGTTTTCAATTCTTTCAATTCAGTGGGTGCCATTCGATATGGTGCCTTAGAGATTGGTGCTGTACCGGGCATCAATTCAATACAAAACTCGATTTCTCTATCAAGAGGCAAGCCTGGTAGATCCTCAGGAAACACACTTGGATACTCTCTAACAACAGGAACATCTTCCAACTTCACTACAGCCTTACTTATGTCTTTTACACAAGCTAAATAACCACAACAACCATTTCTCAGAAGTTTCCTCGCTTGCAAGGCCGAGATCAACCTTGGAAAAGTGTTTTGACAACTTCCCGAAAAAGAGAATTCGGGTTGATTCGGAAGTCTAAATATCACTTTCTTTGAAAAACAATCAACAATAGCACGATAGGTAGATAACCAATCCATCCCTATAATAACATCGAAATCTCGAATATTTAACTCCACTAAATCCACAGGCATTTCAACATTATTAATCTGAATCTCACATCTCTTGAACACATGATGAGCAACTAAGAAATCGCCAGTAGGAGTATCAACACGCAATTCACATTCAAGAGGGTCAGGCAACACATCAAGCTTCTTTGCAAATTCAGTTGAAATAAAGGAGTGCGTAGCACCAGGATCAAATAACGCATAAGCACATTGTGAGGAAATAAAAATATTACCTGCAACAACTGTGTTAGATGCTGCCGCATCCTCCTTCGACATCGCGAAAACTTTCCCATTTGTACCTTGTCTTTGTTGGTTCTCTTGGGGCCTACCAACCAAAGGGGTATTCCTCCGCATGGAACAATGGTGTGATAAGTGTCCTTGTCGCCCACATAGATAACAGGATCTATTGTCAATAGGGGGATTCCTTTGCGTAGGACAATCTCGCCGCATGTGTCCCGCTTTCCCACATAAGAAGCATACTCCAGTTTTCCGATGACACTCACCGCGATGATAACTTCCACATGTATTGCAGGGGCCCTGATTACTTGGATTTTTGAACTGTCCTGGCCGACTGAAACCTCTTCGCTTTCCACTACCACTAGTATGGCTACCTTGTACATTTGTGGGCTTAAACCTTTTGGGCTGAGGCGCTTCTTGTGGGCCGTGCTTCAGAATGCTTGGTTCCACCTTGATTGCTCGCTCTAGCACATCCTTATAAGTTGTTAACATCAAAGGTGCAAGTGCAGAATTAATTTCAGGTCGGAGCCCTTCTAGGAAATGGTCAGCCTTATCTTCCTCATTTGCTACCAAGTGCTCCGCAAATCTACTCAACTGGTTAAAGCGGACTGAATACTCTAAAACTGTGGAGTCACCCTGAGATATATGTATAAAGTCACCCTTCATCTTTGCCTGAAATGACTTTGGGAAGAATTGAGCATTGAAAGCCTTTTTAAAGTCCTCCCAGGATATAATAACATCCCTACCTCCAAGACTTGGCTTCATCCCATCCCACCAAAACTCTGCTTCACCTTCCAGGTATTGGGTGGCAAATTTAACTTTCCGCTCCTCGGGAACCTCTTCAGCCTCAAAGATCCCATCAATCTTTTTAATCCAACGCTCAGCCGCGAGAGGATCAGCTTTCCCATCAAAAGTGGGTGGTTTCGCCTTTCTAAATTGAGCAAAAGTGCCTGAGCCAGTCGCTCCATCTCCAGTTAATTCTTTTGCTTGGCGATACCAATGGATCATTGCTTGCTCAAATTCAGTTGAACGGGTTGGCTCTTGATCATCTTCTCTGACTTCGCGCAAGTCAGGACTCCTATCAAAGCGGTCCTCAAGTCTCCTTCTCAACGACGCACCTCGAGAAGCTTGAGGCATGTCTCTAGCATCAGGGGTTGCGACTCGTTTGCCTTTGCTGCTCTTACGAAGCGAGGCAAGAGTCTCGGAGTCGGAACGCATGATCACCTAAAACCAAGAATAAAACTACACCTTAGAATCTAAAAGACTAACGCAAAATAAAATCTATCACACAACCTCACAACGTCCCAAAACAACATCCAAAAAGATCAAAACTTAGGCTCTGATACCAAAAGATGTCACACCCCAAAACTATAAAGAATAGGGATGACACGGCCGTCCTTCCACACAAAGGACGCAGCCTCAAACACAACCAACAACCTGATATCAACTTATATATATATATATCTCAAACCATATATATACATATCAGATAGACCAACAGATTGGTTGCAACATCAGAGTTTCTATAATCCACCAAAAAGAAACATACAAATAGAACTCAGACAAACCAAACACTAGCAAGGAAAGTGCACCACTTCCTTAGGCCATACCCAAAATAGAACTCCCCAAAAAGTTTCCCACCGACGGCGCACTCGCTCTATTCGCCACTAACCGAGGAACCTGAAAAGATTAAAGGAGGAGTGGAATGAGCAACAACAGCTCAGTGAGTAGTACATATCTTCTAAGCAGATCGAACAACCACTATGCATGTATACAAAGCAATACCAAACTTCATAACGCCAATTCAATATATAAAATACATATTGAATCATAAAAGACTTATTTGATATCATTAAGGCTTTATACTAATATAGAAAACTCATTTAAATCATCATCAAAAGTCAAGTATCAATGGTCAAGTCCATTGAATAATCTCCATCAAATATCACATATCAATGGTCCATCCATTGATTAATCTATTGCTCAATATTCCACCATGGTCACGACACAACGCTTTGTGACAAGGCGACCAAGCTTTTCCCCTTGGCAAGGTCTCCACCTACAAAGCCGATGGCTGGGCCCAGAAGGATATCCTAAACCTGGTATGCATACCCCAAAAACCCCTCATTGGGTTCACAGTCATATTGAGCATAATAACCATCATCCAAAACCAGAAATCCAATCCATAAATCAATATCGTAAATCAAGCAAATAACCTTTTGAAGCATAGCCCATCATCCATTTCATATCAATTCCTCAAATCATTATAAACCTTTCCATAAATCAATCGTAAAGCAATTTCATATATATATATATATATATATATATATATATATATATATATATATATATATATTTCTCCACTTACTTTGTATAACATGCTTTTCAAACATTCATAATCAACCAAAGGTTAGTAAATGCTCGATCCGACTTTTATGCAATAAAATGCTCTTCTCGATTCAATATATATACATATATATATATATTTCAAGACATGATTTTATAAAACTAAAGAAGATATAGTACCACTCACCTCGACGTCTATGACCAAACGACGAACGATACTCGTATCGTCGAACTCAAGGCCCTATCAAATAACCGAGGAATAATGTTAAAATCTAATAAAACTCTTATCTTAACTACGAAACGACTAAATTACGCCTTAACTATAACAAAAGGACTTCTACGCGCTAACAAAACGCAACACGGAGTTAAACGCAAAACTTGATCACGCCCTAACTTCCTCCTCCGAACCCCGATCCAAACGAATTTATAGTCCATAGAGAGCCCTTGACACATATTACAAGAATCCCAACTTCACCATCTCAAAATCAAGCCGAAAGGAGACAAAATATAGGCCCGAAGCTGCTGGACGCTACTGTTCACTGCGCGCGGGAAACTTTGAAATTTTGTTCCGGACAAACCACAAGCTCAAATCACGATCCGTAAAATCCCACGGCTTCACAACACCCTAAACTGTCATTCCTACAAAATACACGGCTCAACGACTCCAAAATCGGACTTCGCCACTTGATTTTCCAACAATTTCGAATTGGAGCCCTAAACCCAAAAATAACTTCAATTGGACGAACGAGGGGCCTAATCTCTTACCGGGTGCCGTGTTATGGAGTTAAGTCGACTTGGCGAGGCATCCGTGGCGTGCACGTGCCAAAAACCCTTTCATTTCTTCTCCTTTCTCTTCTTCTTCTTCTTCTTCTTCTTTTCTTCTCCTTCTTTTCTCTCTGCCCGAACGTGGGCTTGTGGTCCTTTTTATCTCTTCCCCATTTTCTGTTTTCTTTTTCTTTCTTTATTTAAAGTGGGCCCCACCACCTTTTCTTTTTCTTTTCTTTCTTCTCTCTTTCCTTCTTTCCCCGAATGTTCACGGTGCCTCCTCATCACTCTTCTTCTTCTTTGACTTTTCAACATTCTTTTTCTTTTTCTTCTTTTGGGCCCACAAGCCTAATATTACAGCTCTCATGGACTGGCCAGTCCTAGTAGGTTGCAAACTTTCGATAGGATTGAAAAATTGAGCTGCGTTGAATGGAATATGTGTTATATGCAAACTGGAGAATGAATAAGAAGATCATTCGTTCTCCTATCGCACCTTTTCAAAGCATATCTGGGAGCATTTTCTACAGTTTTTTGGCTTCATCAGACCTGCTAGTGGCTGCCCTGCTTCACTTGCCTGGATCTTGGAAGCTGCACTTCTCAAAGAGTTGTTGCAAATGTCCTGTTTTTTGTTGGGATTACATTTGAATCTCTATTGCAGGATGGCAAAGAACACTTGCTAAGTTAAAAGCTTTTTGCAGACCTTGCAAGGTCAGATTTTGATTGATAGAGTTAGGATTTTTGCTTTTTGCCCAAGTGCTTACCTCTTTGCTGTTTACTTGCATTAATGACAGACACTAGTCGGCTGGTCCTTCCACATTAATTGGTTTTGCAATGATATATATTTACAATTCGAACAAAAAAAAAAAAGAAGGGAAGTGACAACATAAGCATTGTGATAGATGGGCTCAAAGCCCAGCCCATGTCTCTGAAAGCCTAAGCCCATCCATTTTATTCCTCTTCAAGAGGTGACGCCATTGAATTCAGCGGACAAACCAAGGAAAGAACAAGACTTTTGTCAGAGGAAAAGGAGAGAATGGAACTATTTTCGCACGGAGCCAATCTGAACCTCCAGACAAGCTGAATCAACTCCGAATTGTAACACCGGGTAAGCATTCAAGCCCATTATTCATTTAATCGGAGTATCTCTCGAAGTTAGGCATCGATTTTGGAGTGTGAGGTTCAATTGAGGTGTGGTCGAGCTATGGATATATATATAGAAATAATAATTGGTGGCATTGTGGAGCCGTAAGATTTGACGAAAGTTGATTTCGAAGTATGATTTGATCGAAACAAATTTCGAAACTTTCGTGTTCAAGTTACGTGCAACAGAAAAAGATGAATTTTTGTTATAAACAAGTTTCATCGTTGGCTTGTAGGTGTCGTTAACAACAATTGAGCATAATTAGTAGTCTTTCCTTAGAGTAGTGTATTTCTAGGTTTTTTATATTGTTTTTCAATTAATTCATATGAATATAAGTGCATCAACTCGAGTAACCATCGTAGGTTGGTTTTCAATTTTCCTAAGTAAGTAGTGCTATCTCTTTTCCGAGTTTGTAAACTCATATTTTAAAAGTAAACTAATGTTTGTTGCAAAAAATGTTGGATCATGTATTTACTGCTTTTTGATTATTTATGAATGGTTTATGAAATGTTTTATGAAATGCATTTCTAAATTTTATTGGAAAAAATCGAAAAATTAAAAAAAAAATGTAAAATTTGTCCACGTAGCATGCCAACTGTGTCACATAGGTAGCCAGCATTGACTAGACCGTCATATCAGTAGTTTCCTGCCAAAATTTGTCGGAATGACTAAATTAGTAAATCGTCAAAAGGATTAAAACTAGATTGGTAAGTTGTTAAATGGTTTAGGACTAAATTAATATAATTGAAAGATTTATAACTAAATTAATTAATCATTCAAAGATTTAAGAGTAAATTGATATAATTGAAAAATTTATGACCGAAGTTATCACCATTTAATAAGCGGAGGATTTTTGTAGTTTCATTGAGGAATCTCAAGAAGAGGAAGAAGAAAAGAACGAGAGAGAAGAGACAAAATAGAGGCGGCCGATTTACCTACCAAAGAAAAAAAAAAGGAGCAAATGTATGATGCAGACTGAGAGAAACAAAAAAGAAATTTAAAACTTTGTTCACAGTCTTTGATGAAGTCAAACATGGGGCTCAGTCTTGTACCGTGCAAGATCCGGCCCGAGCAACTTTTTATGAATTGGGTCGCACTTGGCATTTTCATCTCAAATAAAAAACGGAAGGATTGGCCTGGGTCTGCACAATCAGGGAGTATTTAACACTCTCATGTAAAAAACAACACCATTCCAAGCAACTTCCAATACTAATTGATGAGTCAGACAATAAAAAGGATTGAATTGTTAAATGAATGCGTAATTTAATATTTAAATATTGTAATACTTCATTCACATATGGTTTGGACTTTGACCAATGACTATAGCTCAACATTTAAATATTTCAACACTCCAACGTATGTAAGCTTAACTTTAGCCTAAATTGTGCGTGGAATCCCAAAAAAAATTGAACTCAAGAGCTCATGCTTTCATACCATGAAAATTTTTATGATACATTTAAATATTAGATGAATGCATGGTTAATACTTAAATATTCTCACAGTATTAATATTGAACATGCTCATTGAAGCAAACATGTCGACACGACACAAATTGCCGTCAGATGATATCTGAATATTATCTCGTTGTCCCTCCAGAAAGTATCTCCTCTATTTGTTTTAAGGTTAGTAACAGATGTAATCACCTCGATAAATCAAACGAAGAGCGTGAGGTAGCGATTTCAATTTCAAAAAACAGAATTAGGTGAAGAGTCAATTTGTTGTTCATGAATGTACTCAGCAATACCATCGTTAGATTATTATTACTAATTGTAATCTTACTGAGCTGATTGGATGTTGCTCAACATTTGACATATTTTTGCTAAGAATGCAACCAACACTTGAAAGACTATGGAAACTTCTTTCAATCATCTTGATTGTCATTTTTGCATATTAAGTTGAACTTCCTGTTTCTTAAAAGTAATCGCTTATATCATTCGAAATAATTAGTCAACAGAAATTATTTTTATTATCAATAACAATTTAGTTCATGAACGATGAAGATATTTTTTATTCATTCATTTTTACAAGCAATACAGACCATCAACTTTAAGAAAATATATTCTAAATCATTCATTTTATATAAAACAAATGAAGCCTTAGTAAAGAAAATAAAATAATTCAATCGAAGTTGGTATAGATGAAGGAAAACGAGATGACTTCCATGAGAAGGTGAGGGCTTGTTCCCACGAAATAAGGTGCATGACTTATAGGGTTAAATCTATGTGTGATGAGTACCCTAAGTAAATGAAGTATTTGTATCTGATTTCCATTTTAATTTGTCTCATCTGAATATTTCTTTCCATAGCTTGATCCTGGCTGCGCCAAATTACACAGGTCAGAAAAATGCCAGGTGTGCCGTGTACGATTAGTTTTGTTGCTTGACTTAAACAAATCGAAAACTTCGATGCAACAGCAGTCCTTCTGGTTAAACAAATCATTGCCATCGATAGTGGAACTAGAACTTGATCCTGGACCTTGAAGTCAAGTTCTAGAACGACTTAAACAATCATTCTCGGGTTCTTGACGTTCATGGTAGCAGAGCAAAATTGAAAGTAAAGTTCCACGATAAAAATGACAGATTGTTATGTGATTCGGGGAACTGTTATTACAAAGTGCACAATGCCAATTTGTAGGCTATTATGAACGATACTTCTTATCAAGTACAATGCCACACCAACATAAATCTAAACAGTTGCACTTCGAAAGAGAATTAAAGAAGAAATTCCCGTCCACTTGTAACTTTCTGCTTATCCAGAGTTGGCATCATCCATCAATAACTTCCTTTCAAGTTGGTTGATCCTTATCAAATGTTGAAATGAATAATGTAGTTTTTCGGTCAATTAGCAAACAAACTCCTTATCAAGTCGGAAAATTCCGGACTTAAGATTTTACGGTGTCAACATATCCAAATGGATCGAATTGAGCTGTTATAGATAGTATTAGAGCAGAACTCCTTGAGTACATGTGCAGTGCGACAGCGGATTAGGTCCAGGCAGATCCTGAAAGTTCGGCGAAAGAGTGAGAACATCATCGAATGAAGCATTGCAGGGTGTTCTCAAGTTCATATGTATTTACATATTTTTCTTCGATCCAAGATATTGATAGACAGCCCTTGCTGACTGTTTGACACGTGGCCCTCGGATTGATTGGAGCACACAAGATAACTAACTTAACTACCGTATGTCAGCAAAGCACAAACCCTTGTATAAGTAGTTGATGTCCTATTCGCAGGCAAAATGACAACGAAATTCCTTGAATCTACTGGAGTAACGAGTAAGCTTTATCTCCAGAACAGCTATGAAACTTCAATGAAATTAGCTTTTGTTTCTTATATAGTAGTCATCCACAACTCTTGGTGCTCGTTAAAAGGCTAAAGTCTCCAAACGGGGCCATCAAAGATCAAGTTAAGGGTCAAGGTCGGCCCTTATCCATTCAATAGAGACAGATTTATGTTTAAATTCTCTGATCGAGCAAGAATGTATTTGTCACATTTGAAAGTCTCACAGGTAATTGCTTAAGAACCAAACGCTCATTTGACTTTGGCCAGTCAAAAGGATAAGCTTTCTGGGAGTCTTTGATTCAGCACCGGCACCTCCATTTTCCCTGATGCGGACATGGGAATAGAAAAAGGTC
The DNA here is from genome assembly GCA_007663325.1 of Eucalyptus pauciflora. Lineage (NCBI taxonomy): Eukaryota > Viridiplantae > Streptophyta > Magnoliopsida > Myrtales > Myrtaceae > Eucalyptus > Eucalyptus pauciflora. Next base: position 1,681,971 of record VMYD01000358.1, read on the forward strand.
GATAGAATGACAAATGCAATACATGCATCGAGGTAAAACGGAATTCGTCCTTCTGATTTTCGTTAGCTAGTGTATTCGTTGGACGAAATTTTCAGATGAACTAATCCTGTTACAAGCCCAAACTTAAAAAACTGTCAACAGTAGATTGCTGTAATCTTGAGGCCAAACTTCAATATAAGCGAAATATAACTTAAATTGTAACACATAATTTCTTCATGACATAAAAAAAATTGACACCGTTTAAGCATAGATTAGCAAATTGCAGAAGTGGATACGGCAAACTAAATTGTGTATGTGTAGATGTGTTGATTTCATTTGATTTAATGACGGTAACACATAATTTCTGCAACCCTTCTCTTTCCCTTTACTTGATCAGGCATGAGAATAGCAATCCAAGATCATCGATAGAAAATTGAGAGTGTGGTCTATAATTTGATCGACGAGCGAACTACTCCCACTAAAATAAGAGACAGTGACCTAACAATAAGTAGGTAACAAATGGTCGTCCAATTAAGTGCATGTCACAAAACGTGTAAGGAGGGAGTTCTTGCCTTAACTTGGAACAGTGGCTTGACAAAGCCAGCTTTTCGTCTTCATGGAATCCTAATCACTCCACATGGTAGATAGCGACAGCCGCTCCAGTCTAATCGGAAAGGCGCCATGATTGTGCATTTCTATAAAGATTTTCAACATCATTCTATTAATTAATGCTATCCGTCGCTAGTGACCGAAATGTGACTCTTTACTTTATCTGATGAATTGCTTCATACGTAATGATAGTCCCATTCTTAATTCGATTAATGCTGCTTTACCTCTGAAATTTTGTCCACTTCTCCTCCACCAGTACGGTAATGCTACAGATATACATCGCTACAGATTAACACGTCGGATTTATATAAACAAGTTGTTTGTTTGCAGTATTGACCATTTTATAGTTGAAATGATTCAGCATGATTCGGTAGGGTAATGCCATGGAAAAATCGGAGGATTGTACAGTGAAGTTGGCTTATAATCTGAGCTCATTTGCTTGTTCATCGGCTTGCTGCTTGTTTAATTCTTCTACTTCCTAGCTATGAAATGTTGCCTGAATTTCCTTAAGGTAACCTGGTCAAAAAATACATTTGGCTTTTGTGATGCTCAATGATAGATCCGCGAATTTCACTAGAATGTTCAGGCATGGATGGATTCTCCTGGTCTCTGGTGTTGAAGTCTCGATTCTGATGAACTGTTGATCATCAGGATATTCTGATTCGATTGAAAGTTTCCTCCATCAATGTTAGTCAAAATCATCTCCTATAACTTGCAATGAAAGTTTTTCAAGAAAAATTAATGTCGACATAATGCTGTGATCAAGCAGGAAGTGGTGGTATTTATATATGTACACATCAATAAGCTACATGGAGAAGACGACATGATTATGAACCCACAACAAACACATCTAAATTAGCTATTCCTGGATTCAGATAAGAAACTAATCCTATAAAATATAACTCGAAAGTTCCTTGGAAACTTCCCGTGATTTTGTGTTCGAAATATAATATTCAAACATTATACACATTATTTTTGCTGACAAATAGCTCATTCAGATAAGATGAAACTACAAATGATTAAAGTACTAAGCAATTGATCTTATGAATCTTAGCAGACTTTTCTCCATGAAGCAAGAGAATTTAAATAGCTTGCTGTCGAATGCAGAAATTTTTAACAATATCATGCAAATTTAAAAGGGATATCACTATAATAACCCAAAACTTGTACATTGTGCTAAGCAGACGTGGATCCCACACAAAGAGCCTATAAATATAAGTTTCACTAAAAAGTGAAGCAGTTTAACGGTCGAGACACTGTTAAAAGCCTCGACTTTTGCAACCAGAGTCGAAAGCCTCTATCAATACATAAACCAAAAACCTCACCACCACCCACCAGACTAGAGGCATGGCGGAGAGCCCGGTGACTCACCTACTCGACAAGCTCGCACAATTCTTTGAGAATGAGGTGCGGTGCATGACAGGCGCTCAAGAAGAAGCCCTCTCAGTGAGAGGAGAACTGGAGCGAATCCGAGCCTTCCTCAGGGTAGCAGATTCCCTTGAGGAAAGCGATGAGGAAGTCAAAGTGTGGGTGAAGCAGTTAAGAAACACGGCCTATGACATGGAGGACGCGCTCGACGAGTTCTCGCTGGTCTTGGGACATGATCACGGAGTCGGGTTCACCGGCCTCGTTAGCAGGATGTCCTGCTGCATCAAGAACCTGAAGGCTCGATACCGTGTCGCGTCCGAGATAAAGCGCATCAACTCCAGAGTAAAGGGCATATGCGATGGGCACCGGAGGCTGCGCCACAAATTTAGCAAGGCTCAACAAGGTCCCAGCTCGATCGGCGCAGACAACACGTGGCAGGACCACCGAGGTAATGCCCTTCTTCTAGATAAAACTGACGTAGTGGGCATTGAGCAGCCGAAGAAGGAGCTGGTTGGGCAGTTACTTGATGGGCCTCAAAGGCGGGAGGTCATCTCCGTCGTGGGAATGGGAGGGTTGGGCAAAACCACTCTGGTGAAGCAAGTCTATGAAGACCCCTCTGTGAAGAAACATTTCGCAGTGTACGCTTGGATCACTCTCTCTCGGTCCTCCAAGATCGAAGAGATCCTCAAAGACATGCTTGATCAGATCATGAGGGTGATCAGGAAACCGGTCCCTCCAGGAGCCAACACTATGAACAGCCATTGGCTGAAGATGATCATCAAGGACCTGCTTCAGAGGAGGAGGTACCTGATCGTCCTCGATGACACATGGTACATAAACGAATGGGATGCAGTCAAGCATGCCTTGCCCAACAACGGTCACGGAAGCCGGGTTATCATCACAACCCGGAATGCTGATCTGGCATCTACAGCCTGCAAGGAATTTAATGGGCTGGTAAAAAATATGGAACCACTCGATCCGGAACAGTCGTGGAAGCTTTTCTGTCGGAAGACATTTCAGGGGAACTTTTGCCCTTCCCACCTGGAGGAGATATGTAAGTACATTTTGAAAAAGTGTGAAGGACTGCCGCTGGCAATCGTGGCTATCAGTGGTGTTCTGGCCGCGAAAGACAAACGGAGGATTGATGAATGGGATGTGGTACGACGCAGCCTCCGTGCCGAGATTGATGGCAACAACAGGCTCAAGAACTTAAAGAGGGTGCTTTCCCTCAGTTTCGGTGATTTGCCATATTACCTGAAGTCCTGTTTCTTACACTTGAGTGTATTTCCCGAGGGTCACCTGATCGAGCGCAGGAGACTGACCCGGCTCTGGGTAGCGGAAGGGTTTGTCGAGAGAAAAGAAGGCAAGACGCTTGATGAAGTTGCAAAAGAATACTTTGGCGAGCTCCTGAACAGAAGCCTAGTGCAAGTGGCTGAAACGACAACCGACGGAAGGGTCAAGTTGTGCCGCATACATGATTTCCAGAGGGAAATAATAACTTCAAAATCAAGTGATCAAAGCTTTGCAACGATCGCCAAAGAGCAGACCGACATGTGGCCAGACAAAGTTCGCCGCCTTTCATTACACAATAGCCTGCAAGCTGCACAGCAAAACAGGTCACTTTCTCATCTGCGCGCTCTATACATGTTCGGTGTAGACGGGGGATTCATTGACTTTGTCCTAGGATGTGACATTAAACTGCTTAATGTCTTAGACATGCAAGCCACACCTTTGTCGAGGTTCCCAGTTCAAGTTGTTGACTGCTACTACCTAAGATATTTAAGCTTAAGGCACACCGAAGTTAAAACAATTCCTACTTCGATAGGGAGGCTTCAGAACCTAGAGACACTAGATCTTAAGCACACAAATGTAACGCAATTGCCTGTCGAAATCTTGAAGTTGCGAAAACTCCGGCATCTCTTGGTGTATCGGTATGAGAACATATCCTATTTGTACTACAAGTATGGCTTCAAGGCACTCACGGAGATCGGGGCTCTGCAATCCCTTGAAAAGTTGTGCTACATAGAGGCGGACGATGAGAGGAATGATATAATCATGAGAGAACTTGGGAAGTTGACGCAGTTAAGCAGGTTGGGCATCCTGAAGTTGAGGAAAGAAGACGGAAGGGCTTTGTGCTCATCGATAGCGAAATTAACCAACCTCTGTGCAATATCCATGGCTTCAATCGAGAATGATGAGATATTGGATGTGCAGCACCTTACGTCTCCACCTCAATTACTACAGAGGGTCTACTTGACAGGGCGTCTTAAAGTGCTACCAAACTGGTTAGCCACTCTCAATAGTCTTGTCAAGTTGCACTTACGATGGAGTCAGCTGAAGGATGACCCACTCATATTACTGCAAAGTTTGCCCAACCTCGTGCATCTCGAGCTGCTCCAGGTCTACGAAGGAAAGACCTTATGCTTCAAATCCAAAGGTTTTAGGAAGCTGAGAATTCTGGGTCTCGACAATTTTGACGAACTCAGATCCGTGGAAGTGGAGGAAGGAGCAATGCCCTGCCTCGAAAAGTTGATCATTCAGCGCTGCAAGCTACTGGAGAAGCTGCCATCAGGCATTGAGTATCTGACCAAGCTCAAAGTACTTGAGTTCTTCGACATGCCCGATGAGTTGGTGAAGACATTTGTGCGAGGCGAACAGGACAAGGATTATCGGAAGGTCACACACATTCCAGAAATTTACTATGGATATTGGAGAGATGGAGGTTGGGATGTCCAATCGATAGAGAGATCGTCCAAGGGCGATGCCTCTCCTCGCCAAGGCACTAGCATGAGGAGCAGTCAGTTCCCTCCATGCTGGAAGTAAAGGATTGAGCCCCTTTTCCTGATCTGAGTATAGTACGTGCATATTGTTTGCCATGTATATGTGAGTGAGAGTGTGACTGTTAAGTATAGCGTGTGTTGACGATACAACGCCCATGTAAAAAATGTAAATACTAGTGCAAGGTAATTTGCTATGCTTTTGTATGACATGAATAAAGCAGCTAGTTCACTATATTATCCTTTTGAAATGCTCTTCCACCTTCGGCGTCATGGATGTTCATCGATGTAGAATAACAAGAGGCTCCCAACTAGGCCAATGAAAGATGATCAACCTATGATAGACAATTAAGCTGAAGTACATTTTTCAAGACTGAAGATTGCTTAGAGGGTAAAGAACACATAACGTTTCAAAAGCATATTGCAGTGGGAAGATCCGGAACTGCTGTTAATGAGAGAGGCTCAAAATACTTACATTCGTCGCCACCTTAATGTACAGATTACGACTCTGGCACAACACTCCTACTTGTTCCTTTGTGTATATCAGTGTCAAACAGAATCTCACTAACAGATAGAGGATATAGTGGATGTAATAGCGCTCTAACACCAGCCTTGACTGAATATTTTCCACTGCTTGCTCCGGGTCTCTTGTTATCCTACTATCATTTCCAAATCTAAATGGCCTGCATATGTTCGGTAAACAATCCACCTAGCATTTTAATAGCTGAAGTTTTAAACAAGCAACTTGTTATACTAATCTGTGTGCATTCCCTCATGGATTGCTTTTCTGAGTGCCTAATGCCAGCAAGGTTCCTTGTCTTGACAGTTACGACTCATTGGGGGCATCTCTAGCGATAAAAATCTTTGGCATTCTCTTCTGTGAGTCTCCCCGCAATAGATACCTGCTGATCACTTCATCTTTTTAATCATACCTTAAATTGATCATCGGCCACGTACCCAAGGAAGTTGAATTTTTGGAAATAACCGGATAAGAAGAATGGCCAGATAGTAAGCTCATTAGTTTATGGCATGTCATCGGACAGGCATAAGGAAGATGTCGCCTTAGTCATAATGAAATACAATATACAACTCCTTGTCATGCCATACCGTGTTATGTAGGAACAGAAGTATCGGGAGAATTGTTAAAAAAGTTCTAAACTTATTGCACTTTTGCCAATTCAATCTTAAACCTTTTAACTTTGCCAATTGAGTCCTAAACATTTTCATTTCTTGCCAATTCATTCAATCCGGCTAATTTTGGCCGGAAAATGTTGACATGGATGCCGGCAGTGCTACATAGGATTGCTGGCGTTGACGTGGACAATTTTTAATAATATTTTAATATTTTTTTGAATTTCTTTTTCCTTTTTTTTTTTTTGGCCTTTTTCGGTGGCCAGCCACCAGCCATAGCCAGCCAGCTAGCCTCGCCTGCCACAGGCGAGGCTTGGCTGGGCGAGAAGGAGCCCCGATGAGGGGAACCCCGGCAAGGCTAGGTGGGCCTCGTCGGGCGTCAACCGGGCGACGGCGACGCCAAACGAGGCCACCCTGGCCTGGGCGAGGGCCAGCCTCGCCAAATCTGGCGAGGGGAGCCCTCGCCGGGACTCTCCCTCGCCCAGGTGAGCGTCAACCTCGCCCAGACCAAATCTGGCAAGGCTGGCCCTTGCCCCTCTTGGCCAGGCGACGAGCAAGAGGGGCGAGGCCTAGCCTCGCCGGATCTAGTTTTGGCGAGGCCAAAGCTCGCCTGGGCAAGGGCAAGCCCCGGCGAGGGCTCGCCTCGCCAGATCTAACGAGGCTGGCCCTCGCCCAGGCCACCCTTGCCAGGCCATGCCTATGCAAGGGCTCCCCTCGCCGGGGCTCCTCCTCGCCTGGCTAGGCCTCACATGTGGCGGGCGAGGCTCGCTAGCTGGCTGTGGCCGGTGGCCAGCCGTCGCCTATGGCCAGCCACCGGAAAGGCCAAGAAAAAAGGGGGGGGGGGGAAATACAAAAAAAATTCAAAAAAATATTAAAATATTATGCAAAATTGTCCACGTTAGCGCTGGCAGTCCTATGTGGCACCACCAGCATCCACATCAACATTTTTCGGCCAAAATTGGCCGGATTGACTGAATCGGCAAGAAGTGAAAAGGTTTAGGACTCAATTAACAAAATTAAAAGGTTTAGGACTAAATTAATAAAAATGCAATAGATTTTGGACTTTTTGGACAATTCTCCCCAGAAGTATCTAATTGCCTACTCGGTGTCAGATATCTGGGCACCCAAAACCCTCCAATCTACTTGAACTTAACCGAGCCTTCTTTGTATACTTCCCCTCCACAGTCAACATCGACTCCTCTTGGCATTAAAACCTCGGTTTAGGACATCCGTAGACAATGCTCTAAAAAGGCACTGCTTCAGCCAAGTGACGTCGAACCTCTCGATGTGCTTGTACTCCTAGACCGAGAACACAGAGGACAGTACACCGATTCTGCAAATTCCCGAGGCAAGCCACCTATTTATATCAGATTTGAGAACCGCAAAATAATAAAATTGGCTGAATTACGTTTTGCACCCCAAGTTTTGGTGACTATATTGATTTACAAAAGGAGTAGAAAGCTGATATTATGAGGTAATACCGAATTACTTCAAGGAAATCCAGGATGGACGCAATGGCTAACGGATCTAATAGCATGCTTCAAGGATTACTGGTTGATCAGATGCGAAACTTGCAATTCTAATTCTTACTCAACTCGAGGTTGACATACGTGGTAATTTCTCAGGTAATTTCACAGGTAATTTCTCATAAAATTTGAAAATTTAAATGATCTTTAAATTTTAGCTGAAAAGCTGAAAAGTAATTTTCTAGCTAAAATATAAAAGAGACAAACGACCACGAATCCCTAACCTTATTGTGTTTGGCCTAATTCCACAGCTTACTACCATAGAAAATGAAAAGAGGAACCGCTAATTTTATGTGACATGACAAAGTGAAATGAAAATCCCATTTCTTCGTGATTTAGCCAACTCGGGTTCCTTTACCTTGATCCGAATTAAACCGAACAGTTAGATCTCTTTAAGCTCTTACCCAGTTTCCTACCCTTCTCGTCCAATGCGTGTGATCGCCTGATCGATCCCAGCATGTGACCCAATTGTGAGCGGCCTACTTCATCTGTCTTTTATGAGTCCAAAAGATAAGATACTAGAAAAATCAAAAGTTGTGTACAACATTTACTTTAATATTTTTTTAAAAAAAAAATTGGATCACTTAACTATCGCTTTTTTAAATAAACGATCACTTAAGTGTCAACTCCGATTTAGATAGCCAGAAATCCGACATGATTATATTTTATTAATTTGTCAGTTCTACGTGACTCATCGGCATGCCTAATCAACATATAACTCCTAAACGACGTCATCTAAAAGTTGTAAATAGTGATCATTTGAATATCAAATATTGTTTAAAGTAATCACTTTAGTGCCAGTCATTAAAAAGAGTTCATTTCAATGGCAAGCATGCCATGGGGACTGGAGTTTTTAAAAAAATTGCAAGTCATATCATAATTGTACTTATAAATGTCACGTAATTAATTTGGCCAGATTTTTTTCGCTGTTGCCATTTAAGTGGGCTAGCGAAAACCTTTGATATTAAAGTGAGCGTCGTTCGTAACTTGTGACACTTCTAAGATACTGGCTTCTCTTTGTGACAATAATAAAGACAAGCGAGTCAATACTCTTCATAACAATAATAAAGACAAGCAAGTCAATACTTCCAACACCATTTAAGGTTCTCGAGACACGAATTCACTATGAGACAAAAGGATCATCATGATCGATGTCTTGACTTGTAGGAGGCAAGGATGAGCTCCACCACCTAATGGTGATTGGTTTCAGGTCGGTTCAGTTCCATCTAGGAATCGAGAATTGGATCAGTTTCCCCTTTCTAGAATGCAGAACAGGACCAAATACTCACAAAATCGAGAACCGGACCAAATAGTACCGTTAGTCCCGATGGTTCCCGGTCCAAGCGGTTCCTTCTGCTCAGCCCTACCACTAACCTATCATTGGAACTAATTTAGACAGAGTTTATAAATTGTTGATTGATTTGCATCATCAAACGAAGGAATTAAGTAGAAGTGGAGTCGCTAACTCCGAATGACAGACAATAGACTTTAGACCAATTCAGAGGTGAATCCATCAGACGGAATCATAAAATTGGCTTTGCCAACAACCACCTAGAAGGTGAAGCTAAGTGCCGATGGGAGGGAGCTCGACCAGCTTTTGGGTTAAACATGCAACTTTTTCATGGGAAGATTTATTGAGGCTTTTCGCACTCAGTTTTTCCCTTGCTCATTTCTAGCGAAAATGAGGAGCAACTTCGTGTGCGTTCGTATATATCTCAAGGTAACTCTACTATTATAAATGGGTAGATTTGCAAAGAACTTTGTGGCTAATGATAAAAGATAAAGCCGTACACTTCAAGGGAGGGCTCAAGTCAGATATCAGTTCTAAGCTTTGTTCTCATGTACTGACCACCAACAAAAATGTCTTAGAGAGAGTAAGAAAGATAAAATGTGGCATCTTAAAGTATAATCCACGTAGCACATAGCAACTAATAGAAATATCAACACCCAATTTACATTCAAGAGGCTCGGGAATAATACATTAAATTCTTAGCAAATTGAGCAGAAATAAATGAATAAATAATGGCAAGATCAGATAACAGGAAGCAATAGAAATGTGAATGTGAGGGGATATTTTGAATTTAAAAGCAAATTCAGTTTCTCTTTCTCTCTCCCCCATTTCTGCACTTCAGAACCAGCTCAGGAATAAATGGCATGGGTATTTAGACCATTTAGTGGGCTGATAGCTACATGGGCTTAAAAATAGGGTTTGGATGATTGGGCTTAAACTTATGCTTCTTTTGCCCCCACTTGTTTCAATATCGAAATTGCCACTTCCTGTACAAGAAAATAGATTAAGAATTTTCCTCTCCACTTGTCTACTTTTCTTGAAAATAACTTTGTTAAAAGAAAATTGAATGAATATAATACTCAAGATGTGTACACCTTGGGTGCATCATTGCGCAGACAGCAAATTTGTGTGATATATTATTGTGAAGTCTTCTATTGAATGAGCAAATGACGATGGATGTGTGCTTTGACAAAGACCAAGAAGTATGTAGTTTTGGAAGTGTTCTTCAGAAACAACTTATAGCAATTTGAATTATCTTGAACATTGCTTAGTCACCATTTGTTTCGTCGAAAATGAGTTATTTAAAAATATTTTTTTGAAAAATAATCACTCATATCTCTTACAAAAATAAATAAATAAATAATATTTTTTTCATCCATAAAAATGCTTAGACAAAACATTTTCTATATACTAATTATTTCATATGATAAAAGTGATTTTTGGGAAAAAAAATTTAAATAGTTATTTTTTCAAATAAACGGAGCTTAAACATGATCCACCAATTATAATTTTTTTTAATCAAAACCAACTATAATTGTTTGGCAGCTACTTTATGTCTTTTTTCTTTCTTTTTGTGCCAAAGCCGTGAATTTGTCATGATATCGGTTTTCTTCAAAAATGTCCCCACACAAAATTATTGACTTAATTTAATTTTTCTATGGATTAAATATGTATATAACAACTTAATAAACCTTTCATCTCTATGATCTATACCATTATATAAAACAGTGAGGGCCTCTTACTTTAAGAAATCTTAAATCATTTATTTTCTTCCTCCAAATATCCTTAATTATATGTTTTACAAAACTAAGGCGCTTTTTACATTCGAACAGATGCAATATTTTAGCGCCATTGATATGGTACTGTGTCGATACAAATTGGCTAAATTATTACTATTATTCTTAATGTTGTCATTATGGTTATTGTCATTATCACTACTACTAGTATCATGTCCATGCGATGTATGGATTCTCGTAACTACAGGTGATAAGCCATTGAGCATGCGGTCCAATAGTAAGGGACTTGGATGAGGTGAGGACATTTAATTTCGGGTATGGGGTTTTTTTTTTTTTTTTTGGTCGGTCCTACTTTACTCCTATTCTAATTCTCACTCTTAGACTTTTGCTTTGCCTTCTTGCAGGGCATGGGAGTCGAAATCCATTCTTGAAACTAATTCGTCCCCACCCCAACCTCCCTGAGAAGGTGGAGATTCGAACTCCCCACCTCTCCCTTCCATGTTGGAAGGATAGCCACTGGGGTAAACCCTAGTAGTTTCGGGTATGGGGTTTGATCCCCACACTTTGCAAAGAGGCAGAGTGAAAATCTACGACTATCGTTGGTCCCTTAAGTGTAGATCATTGGTTATTTCCATCGTCACTCTTGTTTTAATTTGTCAAGACACAAGTAAGTTTAAACCTGCAAAATTGCCCAAGATTCTCACGACTTTTCGCGCAAAGTAATATCATAAATGAGAATGGTTTGCAATGGCTAGCTACCTTGTCCATGGAATTTTCGTTTATGTAGGGATCTCAATAAGAGGATGAATCAAGATTCTCACGAGTTCTCATGAAAAATTCAATCATAAATGACATTAGTTTGCAATGGCCAACTGCCTCATCCACGTAATTTTTGTTTTAGGGTTTAGATGTGGGGATCTCAAGAAGAGGATGTGCCAAGATTCTCACAAGTTCTCACAAAAAGATCAATCATAAATGAGATCAGTTTGCAATGCCTAGCTGCCTCGTCCATGGAATTTTTGTTTTAGTTTAGATGTAGGGATCTCTAGAAGAGGATGAATCAAGATTCTCACGAGTTCTCATGTGAAGTTCAATCATAAATGAGATCAGTTTGCAATGGTTGATTGCCTCATCCATGGAATTTTTGTTTTGGGGTCTAGATTTAGGGATCTCAAGAAGAGGACAAATCAAGATTCCCACAAGTTCTCACGCAAAGTTCAATCATAACTAAGACCGGTTTCAAATGGCCAGCTCCCTCATCCATGGAATTTTTGTTTTGGGGTTTAGATTTAGGGATCTGAAGAAGATGACGAACCAAGATTCCCACAAGTTCTCACACAAAGTTCAATAACAAATGAGATCAGTTTGCAATGGCCGGCTGCCTCATCCATGGATTTTTTTTGGCTAGGGGGGTGGGGGGGGGTTAGATTTAGTGATCTCAAGAAGAGAACAAACCAACATTCTCATGAGTTCTCACGCAAATTTCAATCATAAATGAGATCAGTTTGCAATGGCCGGCTGCCTTGTCCATGGAATTTTTGTTTTGGGATTTAGATTTAGGGATCTCAAGAAGAGGACCAACCACGATTCCCATGAGTTCTCATGCAAAGTTCAATCAATGAGATCAATTTTCAGTGGTCAACTCCCTCATCCATGGATTTTTTGTTTGTTTGTTTGTTTTTTTTTTTTGGGTTTAGATATAGGGATCTCAAGAAGAGGACAAACCAAGATTCTCACAAGTTCTCACGCAAAGTCCAATCATAAATGGGATCGGTTTGCAATGACCGGTTGCCTTGTCCATGGAATTTTTGTTTTGGGGATTAGATTTAGGGATCTCAAGAAGAGGGCAAACCAAGATTTCCACGGATTCTGACGCAAAGCTCAGCAATAAATGAGATCGGTTTTCAATGGCCGGCTTTCTCGTCCATGGAATTTTTGTTTTGAGGTTTAGATTTAGGGATCTCAAGAAGAGGATGAACCAAGATTCCCACGGGTTCTGATGCAAAGTTCAATAATAAATGAGATCGATTTTCAATGGCCAGCTTCCTCATCCATGGAACTTTTGTTTTGGGGTTTAGATTTAGGCATCTCAAGAAGAGGATGAACCAAGATTCCCACGAGTTCTCATGCAAAGTTCAATCATAAATGAGATCGGTTTGCTATGGCCAACTGCCTCGTCCATGGAATTTTTCTTTTGGGATTTAGATTTAAGGATCTCAAGAAGAGGACAAACTAAGATTCTCAGAAATTCTCACAGGAAGTTCAATCGTAAATGAAATCGATTTGCAATGGTTGGCAACCTCGTCCATGGAATTTTTGTTTTGGAATTTTTGTTTTGAGGTTTAGATTTAGAGATCTCAAGAAGAGGACAAAGAAAAAAAGAGAGAAAGAAAATAGAGATAGAATAAATGGACCAGATGTGAGAGGGAAACGAAGAAGAATGTCGAAACCTTGTTCGCAGTCTTTGAAAAAGTCAGATGTTAGGCCCCGTCGTAGACTGTGCGGGGTCTAGCACGAGGCAATTTTTCGCACATTGGGTCCCATGTGGCATTTCTATTTCAAATAAAAAATGAAATGAGTGAGCTTGGGTTCACACAAGTGGCGACTGTCAGGAACTTGCGTCAATCCATCAAGTAATAGAGAACATCATTCCAAACCGAAATCTTCATAACACTTGAAAAAAATTTTGGCCAACAATTCTAAAGATTTTAGTTGTTAGAAAAATATGTGTATTTTATTATTTAATTTTTCTAATACTTCCCTTCCATATAGGCTGGAATTTGCTTTAAACTATGATTTCATATTTATATATTTTAACATTCCACCCATGTAGATTGGACTTTATCCTTAGCTAGGTGTTAAGTCTCCAAACTTCAATCTTTGATACCATGAAAAATTTTATAAGATTACTACTAACTATTCTAAAAGTTTAAACTATTAAAAAAAAGCTCGATTTAATAATTGAATATTCTAACAATACTTAAATTGAACATGCACGATTTATTGGAGCAAACATGTCAACATGACAAGAATTGCCGATAGCTTCCCTTTATAATTTAGTGATTTTATGCCAATTAAACGGTGAGCACATAGATCAGCTCGTTGCCTCTCCGGAAAGTATCTCTTCTTTTTAGTCTTAGGTTGATAACACGTGTCGTCCCTATGATTGAGCAAACGAAGTGCGTGAGGAAGCGCTTTCAATTTCAAAAGAAGAGAATTAGGTGAGAAGTCAATTTGTTGTTCATGATTGTACTCACGCAATACTATATTTAGATTATTATTACTAGATGTAATCTTACTGAAATTTTGATAAAATCGGTCGTTCAAGCAATCCCACATTATACAATGTCCATTTTTAAAATCCCAGTATCTTTGTGTAAAACAATAGAACATAAAATAGCAAGATTTTGGTGGAAATCTAGCAACAATGGATCTGGTATACATTGAATGAAGTGGGAGGTGCTTAAAAACACGAGCTAGATGAAGGGGGGATTGGGTTTTCATGACCTTATTGCTTTCAATACAGCCTTACTAGGCAAACAGGCATGGCAGCTATCTCAGCAATCTTCATCTCTGTATAGCAGATTATTAAAGGCTTGTATTTTCACTCCCAAGACTTCTGGACGGCATCAAAGGGAACTAGACCCTCCTGGAGATGGCAGAGTATACTGAAAGGCCGGGATTCTATTGCAGAGAATACACAATGGTCTGTGGGGGATGGGACATGTATTAAAATCTGAGAGGATAGATGGCTGGCTAAGGGAGTTATTGGTGGACCTGCACCTAGAGGAGAACCTGAAAGAGTAGTAGGTTTAATATTTCCAAACAGAAATGAGTGGAACACTCCCCTCCTATGGCAGAGCTTCGATAGTCAAACAGTGGAAGAGATCACATCTATCCCAATTTGGCCTCAGTGCACTAAAGATAGGCTCATTTGGAAAGGAAAGCAGAATGGTTCTTTTACGGTCAAAAGCTGCTACAATAGTATCAGAACGCAACAAATCAAAAACAGGCAAAATCATGCATCCTCCTCTTTTCAGGTACCTCGCAAACTATGGAATGCAATTTGGAAAATGAATTCTATGCCCAAACTTCGTTCTTTCCTTTGGTCAGTTTGCAATAACGCTTTGGCAACTAGAGAAAATCTCTACCACCGACACATCATATCAAATTCAACCTGCTGTTTATGCAAAGATAAGGTCCCAGAAACACCAGAACATTTGTTCTTGCTATGTCCATGGACACAAAATATATGGGTCCATCCAGCAATCAACATCAAGCAACAGGCCAGTGGAGTTCATCGGATAGAATCATGGTTGGTCGAATTAATAGAACACAGAGACAACTCACCAGATTTGGAAACAACTGCATCCATCCTCTAGCAAATTGGAAAGCCCGCAATAATTTCGTCTTCTGCCAGCAACAGCCCAACTCTGAATAGGCCGTGCATATAGCCTTAGCAAATGCCAAATCCAATAGAAGCCCAGATCGGGAGAAACCAAGACAAAGCGTGCAACAAATAGAACAGGATCAGTGTTGGCGTCCACCGGATCAAGGAGTGATAAAAATCAATATTGATTCAACTTACCAGCCTGATCGCGGTGAAGCTTTGGTGGCCTGCGTGAGTCGAAATTCTTCCGGCATCGTCACCGATGGTTTTGCACGATCGATTGCTGCCTACTCGGCCCTGCAAGCAGAGGCGATGGCACTGAATTTCACGTTGCACTTCTTGATACATAAAGGAAAAGACACAGATCGGATGAGTCTAGAAACCAATTGCTTATCTCTCGTTGATGCCATTCGAAATCCTAACTTGGTGCCTTGGGAGATTAGACCTTTGATCAAAGAATCCACGGCGTTGCTTCTCCGGTGTCCTAATCTTCAGATAACTCATTGCAAGCGGAAAGCGAATATGGTAGCAAACCGGGCTGCGAAGGCCCATCGAGCATCATTACTTCCTTCCAATTGGGTGTACAACCCTCCTTTGTTTTTGCGAGATTTGTTGTATTTTGACATCATGCAAAACACTTCCTCTAATGTGCGTTAGTAATATATTAACCCTTTTTAGACCAAAAACAAAAAAATCTTACTGAGCTGATTGGATGTTTCCTGACATGTTTTGCCAAGAATGCAACCGACACTCAAAAGATCAAGGAAACTTATTGCAATCCCCTTAAGTAGCATTTCTGCAAATTAAATTGAACTGTTCTTAACAAAGATAATTGCATTCACATTTTTTTCTTCAATCCACGAAATTGATAGAAAACCGTTGTTAACTTTTCGACACATGGCCCTCAAATCGATTGTAGCACACAAGATAACTAACTTAACCACCAAATGTCCATGACCCCTTCTATATCACTTTCTTCTCCTGCGGTAGATCAAAAACAGAAGTTCTGGTCCTAATTAGTTGATATGCTATTCGCAGATAATGAAATCCCCTAAATTTCCTGGAGTAACGAGTAAGCTCTATCTCCAGAGCAGCTATGAAACTTCAAGGAAATTATTTTCTGTTTCTTAAGCAGTAGTTATCCACAACTTTTGGTGCCAAAGTCTCAAAAAGGGGCCATCAAAGATCAAGTTAAAGGTCAAAGGTTGGCCCTTATCCATGCGACAGAGACAGATTCATTTTTGACTTCTTTGAATGAGCAAGAATGTACTCACCGCGTTTGAAAGTCTATACAAGAGCTCGCTTGAGGCCCAAATGCTCATTTGATTTTGCTCAGTCAAATGGACAAAATTTCTGGGAGTCTTTGATTCAGCACCAGCACGTCCATTCTCCCTGATGCTGAAACAGGGCTTAGAAAAAGGTTAATACATGCAGTAGAGGTGAGACGGAATTCGTTCTTCTGTTTTTCATTAGCAAGGGTACTCGTTGAACGAAATAGACAGATGAATTAATTCCGTCACAAGCACACACTAAAAAATCGCGAACAATACACTGCTGTAATCTCAAACTTCAGCAACATATTCAACCCGATTCAATCGGTCTTATGTCCTAACTCATGTTACGTCCACAATCAAATTTCATTTACCAGGCCAAATTTCGATACTCGTGAAATATAACTCAAACGGAAACACTTAGCTTCCGCACAACATGCAGAAGTGGATATGACGACCTGTGCATCTTTGGCCCCTTCCATTCGAATACCGTGTATGCCAGTTAGATGTTTTAATTTCGATTTGATTCGATGACTGTCTGATCTTAATTCATTCCAATGCAATCCTTCCCTTGTCGTGATCAGGCATAAGAAAAGCAATACAAGATCATTGTTAGTAAACTGATTGTATGGTCTATCATTTGATCAAAAAGCGAAATACTTCCACCAAATAAGAGAAAGTGGCCCAACAATATGGATATGACAAACGGTCATTAAATTAATTGCATATTATTCAAGACTTGTTAGGAGGGAGTTCCTGTCTTGACTCTGAATATTCGCTTGACAAAGCCAGCTTTTCCTCCTCATGGAATCCTCATCGATTCCACGTAATAGACTGCGACAGCCACTCCAATCTAAACTAGAAAAGGCGCCATAATTTCATGTTTCATAAAGATCTAGGTGATACCATTCTATTGTTTAATGCTATCTATTATAAAGATCTAATTGATGTCATTTTATTGTTTATTTGGTTAATTGCTTCATACGCAATGATGGTCCATTTTTTAATTCGATAGGTGTTGCTTTTCCTCTCAAATTTGGGCCTTCTCATTCACCAGTAGAAGAACAAGACGTATATTTGAGATGATACCGTAGGGTATTGCCACGGGAATTTCAGAGCAGTGTACAGTGAAGTTCGTGAGTAATCCGAGGTCATTTGCTTGTTCGTCGCCTTACTGCATTTAATTAATTCTTCTACTTCCTAGCTATGAAATGTTGCTTGAATTTCCTTCGGGTAACCTGGTCAAAAAATAAATTTGGCTTTTTGTGATACTTAGTGATAGGTTTGCAAATTTCATCTGAACGTTCGGGTACAGATGAATTGTCCTGGCCTCGGGTGTTGAAGTCTTGATTTTGATGTATTATTGAACATTATGATATTCTTAATTGATTGAAAGTTTCCTCCATCAGTTGAAAGTTTCCTCCATCGATCTTAGTCAAAATCAACTCTTATACCTTGCAATGCAAGTTTTTCAAGAAAAGAT
The DNA here is from genome assembly GCA_007663325.1 of Eucalyptus pauciflora. NCBI lineage: Eukaryota > Viridiplantae > Streptophyta > Magnoliopsida > Myrtales > Myrtaceae > Eucalyptus > Eucalyptus pauciflora. Next base: position 1,699,532 of record VMYD01000358.1, read on the forward strand.
CATGTCGACATAATGGTGTGATCGAGCAGGAATTGGTAGCTGAAATACATTTCAATAAACTACATGGAGAAAATCTGAGGAATGTTCCTGTATTCAGATAAGAGCTATTATAAAATAAAACGCGGAAGTTCCCTCGCAACTTCCCGTGAAAACGCGTTTAGACAGGGTTACAAGTTATTTATGCTGACAACTGAAAAGAACTTTGTCAGCTTATTCACATGAGATGAAACTACAAAAGAATAAAATACTAGACATAGTTGCAGAGCTTTCCGCATGAAACAAGAAAGTTGAATAGCTTGCCGTCGAAGGCACAAATATTCAACACAATCAAGAAAAATTAAAAGGGATATTACTAAAATAAACCAAAACTTGTACAATGTGCCAAGCAGACATGGATCCCACGCAAGGCAGCCATAAATATAAGATTCACTAACGTTAAGCAGTTTATGTAATATTTGACTTAGTGGTGGGCACTGAAAAGAAATAAATAGAAGGAAGGGTTGAAAAGTCATACAGAGAAAAGGGAAAAGGAAGAGGAGGACAGGAGCACACATTCGGGAGAAGAAGAGGAGGAGGAGGAGAAGGAGGAGGAGGGGAAAAGAGAGAGCGCGAGGTCATGCTGCGAAGGCCTTGCCAAACTGATTCAACTCCATATCGCCACATCCGGTAAGTGCCCATGCCCATCGTTCATCCAATTAGAGTAGTTTTTGTATTTGGGGCAAAAGTTCAGAATTTTGGAAAATTTGATCCGCGCAGTCTGATTTTTGAGTTGTCAACCTATGGAATTACATGGAAATGGAGGTTTGTGGTGTCATGGAGCCATTAGGTTGGTTGAGAACCATTTTAGAGCAACAGTTCTATTGGAGAGAGATTTTCAGGTTTTGTGGGCGAGTTTCACGTTGTGTTTAAATTTGAATAGTTGCTTTCAGCAAGTGATTTGTTGATGCATGATAGTTATTTTATTAGCACTTAAGCTTAGTTTAACCGAGCCATATTTAAGATAGTGTTTTACTTGGTTTTAATGCTATTTCTTGCTTATATGATAGGAATGCGAGTTCGTTGAATCGAGTAAGCCTTAGTATTGGTTTGGGGCATATCTAGGTGAGTAGTGCTATCTCCATTTTGAATTTGCAAACTTATATTTTGAAAATGAAAAGTACAAGGTATATTATGTGCAAATTGTGATTTGGCTAAAATGCAAGAAGTAATGGATCAAATATTTACAACATTTTATTCATTTGAGAATGGTTTGAGAAACGTGTCATGAAAAGTGTCATAAAAGTTTAAATATGTGTATTATGATGAGATCTGATTTATGGAATGGATTCTTTGATAATTTAGGAAACGTTTAATGAGAAAGACATTTCGAAATGTTATTGGTTTATAAAATGAATTCCAAAATGGTGTGAGAAATGTATTGTGTGCGTGTGTCTATATATATATTGTCTAATGAATGGAGTTAGAAGATTGGGTTTGTGAAACCATTTTTATGAAAGAATTGCGTTGAGTTGAGTATGGTTAATAAAAGGTGATTTGATTCTGTACGTGAAGCCAATTTATGATATGAATTCTGAATTGGTTTTATGGAAAGAATTGATTTGTGAAAGGCTTGGGAAATTAACTGTGATATGGATGGGTAGAAGACTAAGTTCTACACGATAACGTAATTTCGTGGGAGTCACTTTTAAAGCCTTATAATATTGATATATATTGATCAAGGACAAAGTGCTACACAATAACAAAGCTTCTTATGAGCCATCTCTAAGGCCTTATACTATTTAAGGGCTAAGTGTTACACGATGACGTGGTATCGTGAGAGTCACCTTTAGGGGCTTGAGATGTGATTTACTATGAGATTAATCAGTGGAATAGGCAATTCATGTGTGATACAAGTTCGATTTGAGATTAGTCGATGGACTGGACTATTTGCATGTGTTTAATAGAGATCAATTAATGGACTCCACCATTGAAGCTTAAATTGTGATAGTGGATTTAAATGAGAATCTCTGACTTGTACAATGAGACAACTCATATGTGATTCGATATGTATTATATATCATAAGTTTGGGTTATGAAGTCCCGGTATTGCTTTGTATATATATATATATATATATATATATATATATAGTGGGTATTTAATCTATTTAGAAGATATGTATTAGTGAGCTGTAGTAGTTCATCTCTCTCTTTCCCAATCTCTTCAGGTCCCTCAATTAGTGGCCGTTAAAGCGAGAGCGAAATCGATGGGAAATTTTGGGAGTTGGATTTGTGATGTGAGGCTACATCTTTGAGGCAAAAGGACGGCCATGTCACTTCCTCATTTTTGTAAGATTTGGGTACCACAGTATAATATTTTTGAGACTATTACGAAAAGCCTCAACTTTTGCAACCACAGACTAAAGCCTCTAGGCAACACATAAACCAAAAACCTCACCTCCACTCACCAGACTAGAGGCATGGCAGAGAGCGTAGTGACTCACCTACTCACAAAGCTTACGCAATTCTTTGAGAACGAGGTGCGGCACCTGACAGGCGGTCAAGAAGAAGCCCTCTCAGTGATAGGAGAATTGGAGCGTGTGCGGGCCTTCCTCAGGGTCGCAGATACCCTCGAGGAAAGTGACGATGAAGTCAAAGTGTGGGTGAAGCAGTTGAGAAACATAGCCTACGAAATGGAGGACGTGCTCGACGAGTTTTCCCTTATCCTGAGACATGATCATGGAGTAGGATTCACTGGCCTTATCAGCAGGATGTCCTGCTGCATCAGGAACCTAAAAGCTCGATACCGTATCACGTCCGAGATAAAGCACATCAACTCCAGAGTAAAGGACATATGCGATGGGCACCGGAGGCTGCGCCACAAATTCAGTAGGGCTCAACAAGATCAGAGCTCGACCAACACAGAAAACACATGGCAGGACCACCGAGGCAATGCCCTTCTCCTAGATAAAATTGACCTAGTGGGCATTGAGCGGCCCAAGAATGAGCTAATCGGGCGGTTACTTAAGGGGGCTCTCAGGCGGGAGGTCATCTCCGTCGTGGGGATGGGAGGGTTGGGCAAAACCACTCTGGTGAAGCAAGTCTATGATGACCCCGCTGTGAAGAAGCATTTTACAGTATATGCTTGGATCACTCTCTCTCGGTCCTCGAAGATCGAAGAGCTCCTCAAAGACATGCTTGATCAGATCATGAGGGTAATCAGGAAACCAGTCCCTCCAGGAGCCAACACTATGAATAGCCATTGGCTCAAGATGATCATCAAGGACCTGCTTCAGAGGAGGAGATACTTGATCGTCCTCGATGATGCATGGCACATAAACAAATGGGATGCAGTAAAGCATGCCTTGCCCAACAACAGTCACGGAAGCCGAGTTATCATCACAACCCGGAATGCTGATCTGGCATCTACCTCCTGCAAGGAGTTCAGTGGGCTGCTAAAAGATATGGAACCACTCGATCAGGAACAGTCGTGGAAGCTTTTCTGTCATAAGACATTTCAGGGGAACTCTTGTCCTTCCCACCTGGAGGAGATATGTAAGTACATTTTGAGGAAGTGTGAAGGACTGCCGCTGGCAATCGTGGCCATCAGTGGTGTTCTAGCCGCGAAAGACAAACAGAGGATTGATGAATGGGATGTAGTACGACGCAGCCTTCGTGCCGAGATCGACGGCAACGACAGGCTCAAGAACTTAAAGAGGGTGCTTTCCCTCAGTTTCAGCGATTTGCCGTACTACCTGAAGTCCTGTTTCTTACACTTGAGTGTATTTCCTGAAGGTCACCTGATTGAGCGCAGGAGACTGACCCGGCTCTGGGTAGCGGAAGGGTTTGTCGAGAGAAAAGAAGGCAAGACACTCGATGAAGTTGCAAAGGAATACTTCAGCGAGCTCCTGAACAGAAGCCTAATCCAAGTGGCCGGAACAACAACTGATGGAAGGGTTAAGTTGTGCCGCATCCATGATTTCCAGAGGGAAATAATAACTTCAAAATCGAGAGATCAAACCTTTGCAACGATCACCAAAGAGCAGACTGACATGTGGCCAGAAAATGTTCGCCGCCTTTCACTTCACAACAGCCTGCAAGTGGCACAGCAAAACAGGTCACTTTCTCATCTGCGCTCTCTATACATGTTCGGTGTAGACAGGGGATTCATTGACCTTGTCCTAGGATGTGACATTAAACTGCTTAATGTCCTAGACATGCAAGCCACACCTTTGTCGAAGTTCCCAGTTCAAGTTGTTGACTGGTACTACCTAAGATATTTAAGCTTCAGGCACACTGAAATTAAAACAATTCCTTCTTCGATAGGGAGGCTTCAGAACCTAGAGACACTGGATCTTAAGTACACAAACGTAACACGATTGCCTGTCGAAATCTTGAAGCTGCAAAAACTCCGGCATCTCTTGGTGTATCGGTATGAGAATATATCCTATTTGTACAACAAGTATGGCTTCAAGGCACTCGTGGATATTGGGGCTCTGCAGTCCCTTGAAAAGTTGTGCTACATAGAGGCGGACGATGAGAGGAATGACATCATCATGAGAGAGCTTGGGAAGCTGACGCAGTTAAGCAGGGTGGGCATCCTGAAGTTGAGGAAAGAAGACGGAAGGGCTTTGTGCTCATCGATAGCGAAATTAACCAACCTTTGTGCATTATCCGTGGCTTCGGTTGAATACGATGAGATATTGGATCTAAAACACCTCACATCTCCACCCCAATTGCTACAGAGGATCTACTTGAGAGGGCGTCTCGAGATGCTACCAAACTGGTTAGCCACTCTCAATAGTCTTGTCAAGTTGCACTTACGATGGAGTCGTTTGAAGGATGACCCACTCGTATCACTGCAAAGTTTGCCCAACCTCGTGCATCTCGAGTTGCTCCAGGTCTATGAAGGAAAGACCTTATGCTTCAAATCCAAAGGTTTTAGGAAGCTGAAAATTCTGGGTCTCGACAATTTTGACGAACTCAGATCCGTGGAAGTGGAGGAAGGAGCAATGCCCTGCCTCGAAAAGTTGATCATTCAGCGCTGCAAGCTACTAGAGAAGCTGCCATCTGGCATCGAGTATTTGACCAAGCTCAAAGTACTTGAATTCTTCGACATGCCCGATGAGTTGGTCAAGAAATTTGTGCAAGACGAGCAGGACAAGGATTATCAGAAGGTCGCACACATTCCAGAAGTTTATTATGGATATTGGAGAGATGGAGGTTGGGACGTCCAGTCTATGGAGAGATCATCCGAGGGCAACGCCTCTCCTCGCCAAGGCACTAGTATGAGAAGCAGTGAGTTCCCTCCATGCTGGAAGTAAAGGATTGAGCCCCTTTTCCTGATCTGAGTACGGTACGTGCATAATGTTTGCCATGTACATGTGAGTGAGAGTGTGATTGTAAATATAGCAAATGTCACCGATACAAGGCACATGTAAAAAATGTAAATACTAGTGTAAGGTAATTTTCTATGCCTGTAAGTGACATGAATAAAGCAGCTAGTTCACTATATTATCCTCGTGAAATGTGCTTCCACCTTCCGCGTCATGGATGTTCATCATTGTAGAATAACAAGAGGCTGGCAACTAGGCCAATGAAAGATGATCGACCTATGATAGACAACTAAGCTGAAGTACATTTGTCAAGACTACAGATTGCTTGGAAGGTAAAGAACAGATAAAGTTTTCAAAAGCATATTGCAGTGGGAAGATCCAGAACTGCTGTTAATGAGAAAGGCTCAAAATACTTGCATTCATTGCCACCTTAATATACAAACTACGGCCCTTACACAATAAGTCTACTTGTTCCTTTATGTATATCAGTGTCAAACACAATCTCCCTAACAAATGGAGGATATATTAGATGTAATAGCGTTCTAACACCAGCCTAGACTGTATTTTCCACCTGCTTGCTCCAGGTCTCTTGTTATCCTACTATCATCTCCATATATATATGGCCTGCATATGTTCGGTAAAAGATCCACCTAGCATTTTGATAGATGAGGTTGTAAACAAGCAACCTTATTATACTAACTTGTGTCCATTTTCTCACGGATTGCTTTTCTGTGTGCATAATGCCAGCAAGGTTTCTTGTTTAGACAATTGCAACTCATTAGGAAATCTCTAGCAGTAAATAAACTTTGGCATTCTCTACTTCATCCTGCTAATCATACCATAGAATTGATCATCGACCATGTACCCGGGGAAGTTGAATTCTTGGAATCAACTGGATAAGAAGACTGGCCAGATAATGGTAAGAAGCCATTAGGTAAACAGTCCAATGGTAAGGGAATTGGGCGAGGTGAGGATGTTTAATTTCATGAGTGAGGTTCGGCTTCCATGCTTTATAAGAGGCAGAGTGAAAATCTACGATTAGCATTGGTGCACATAAGTGTAAATTATAGTTATTTCAGTCATCGCTCTTGTTTTAATTTTTCGGGATACATGTTAGTTCAAACCTACACAACTGAATTGAGCATAAAGGAAATCGCCGGTGTAAAAGGCGCATAAACAGATATCACACAGCTTTCTGATGTTACAAAATTACCTAGGATTCTCACCAATTCTCACGCAAAGTTCAATCATAAATGAGATTGGTTTGCAATGGCCGGGCTGCATCATCATCTTTAGACGTAGGGCCCACGGCCCGGTCGTACGTTGTACAGGGTTTGGCCCAAGCAACTTTATGTAGATTGGATCCCCCATGACATTTCCATTTTAAATAAAAGAATGAGTTATTACAAGTTGATGAAGAAACTGAGGAAAATAAGTTAGAAGCATGACTTAAGACAATTCGATACGCTTAT